>JAABKJ010075445.1:104247229-104569475 GCA_011634705.1 Andricus grossulariae | reverse complement strand
ATTTCGTTAACAATTCGTTTGTTTTTTTTCGGTTGAGAATACATTATGTTGACTGAAAATTTAACTATTGTATTTATGGTTAAAACTGTATCTTTTTTAGTTGAAAATTCAATTATTTGGTTGGCAGATCATGTATTTTGTTAAAAATTCGTCTTTTTTGGTTGAAAATTAATTTGTTTAACTGAAAAGTCGTTTTTTGTTTGGTTGAAAGTGAATTTTTTTAACTGAAAATTTAACTACTCCATGTTTGGTTTAACATCTATCTCTTTACTTGAAAATTCAACTATTTGGTTCAAAAATTCTGTATTTTGTTGAAACTTTGTCTTTTGTGGCAGAATATTAATCTTTTTGGTGTCTTAATTCACCTTTTCGGTTAAAAATTCATTTATTTGTTTCAAAATTCAACTATTATGTTGAAAATTCCTTTAAAAATTCGAAATTTTGTTGAAAATTCATTTAGTTTGTCAAAATTAATCTTTTTTTGTAGAAAATTAATCTTTTTGATTGAAAATTCAACAATTTGGTTGGAAATTCATATATTTTGTTTAAAAAAATGTTTGTAGAAAATTAATCGTCTTGGTTAAAAATTCTTTTCTTTGGTTCAAAATGCAACTATTTCGTTACAAAGTCGCTTTTTTTGGTTCAGAATAAATTTTGTTGACTGAAAATTTAACTATTGTATTTGTGGTTAAAAATGTATCTTTTTTAGTTGAAAAATCAATTATTTGGTTTGAAGTTCATGTATTTTGTTAAAAATTTGCCTGTTTTGATTGAAAATTAATTTGTTTAACTGAAAATTTAACTATTTTTTTGAAAATTCTCTTTTTCTGTTGAAAATTAATTTTTTAAGCTGAAAATGTAACTATTTCATGTTTGGTTGAACATCTATCTCTTTACTTGAAAATTCAACTATTTGGTTGAAAATTTCTATATTTTGTTGAAAATTTCTCTTTTGTGGCAGAATATTAATCTTTTTGGTTGAAAATTTAACTATTATATTGAAAATTCCTTTCAAAATCCCAAATTTTGTTGAAAATTCATGTATTTTGCAAAATTAATCGTTTTTTGTAGAAAATTAATCTTCTTGGTTGAAAAATCAACTATTTCGTTAAAAAGTAGCTGAAAATTCAACTATTTGGTTGGAAATTCATATATTTTGTTTTTAAAAAATTTGGTGTAGAAAATTAATCGTCTTGGTTAAAATTTCCTTCCTTTGGTTGAAAATTCCACTATTTCGTTAAAAATTCGTTTTTTTGTGGTTGAAAATAAATTTTTTTGACTGAAAATTCAACTATTGTATTTATGGTTACAACTGTATCTTTTTTAGTTGAAAATTCAATTATTTGGTTGGTAGATCATGTATTTTGTTAAAAATTCGTCTTTTTTGGTTGAAAATTAATTTTTTTAACTGAAAATTTAACTATTTTTTTGAAAATTCATTTTTTTTTAGTTTGAAATGAATTTTTCAAACCGAAAATTCAACTATTTGATTGGAAATTCATATATTTTGTTAAAAAAAAATGTTGTCTAGAAAATTAATCGTCTTGGTTAAAATTTCCTTCCTTTGTTTGAAAATGTAACTATTTCGTTAAAAATTCGTTTTGTTTTTTTTTGGTTGAGAATACATTATTTTGACTGAAAATTTAACTATTGTATTTATGGTTAAGCCTGTATCTTTTTTAGTTGAAAATTCAATTATTTGGTTGGTAGATCATATATGTTTCGAAAAAAACAAACTTTTTAAGAGTTTCGAAAGTTTTCAAGAAAATAAAAGAGTTTTTCTTTAAAGATTCCTGAGAAAATTGACATGATTTTTTATTTTGAAAAATTAATTTTAGGATAAAATTGAAAATTCTAGCTTTAAAAAAAATATATAAATTTTTATAATTCAGTTCAATTAAGCGTTAATTTCAATTTTCAATGATCATTATAAATCATCAAAATAATGTTGTCTTCACTTTTCATTAGTAATTATTAATTTATTGGATATTTAATGTGCTACAAAATATTTTTCCGAGATAAATATATGCAAAAAAAGTATTTTAACAATTAGAATAAATTAAATTTGTATTTTTCCCATGCATTTGATTAATTTTAAGAAAATTAATCTTTTTAGTTAAAACATTATTTCTTTGATTGAAAGAGCTTTTTTTTTACTGAAAATTTAACTATTCAATTTTTTGTCGAAAATTTGTCTTTTTTATAAATAATTTATCTTTTGGGCTAAATATTCAATTATTTGGTTAAAAAATTGAACTATTTCGTTGAAAATTAATTTTTTTATTGTAAATTCAACTATTCTATGTTTCGTTGAAAATTTATTTCCTTTTTTGAAAGTTTAACTGATTTGTTGAAAATTAGTTTTTTTTCACTTAAAAATTTATCTTTCTTAATCACAAATAGATTTATTTTGTTGAAAAATTGTTTTTCTCGGATTGAAGATTTAATTATTTTGTTAGAAAATTATAATATTCTTGGCTAAAAATTTATTTTTTTGATTGAAAATTACTTTTTTACTGAAAATTTAGCTTCGATTTTTCGTCGATTTTTTCATATAGAAATTTGATCTTCTTGTTTGAAAATTCATCTGTTAGGTTGAAATTTTGACTATTTAATTGAACATTTATTTTATTTGGTTAAAAATGAATTTTTTTTACCGAAAATTTAACTTCAATTTTTTGTCGAAAATTTATGTTCTTTGATAGAAATTTAATATTCTCGTTTGAAAATTCAACTATTTGGTTAAAAACTTAACTATTTCGTATTTTTTCTAAAAGATTCATCTTTTGAGCTGAATATTCAATTATTTGGTTAAAAATTGAACTATTTCGATGCAAATTTATTTTTTCACTATAAATTTTATTGTTTTATGTTTGGTTGACAAATTATTTCTTTAATTGAAAATTTATTTCTTTGATTGAAAGTTTATTTCTTTGGTTGAAAGTTTAACTGTTTTTTTGAAAATTCGTTTTTTTTCGCTTAAAAATTTATCTCTTAGTCACAAATAAATTTATTTTGTTGAAAAATTGTCTTTCTCGGATTCAAGATTCAATTATTTTGTTAGAAAATTATAATCTTCTTGGTTAAAAATTTATTTCTTTGATTTAAAAATAATATTTGTTACTGAAAATTTAACTATTCAATTTTTCGTCGAAAATTTGTCTTTTTTCTAGAAAATTCATCTTTTAGGCTGAATATTCAATTATTTGGTTAAAAATTGAACTATTTCGAGAAAAATTTATTTTTTTATTGTAAATTTAACTATTCTATGTTTGGTTAAAAATTTAATTCTTTTTTTGAAAGTTTTGTTGTTTGTTTTGTTGAAAATTCATTTCTTTTTCGCTTAAAAATTTATGTTTTTTAGTCACAGATAAATTTATTTGGTTGAAAAAGTGTTTTTCTCGGATTGAAGATTCAATTATTTTGTTAGAAAATTAGAATCTTCTTGGTTAAAAATTTATTTCTTTGATTGAAAATTACGTTTTTTACTGATAATTTATGTTTGTTGATAGAAATTTTATCTTCTTGTTTTGAAATTCATCTGTTTGGTTGAAATTTCAACTGTTTTGTTGGAAATTTCTTTTTTTCTTAAAAATTCATGTTTTTTAGTTTAAAATGAATTTATTTCATTGAAAAATGGTCTTTTTTGGATTGAAAATTCAATTCTTTTGGTAGAAAATTATAATCTTCTTGGCTAAAAATGTATTTCTTTGATTAAAAATTACTTTTTTACTGAAAATTTAACTTCAATTTTTTGTCGAATTTTTTTTTATAAAGAAATTTGATCTTCTTGTTTTGAAATACAAAAGTTCAGAATTTGTTTATAAAAATTAACTTGATAATAATTTTAAAAAACAATGAGTAGCCCTTATTTTTCAACATTATATTTTTTCAATTCTCACCCCTAGTTTCGTACGAATGCCCAAAACATGATTCATAAATTTGAGTGAAATATGTTAATGATCACATTAAAAAACTATTTTTTACAAAAAAAAAAAATGTATGAACACACTTTTAAGTTCCACTAATTCTCAATTATTTAAACAACTTTAACTTTGCTAGAACAATTTTGTTAAACAGTCATATTTTCTGTCAAAAATTCAACTGCAGTGAAACCCGGATTTAGCTCCCCTGGATCTTGCCCTTCCGAGAATTGACGCCGCGCAGTGGGGATACGTGAGAGCTGTTGCGGGGGGATTTGCGGTGTGCACTCAGGCGTGACAAAACAGAGAGAGAAACAGGAGAGAGATAAAACGGAAGAGAGACAAAATAGTTCCGAGTCTCTCGATTTAACGTCAAGGTCAGCCCCAATATCAGCGCTAAATCCAGGTTTGACTGTAATTGGTTGAAGGTTGACCAATTTGTCAAAAATTCTTTTCTTTGGTTGAAGCTTCATCTCCTTGGTCGGATATTTAGCTATTCCATTTTTAGAAAATTAATTTTCTTGGTTAAATAATAAACTTCAGGGTTGAATGTTGAACTCTTTCGAGGAAAATTTTTTTTTTTTTGGTTCATCATTTTAGCTCAAAAATTCATCTTTTTAGTTGGAAATTAAACTATTTTGATGGAAATTCGTTTTTTTGTTGTTGAGAATTAATTTTCTTCCCTGAAAATGTAACTATTCCATTTTTGGTTAAAAATTGATCTTTTTTAGTTGAAAATTCAACTATTTGTTTGAAAATTTATGTATTTTGTTAAAAATTCGTATTTTTTGGTAGAAAATTAATATTCTTGGGTGAATATTCATCCTTTTTCGTGAAAACTGGAGCAATTTAGTTGTAAATTAATCTGTTTTGGTTGAGGATTCAACTATTTTCTTGAAAATTCGCATTTTTTGGTTGAATTCAACTGTTTTTTATTTCGAATTACATGTAAAAAAAATTTTGAATCAAATGTTGAAAATTCATGTTTGTGGTTTAAAAATTGAACTGTGTTCTTGAAAATTTATCTTCTTGGCTTGAAAATTGAACTATTTGGTTGAAAATTAACTTTTTTGTTCAAAATTCATATATTTGTTTGAAAATTCAACTATTACATTTGAAAATTGAACTATTTTTTCAATGAAAAATCATCTATTTTTTAGAAAATGAACTTTTTGTTTAAAAATCATATTTTTGGGTTGAAAACTCAACTGTTTTGTAGATAATTCGTCTTTTTGTCTTGAAGATTCAACAATTTTATTGAAAATTGAAGTATTTGTTGAAAACTCGTCATTTTTGGTTGAAAATTTAACTTATTGGTTTAAGGTTGAACCACTTGGTTAAAAAATTATTCATTTAAAGATTCTGCTATTTGGTTGAAAATTTACCTTTTATGTTAAATATTCTTTTTTTTGTGAAAATAATTTTTTTATCAGCTTCAACTGTTCCATTTTTGGTTGCAAATTTGTTTTTCATAAGTTAAAAATTTAACTGTTCAGTAGAAAAATCATCTTTTTTGGTTGAGAATTCAACTGTTTGGTTAAAAATTCGTCTTTTTTAGTTGAATTCACTTGGTTGAAAGTTAAAAGTTTTACTATTTGGTTTAAAATTCATCTTTACTGATTGAAATTCCATCTATTTGCCTGAGGATTTAACTATTTTGCGAGGGGTTGAACACTCAATCGATTGGGTGTATATCTAAATTACATACATGAATTGTTTAAATAATTTATTACTGTTTTTAGCCATTTTCTCTTAGAACAGAGTTAGAAAGTCGCGATTTTTCCGAATTTTATAATGAGAGTGAGGTAATAATTAATTCAAGCCAAAAAACATAATTGGTTAACAAATTTATTTTTATTTTTAATAATTCTCTTTTTGAATAATGCTAGAAAGTTGCGTTTTTTCTGAAATATATAACTTTTTGTCAACTTTTCACTTAGTTTAAGGTAAAAATTAATGAAACTTAACAAAATAATTGCTTTTGCTTTTTAGTTATGAACAAAATAATAAATAATCAATGGAGACAATAATTTTTAACAACATTTTTCTTTTTGTGAATATATTTTTCTGAAATCATACAGATATTTGAAATATTGTTCAAATTTTCTACATGGATCATATTATACATGTAAATTTTTCTTGAAGTAGTTACTGAGAATTAAAAAGTCAAAGAAAAGCTGAATATTTCAGAAAAACTCCCACCTTTTACCATTACTCTTGATAAGGTATTTATGAACTATAATTTATTTTCTGAACAATTATGTTTGTTAACTCGCATTACTTATTATCTCACTAACTAAAAAGTGGACAAAAAGTTAAAAATTTCAGGAAAAACCGCAACTATCTAGCATCATTGTAGGTGAAGATAGTTAAAACAATATTTTTTTTTTATTATATCATTAAGCCGTTTCTATTTCGGGGTAGGCGTGAGTTGCTCGGTTGGAAAGTAGTGATGTGTGGATGGGTATATAGGTGAAGGGTAGATAGGTACCAGTTTACCCGGGAACCACGCCGTAGACCTCACCATCTTCTGGAGCAACTCCACCCCATCCACATTGAAAGCTGCAATCTGTTCGTCGGCTGCTGGGCCGCCTCGTGCCTCTGCCGACCTCCTGCAGCTGCTCTGCTAGCCTGCTGCACTTGCCTCTTCAGCCTTCTTTTCAGGAACCGTTGAGCCGTTTCTTCTTGTTGCGGGACTGATTGGCCTCTCTCGTTATCACAGCCTTGTTTAGAGGGACAGTCGATCCCTTAGCTCCCGAGTAAGCTGGGGGTACAGCCGCCACCTGCATTTGGTTTGCTGGAGAGACAGATAAGGAGGAAAGTCTTATGTTAGACCTTTTAAGGCTCAACTCTCTCCCTCTCTGCCCTCTGCGCCACTTTCCTTCCTTCACTTTTTGGTTTATTTTCGCTTGTTCCATTTTGATTCCACGACAAGCTAGGGAAATGAAGGGTCCTCCCCTGCAGAGCCTTGGATGCAGGGATTAACTCGAAGAGGTCGTCCGGTGTCCCCCAGAGGCCGTTAGGACACCTTCGTGACACCTAGGTGCCAAAGTGCCACGAGCACGATCACTCTACATCCATGGCTTAGGGGGGTGGTCACTTTGAGAGACACACTCAAGGTTTAAATATCCGCTTGTAGACGACCATAACAAACGGAAGGCTGTTTCTTGGTCGCTATGAGGGCCGCAAGTCATTCCTGTTTAGATTTCAAAGCTGTAAATCGATTCGGGTGGGGCCTCGACCCTGGTTTCTAGAAGGCCCGTGTTAGCTAGGTTCTTTCACACTCTTACCATACCGTAATTACGCATACCAGGAGAGCCTGTTCATAGGGATCCTTTTCCTCTCACCCAGGAGAGCCCGGTTATAGGCATCTTTTCATTCATATCCATATGCCTGCAGGTCGAGTTTATTTTGGCCCCCACGTCTCACACGCTTTAGCCTCACCACCAACTACAAGGTATGACAGCCCCTAGGGGAGCAAAAGTGACTAAGAAAAAGTTACATTTTGAATCAGTATCGACAACAGGAATGTTTTTCACGCAAAAAAAAATGTTCATCTCCAATGGCGCGCGAATTTTTCAAAATAATATTAAAATGAGAAATGTTCGATATACACTCTAATTTAAATAAGGATTCACATTTACCACTCTTGTTTAGCAAGTATAACATAATTTCACATATCTTTTTAAAATAGTGCCAATCTTAATATGTCAATTATCTCGATTGCCTATCACTCTAAAAACATGCCATGAGATGCCAAAAAGAAAAAAAGTACCTCCGTTTGCGACACGAAATATATGATTAGTTAAGTTATTTTATTGGCCAGAATAATTGAATTAGCTGCAGAGAATCACTGTATTCGACTAATATGCTAAAATGCGCATTCATTTGGAGGCGAGAGCCTGCTGGGCATTCTTTAACTTCACCTGGGATCAGTATTGTAACCACGACGCCTCCTATGTTTATTTTTGCCCTGGGTCTGCTGCTGTGGGTACAATATATTCTACTTATAACACCAATGGTCTGCAATCTTGCAAAAACGTCACCAGTAAATGTTGCTAATACGATTTGTTTTCTGGTTGAAATTTGCGCATAGAAATCATTTCTGACTAGCCGTATAATTGGTAACTTGGGATCAAAAGCGTATCTCTGACATTCGAATTACTGGTCCGGATTCTTGTAGGGAATAGGTCGGAAAAGTGTAAGTTGCTCATGTCCATATCCAAGTATCTGATCAACAGGAAACCTGACAGGAGGAGGTCTGTCAGAAGGAGATCTGGCAGAAAGAGATCTGGTAGAAAGCGACCTGGCAGGAAGAGTCCTCGCAGAGGGAGACCTGAACCTGGCACGTAGAAAAGACTCAGACTGGACAGGAGACAAGGGTATGCGACGAGAAGGACGCCAATGACCTGGGCGGGGAGAATCAGGCCAATCAGTACCAGACTGTGAATTTAATTTTTCGAGAAGAAATAGACGATTTTTTTCCTGAAGAACATACTCTTATGTTGGGACATCATAAATCCATTTGGTAGTAATGAGGCTCAAAACAGGAGTTTATTAGGTTCGTGTCAAAATCTTTTGCCTTTATTGTTCTCGGAATGTCAAAATGCCTCCGAGTCTGAAATTTTCTACATATATTTTCAATGGCATGAGAAAGGTGAAAAATTGTACATTTTCTCTTCAATTTTTTTATATTTATACAAGTTGATATCATATGAAAATTCATTTTCACTGTTGGCTGATGCAATGTTTAACTTTTTGACAGTTCTTCAATTTTAGAGCGATCTGACTGTGATAACCATAATCAAGTATTGCTCTGCGTCTACTGCTACGATCGGTCTTTTAGAGTACAAGCTGAAATAATTATTTGATTTTACCATTTACAAATGAATTATTGATTTTAAATTCAAAGGTAGAAATACCTTTTTGAACCAATGTAAATTTTAAATAGTCCATATTATTTTTTTGCACTTTATAATTTTCATATATTGTGAAAAATTGATTTGTATACTTAATCATTTCAAATAAGCGCGCGATCAACATCCAATGAGGCTGCTGGTGCGACGCATGCGCAGTGGATTTGGGGAGCCAAATTGAGAGCTAAAAACTTTTTGGTTGAAAAAAATTAATTTTTAACAAAAGAAAAAATTTCAGCAAAATAGTGAAATTTTCAGCCAAGTAGATAATTTTTTTATTTGAATAATTAACCTTCAACTACGAATTTTTGAACAAAATAGATTAATTTCCAACCTAAGAGATAAAGGCTTAATGAAAATTTTGAATCATCAACCAAAAAATGAGTTTTTAGCAAAGAATTTCAAACATGTTTGATTTTAAGCCAAAAGATGAATTTTCAACCAAGAAGATTAATTTTCTGCAAAAGAAGATGAACTTTTGAAAAATATATGAATTTTCAACCAATAGTTGAATTTTTAAGTAAAAAAGATCATTTTTCAACCAAATAATTGAATTTTAAATAAAAGATAAATTTACAACTGGAATTGATATAGTTAAATTTTCGATTAGTAAATTGATTTTCAACCAAAAGCAGATTTTCAAGAAAACAATGAATTTTCAACAAAATAATTCACTTTTCGACAAAAGATATTAATTTTTAACTAAAATGGTGAATCATCAACCAAAATCAAAAATGAGTTTTTAACCAAAGTTTTCAACCAAATCGTTAAATTTCAATCAAAAAAATGAATTTTTGACCAAGAAGATTAATTTTCGATTACGAAATAAACTTTTTTAATGAAATACAGGAATTTTCAACCAAACAGTTAGGTTTTCATCTAAAAAGATCATTTTTTAACCAACTTGTTGAATTATTAACTGAAAAAGATAAAATTTGAACCAAGAATGGAATAGTTTCATTTTCAGTAAATAAAATACTTCTCAGCAGGAGAAAAAGAATTTTCAACAAAATAGTGTAATGTTCACTCAAATTCAACTTGAATTTTCGAATCAAAAAGACTGATTTTCCTGGAAAAAGTTGCATTTTTCTGCAAACGAGTGGAATTTTCAACCAAATAGTTGACTTTTTTTACAAAAATAGTTGAATTTTCAACCAAAAAAGACGAAGATTCAACAAAAAAATTAAAGTTTATTCCAGAAAGTCGAATTTTATACAAAATAGTTATATTTTCAACCCACAAATTTAAATTGTAATGAAAAAACGTTAATTTTCAACCGATGAGCTGAATTATCAATTAAAATGTAAATCTTCAACCAAAAAAATTTATTATCAACAAAAGTGTTTAACTTTTATTAAAGCACGTGAATTTTCACCCAAATTTAGTTTTTCTGTAAACAGAAGGCGAATTTTCGACCAAAAATTTGAATTTTCAACTTCAAAATATAAATTTTAATGAAAATAGTAAAATTTGTAACTAAAAGAGATGCATTTTCAAGCAAGAATAAAGTAGTTAAGTATACAGTTTAAAAATTAATTTCAGTGAAAAAAAAGAATTTTCAAATAATTTGTTGGATTTTGAACAAAATGTTTCAATTTTCTACCAAAAATTTTATTTTGAATTTCAGGGAGGAAGAAAAATTTTTATTTTCCTATATTGTGCTATAAATCTTTATGGCTCTGGAAATTAATTTTTTTGTTCTAAAAGTTCTTATTCAGGTTTACAGATTACAAATTTAAAATGTAATTTGTTAAAATTTCAACTAAAAAAGGTTTTTATTTTGAAATTAAACCCACTTAAATTTAACAAAAAATTTATTTTTCAACAAAAACAGTTAATTTTCAAATGAAAAGTATGATTTTCTAGCAAAATTGATCAAGTTTCACAAAATATTTTAATTTTCAACCAAATTGCTGAATTTTTAACTGAAATGAATCCGCAAATAAAAAATTGAGTTCCGACAAAAGATTCCATCTTTCAAACAGTCACTTGAGTTTTCAATAAAAGAGTTGCAATTTTAACTCAAAAATATATATTTAAAAGTAAGTTGTTCCATTTCAACTAAACACAATAAATATCGAAAAAAATTATATAGTTAAATTTTCGGATAAAACAGTGAATGGATAAACAAAACAAAAAAACAAAATTAAGAAAAAATAGTTAAATTTTCAAACAGAGAAATGAATTTTCAACTAAAAAGGTTAATTATCAACAACAAATGTAATAGTTGAAATTTATTTACTTATTACTTACTTTATTTATTATAACAACTGACTGTTTGTTTTTTTACTGAAAAATTTTGTTTTATAAAAAATCTTTTTTTTTGGCTTAAACATTCAAAAATGTGGTTGGTTTTTTTGTTCTTTATTGAAAAATCTTGTTTAGCTACAAATTCAACTAGTTTATAAAAAATTAACTTTTTGTCGAAAATTCTTTTTTTGACTTCAAAATTTAACAATTTTGTATGAAATTCAGTTATTTGGTTTAAAATTAATTTTCTTGTTGGAAATTCATCTCTTTGATGAAAATTAACTTTTTTGTTGAAAATTCAACTGTGTGGTTGAAAATTAACATTTCTTGTTGAAAATTCAACTTTTTTGTTGAAAATTCGATTTTTTTATAAAATTTTTTTTTGACTTCAAAATTTAACAATTTTGTAGAAAATGCAATTATTTGGTTGAAAATGCAACTATTTGTTTGAAAATTCAACTGTGTAGTTGAAAATTCACATTACTTGTTGAAAACTGAACTTTTTAGTAGAAAAGCGATCTTTTTGGATTGAGAATTCAACTATTTGGTTAAAAATGAACATTATGGTTAAAAATTCATCTGTCTTTGAAAAATAACTTTGTTGTTGAAAACTGATACTTCTTGCTTAAAAAATTAATCTCTTCAGCTAAAAAATTCAACAATTTAGTTGGTTTTTTTGTTCTCTACTGAAAAACCTTGTTTGGTTAAAAATTCAACTATTTGATTAACAATTAACTTCTTTGTTAATCATTCATTTGTTTGAACTGAAAATTCGATTGTTTTATAAACCAAAAATCTCTTGTTTTTGGGTTGAAAATTCGAAAATTTGATTGAAATATGCCTGTTTTTTAGCTATAAAGAGATGCGGTAAAGAGTTGATTGAGAAGAGGTTGAGTTTATCTTTGCTCTGTGCATTGATAAAAAATAGAGAAAAAATAGAGAAAAAATAGAGAAAAAGTAAAAAGTTTGAATGACTTTTGGAAAGCGAGAATGGACTTGGGTAAGGTGGACCTGGACGGCAGCAGCACCAGCAGCACCAGCAGCCCCAGCAGCCCCAGCAGCACCTGCGGTCGTCGACCCTCCCGAGCAAACGAATACCTCAGGCGCAGGACAACGGATCCAGCGACAATGACGGAATGCCATTGGACTGGCACGTAAGTCGTAACTGATACCTGTCCGAAATTTAAGACCCACTGTTCGACGCAGTCAGCCTTTTCCATATAGTATAGCCTAAACTCTAAAGCCTCAACTCTACAAGTCTAAAGAGTCTAAAGAGTCAAAAGCCTAAAGAGTCAAAAGCCTAAAGCCTAACTAAAGTCATTGCTTTTCAATTCAGCGAATATTCCTCAACTTCCTCTTCAGCGCCTCTTCAGCGCCTCATCAGCTCTTCCTGCGAAACCTTCCTCAAAATTCATCCAAACTGACACCTCACTTAACACTCACTTACGAATTTTCAAACACTGCATCATTTCAGGAACCATTTTTTTTATCATCAACAAATCTTTGTTGTTGATAGAAGAGGAAAGCAAAAATAAAACTGAAAGGATTGACTCTCTGGGAGAACCTTTTTTAGGGAGGGTCAAAATGTCACACCTGCCTCTACATTGAGAGTCACCTTGCTCGTATTTCAGAGTTTTACGAGTTTTCTGAAGAACCGTTTCCTGAAAGGTCGTAAAAAAAGTCACAGGATTTATTGATTTTATTGTTCGGGAGAATCAAGAAGCAAGTGCAACTTGATTTAATAATAGAGGAAATACGGTATTTAAGAAATAAAAAGACGAATTTTCTATAAAGAAGATTAATAAAATTTTATACAAAAAAATTTTTTTTTCGACAAAACGCATTAATTTTTTACCAAATAGTTGAATTTTAAGTAAAAATGGTCGTTTTTCAATCAAAAATGGAATAGTTACATTTTGGAGAAAAAATATTGATTTTTAATACAACAACTTTCTACAAAATAGTTAATTTTCAACCGAAAAGTTACATTTTCTATCAACTTTTCGAATTTTCAGCCAAAAAGATTAATTTTCACCGAGATAGTTGAATTTCTACCAAATTTTGGAATTTTTAAGCCAAAAAGACGAATTTTCAACAAAATACATGAATTTTTAATCAAATAGTTAAATTTTGAGTAAAAATAATCACTTTTTAACAAAAAATGGAATACTTACATTTTCGAGAGAAAAAATTAATTCTTAATAAAAAAAAATTCTACAAAATTGTTAATTTTTTAACTGAAAAGTTAAATCTTCCATCAACTTGTTGAATTTTCACCCAAAAAGACGATTTTTTCACAAAACAGTTGAATCTTCAACAAAAAATGTTAATTTTCAACTATAGAGTTGAATTTTCAACCAAATAGAGGACAGGTTGCTTGCATGCAGTCTATTGGCGTAACATCTTCCTCTCTTTACATCTTGCGAGTAGGACTAACCAGTGGTTTAGGGCTTCCGTGTTGTTGTTGACGACAAGTGAAAGAAGAGGATGTTTGTTTTTTTGGTGCAGTTGAGAGAGGTTATGTTGATCTATATCAAAGAGTGACAGGTAAATTTTAACTTGTCACAACGTCAATCTCTGAAATCTGAACTGTGTAGTTTATGGAAAGGCGGTCTTCCTGTCTATCAACAATAGAAGTAACGATACTTCAGTACGCCTAACTAAGACTCGCGAGCGTATTGCACAACATCAATTTGAAATTGAAACGGCGAAACGGCATGCATCAAATATTCACTGCGTGATATAACATCAAATAAAAAATTCACTCCACAAGATAGGGCACTTCCTCGAAACTTAAGGAGAGCAAATCATACGCTGAACAAGTGTAAACTGTTGATCATCAAGCAGCACTGAACGCAAAAAATAAGATCTCTTTCAACAGCGAAATAGAGCCTCGAACGGCGAATAAAGTGGAGTCAGAAAAATTCCACCTTTTCTACTCATCTTTCCTGTCTGTTCAATAGAACGTCACGTGCCGTTAAAAATCCGCCTAGTCGAAAGGAGATTCAAGTCTTCTGGGAGCAAGTATGTGAAGATGCTTATCAGCTAAATAAAGACGCTTCAGATATATCACTCTTTCGTGACTTTTTTCCAAAAAAAAGGCTACAAGGTTCAGAGGAAGAGTGTCATCTAATTACTGCTGAAGAAGTGAAGAAAGTTATCGCTAGATCTATAAACTTTTCAGCGCCAGGGCTTAGATAAAATTACCAACATTTGGTGGAAGAAGTACACTTCTACACACGAACATCTAGCTTGTATATTAACTACTTTCTTAAACAAGGAACAACCCATATTAACGTCTATTGAGCTGGTATAAGGTGTAATAGTTGAATAACTTGGGTGCAAGAAAGTACTGGCAGGTTGCAGGAAGAACCTGTCAATAGACAGGTGTATTACCCAGGACTCGATCAGGTATTGACGCAATCTTTTAATGGCTTGGATTGATTACCATGAGGCATTAGATAACGCGAACTATGAGCTACTTATTAAGCTTCTTTAGAGCCTGGATTTGCATACAAAAATTGGAAGATTCATCAAAGAGCTTATGCTCTTATGACGGACAAGATTTGTCGTAACATCTGACAAAAGACAAGTGACTACCAGCTATATCACATATAAGAGAAGGGTCTTCCAAGAAGACTCTCTCAGTCCAATAATTTCCTGCATCCCACTCCTGCCTCTATCCATTGTCCTCCAAGGCAAACGCTCTGGATACCTATGCAGGCCGCTGAATAGAAGAGAATATAAGGTCAATCACCTTTTATACATGGACGACCTTGAACTCTTCGCTTCCTCGAAACAGGACCTTAACATTCTCGTGGAGGCGGTAAATAGGTACTATAAAGTGACTGGCATGAGCTTCGGACTGAACAATTGTGCCTGCGTCCACATACACCAAAAAAGACTAGAATCTACATCATCGCGTGGCGATCAGGATGTTAAACTCATAGGTCGAAATACCATTCAAAATCTTGGGGATGACTAAAAATATACATATATTGGAATACCGCAAGCGGAAACCTAAATAGTGCGTGTGTTAAAAACGGCCCTTGTAAAAAGGTATCGCCAATTTCTCAGAAAAATGTGGGCTTCCGAATTATGTGGAAAGAATGAGATCCAGGCGACCAATATGCTGGATGTTTCTATTGCTACGATTGGATTGTCTTCATCGAAGAACGGTTCTGGCTACTGCCCGATCAGTTATAAATAGTGCAGATTCACTTATGCGACTCGCACATCAACATGAATTCGTCAATGTTGCGGCATTTCTATACCGTGCTGCAGATAGGGCCGCAGATGAGCTTGGCCTCCCATTTGATTCCAGTGACACTCCACATAGCCTAGCATCACTAACACCTTTGGTGCTCAAAAGTCATGTAAAGGAAGCAGAACATACACTTCTACTAAGGGAACATGCTCACAAGCCCCTTCATTGTAAATTTTACGGTAGTATACGTAAAAAAGAGCTCTCGATTGATCTGTCCAACATGTTTCTCAAGTCTGCTGGATTGAAATCGGAGACTGAGAGATTTGTTTTTGCCTGTCAAGACGGCGTTATAGACACCTTAGTTTACCGCACTTCCATGATGTCGATCTCCTGCCCGTCTTGCCATACGCCAAGGGGGAACTAGATTTCGTTGTTGAGAATGATCAGTGTCAGATCTACTGGAATTCCTTAATGTCCACCACTCAACGTATCAGTGCTACAAAGCCAACCAAACAGATGAATTCATAATTAAGATAATGATATTTTCAAATGGAATATCTACATTTTCAGATGAAAAAAAAAGAATAATTAAGTAAAAATATCAACAAAATACTTCAAGTTTCAATTGAAATAGGTAAATTTTCAGTAAAAAAATTAATTCTTAGTCAAAGAAAAAACGAATTTTCCATAAAATACCTCATTTTGCATCAGAGATATGAATTTTAAATTAAAATGATGAATCTTCAACCAAAAAGTTAATTTTTGACAAAAGAGTTTAACTTCCAACCAAATAATTAAATTTTCATTCCAAAGAAGATAAATTCTGAACGAAAAATGTAGTAGTTGATATTTTCTCCGCAAAATATTTTAATATTCAATTAAAAACAGAAGATTAATTTCACACCAAAAGGAACGAATTTTTCATCAAAATAATAATAATAATAATAAATTTTTAATTAAAAAAATAGCATAGTTAAATTTTTAGCAAAAAAAAATTAAATTAAAAAGAAACGAATTTTCAACAAAATAGTTCAGTACAGTAATATAAAACTACTTTTACCAATTAAGATTTTATGGTTTTCAATTTTATAGTGGAAAAAATGTGCATGTCCACGAAAAAATTCCCTGACTTTAAAAAAAATTTCCTGACATTTCCCAAACGACGACCTGTTAACAAAATATATGAATTTTCTACCAAATAATTGAATTTTCAGGTGAAAAAAAAATTAATAACAACAAAATTTTGAACAAATTACATGAATTTCCAACCAAATTATTTAATTTTAAAGCCAAAATGAGGAATGATCTACAAAATAGTTGAATTTCCAGCCCAAAAATACGAATCTTCAACCAAAAAGTTTAATTTTCAACTAAATGGTTTCAATTTCTATCAAATTATTGAATTTTCATGTGAAATAAAAGATGAATTTATCACAAAACTTTTGGCCATTTCAACCAAACAATTGAATTTTTAAAATAAAATGACAAATTTTCAAACAAGAAGATTAAATTTCTACCAAGAAAGAGGAATCTTCAACAAAACACATGATGTATTCCTAACCGAAAATTAAATACTTCAATTATCAGTCTAAAAAATGTTGTTTCCACCGAACGTGAAAAGAATTTTCATCAAAATAGTTAAATTTTGAACCAAAAAGATGAACCTTTAACTAAAAAAACGAATTTTTAACACAGTAGTTGAATTTTTGATAGAAAAAGGTGACTTTCTAACATTATAGTTTGCATTTTCAACATAATAATTAAACTTCCAAACATATAATAGAATTTTTAAACAAACGAGATGAATTCCGATGAAAAATATAATAGTATTCATCTCCATAAGAAAATGAACCATTACCCAAAAATATAGTTGGTTTTCCTTACTGGGTTTAAGTTCCTTTTTTTAGGACTTCACCACTGCACACACTGTTTTTTTTTGTAATAGAATAATAATTTTTAAACATTTATATATTCTTTATTAAAAAACTTTCTAGAATTTAGAGTCTATAATAGCATTAGTCGTTCAAAAGGAACTGAAAGAATAAAATGATCAGCAATAAAAGAGCTGAAACGAAGAAAAAGAAACTGGACCATGTTCCTTTCTTATGAGAAATGCTGATGGCATTAAAAGAAAGGACTTTGCTAATTCACGTTCTGAATCGCGTCTCAAATGCAGAATACAATAAGTAAGAAAAGGGCTAACTGGGTCGAAAAAAGCAATCAGAAAGAATTCCCTTTGATCGTGAGCAGGAAAGTTCTCGTTGGGGCACGTTCTTCGGGATTCGTACGTGGTGGACATTTAGGAATTAGAAGCGACAACCACTGGTAGGTGACTTTTATTCCGAAAGAAAACACATTTTGCACACATGAAATGACCCTTGGTAGGTAGAAGTCTTCATAAGAAAATTTACAATCCAAATATTATTTTGGAAAGCTATTCCGTTATTGAAGGAACCTACATATATATTATATATATACATATGCGTATATACACATAGTAAATTTTAATATCGGTTTCATCAGTAACGGAATATCATTTATTTATTTAATTCATGTCATATTATCATTGTTGAATAATTGCTGAAAACCAAATTGGCTTCTTATTATTGATTTTTCTTTTTGCCTGGAAAAACCTGTTTGAAATACCAAAATGCAGTAAAATACTATTTTCAAGTTAATAATACCATATAATTACGTTTACATAACGAAGTTATATGTAACTTAGAATTACTAACGGGAAGTTAATCAATAAATAAACAAAAGAAACGATGTTTTAAAAATTTAAATCAATACATTTATGAATATTTCATCAAAAAATTCGTATACACTGAGAAAACTGGATTATACGAACTTTCACGTCCATGCATTTTTTCATGCAAGCTCTCCTATTTCTATGGCTTCTTATGTCTTTTCTGATTAAGGTCTCATTTACACATTCTAGCCATTCTTTCCGCGGTCTACCTTTTGGCATACTGCCAAGAGGTAGACCGCAAAATTGTCATCTACGAAAACTAAACCACGTACCCTCACTGTCTCGAGATCCACACCTTTTTCAATTAGCAGGTAATGTTTTTAAATTGAGACCGGCCACATCACGTTAAGAATTTTATAATACGACCTTCTTATTGCGTCAATAGTGTCAAGAATGTCACAACATCGCGTCGTTTTATTATACTTTTTGATATTTCACGTTTTCCATTTTGATAGATTTTTACATTCTCATCATAATGAGAAGGTATTAGTTTTATGTGAAAACTGACTATAACAAATTTCTTTAAATCTCCACGTTTCGAGACAGCCTGAATCAGAAAAAATCGGTTTTACTATGGTGTGTGTATACTGGATAACTTTTGAAAGACTAATCGGATTAGATTGTGCTATGGCACACTCTTTTAGAGGCCAATAAAGAAAGATCGACTTGGTTAACGAGATATTTTTGATGAAAATTCAAAAAGCTAGAGCATTTTCAAAATTTTTTAGACTATTTTTTTCAAGATTTAGAAATTCTATGTACAGCTATTCATAGTACTCGGAAACTCAAACAATTTATCCTAATGACTTTTTTCGATAAAAGCCAAATTACCACAGTTATAGCATTCACAAAATTCAAAAAAACGACCGAAAATTTCAAGCCAAACAACGCAGGATATAAAAAAGAGGCAGGAAAAGAAAAACGTTACTTTTTGAAATCCCTACAAGATAATCATAACTACTTCTTAAATTTTTTCGATAAATCTAACTATGCAAGATACGAAAAAAACTGAATCAACAGAAATTGAACACCATAAAAGATCTACAAATTTGTTATTAATCACTTTTTTTTATATGGAACGCAGTTTTTTTTATTCGTAAAAAATAACATTGAAAATAAAAAAATTTAATTTTGCAACAAATGACACAAGCTATGAAAAAAAATGAATAAATAAAAGCAGCCATTACAAAAAAGAGTCAAAACTCATCCTTTGTCATCAACAATTTTTTTACAGGACGCGTGGTTTTTGTTTTAATCGTAAAAAATAACATTAAAAATAAAAAAATAGAATTTTTGAAAAACTACACAAGTTACGCAAAAAAGTTAATAGACAAAAGTTCTTCACCCAAAAAGGATCTACAAGTTTTTTATTAATAATTTTCAAATGGGACGAGTAGATTTTCTTTTAATCGTAAAAAATGAGTTTAAAAATAAAAAAATTACGTTTATGGAAAAATGACACAAGAGAAGA
Source organism: Andricus grossulariae (assembly GCA_011634705.1). Taxonomy (NCBI): domain Eukaryota; kingdom Metazoa; phylum Arthropoda; class Insecta; order Hymenoptera; family Cynipidae; genus Andricus; species Andricus grossulariae. Next base: position 104,549,956 of record JAABKJ010075445.1, on the reverse strand, counting down.
AAAAAATTAAAGGACAAAAGTTGTTCAACCAAAAAATATTTACAAATTTGTTATAAACTCTGTTTAGAAACACCTTACGCTAGGATGTGTATTTTTAGTTTAAATCGTAACAAATATAATCGAAAATAACCAAATTAAATTTATAGAAAAACGACACAAGTTGCAATAAAATGTTTGATAACGTGCTGACAAACTAAAAATTTACAGACATACATACACAAACACACAGACATATTCGTAAAAATATGTTTTTCGGATTCAGAAGGTCTCAAAACATTTTGATAAAACAAAAACTACTGTAGTTATAGCATTTACAATATTCCAAAAACAAACAAAAATGAACATTTTAAGCCAAAAAACGATCGATATGAAGAAAAGTGAATAGGAGGAAATCGTTGATTTTTGAACACACTACAATATTTTCATACAAACTTTTTGAATTTTTTGAAAAATCAATAATTTAAATTTTGATCGCACAAAAAAATAATGAAAAATCGAAAATTCTATTTTTTGGTCCAACTATGCAAGATATGGAAAAATATGAGGAAACAAAAATTGTGCATATAAAAAAGATCCACAAATTTTTTATTGATCACTTTTTGATGGGATGCGTAGTTTTTGTTTTATTCATAAAAAATAACATCAAACATAGAAAAATTAAATCTTTGGTAAAACGACGCAAGGTACGTAAAAAGATGAATAGACAAAAATTGTGCATTGAAAAAAGATCTACAAATTTGTTAGCAATCACTTTTTGACAGGATGCGTAGTTTTTGTTCTAATCTTAGAAAATAAAATGAAAAATAAAATAATTACATTTTTGGACAAACGATGCAAGCTATGAAAAAAATTAATTGACAAAAGTTGCTCATACAAATGCGTTTGTTTCAATACCAATGCATATTATGAATTAAAATAATATAAATTTATTGAAATGATACATTTTTCAGGGCAGTTGATCATACAATTTAATGCATCAAGTGAAAACATAAGAAACAGGGGAAGGACTGTGAAACTTGCGATGAAAAAAATAAGAATTTTGATAATTTATGGGCCGAGAGGTAATAGTTTCAATAAAAAATAGCTTTTGTTTTTGATAATAAAAATAACATGTTATAATTTTCCATTTCACACTCTTAGATTTTGCTCTATGCATAATAGATAAATGAAGTTGCACATTACAGTACGAAGATGCAAACTACAGTAGTTGGTGCAGCTTTTTCAATATTTGTGTAATCAACGGAACCTAAAGTCATGAGACTCTCCCTTCTAAATCACCGCTACAATTGAAAACTTATCTGCTAATTTTTGGTGGCAAAAAAAAAAATTAACAGTGTATATATTTATATTGCATAAAAGTAAACCACAAACATCGTTTGACTTTACAGTGTCGACCAGGGTAACACGTAAGGTAGGGTGGGCCGAAAAGAAACTCTCTTTATGAGAAAGGTCTCTGCCTCTAAAAATTTATACTGCATGCCACTAATTCAGAGGAAAAGGTACAGATTGAATAAAAATATTTTTATAACGCATGCAGGAATTTCTGATTATTCGCTATCAGGAAAGTGCATAGGAGGACACTAGATGGGTTGTTTGTTTATCATGCTGACAAATTGCAGCTTCAATATGGTATTTTTCGAACAAAGACTATATTTTAATCTTGTAATCTTGAGGGAAAGAATATTTTAAAAGTTGTTCGAGAAAAAAATGACGTTGAAGTGAGAAAATGAACTTTCATATATCTCCTGCTCTCTTTTTCAGGATAAATATCAACCTTTTCTTCCTTCTTTTGTACATGTAAGTGTACCAGATAAGTTTTACTTTGATGTCATAGTGTCGACCGGGATAATGAGGAAAATCCCCGAGCTGATACTGTAAAATCAAAGTATGTCCATGGTATAGAGTAAGATGGGTCGAAACAAAAATGTTCTTCAAATGTACGTCGTACATTTTCTCAGGATATGTGAAATCAACATTCATGTTATCAATCTACACGTAAGGCCGCGTATATTTAACAAATATATACCATAGCTCGCATGAATATCTGTTATTTCTTCTTGGCCAATGAGGCACAAGGGATCCTAAGGTACTAATAAGTGCGGACAAGCGAGCTTTTGATGTTCTAGACCCTGATGACGAAGTTCGTTCATTCATATTAATACGATGCACACGAAGGGTTGAGTCTTCTACTGCGCTGCGCTGATTAACCCCTGTTCTCACGTGTACATTTCACAGAGGCGGTGGAGACTCCTTTTCAGAGGAGCTATGATTCTCACTTCCAGAGGCGCGTTGACACTTTCAGAGGCGCTTTGATGCTCACTTCCAAAGGCGCTTTGATGCTCACTTTCAGAGGCGCTTTGCTGCTCACTTCCGAAAGTGCTTTGATACTAACACCCGAATGCGCTAGGGAGCTCATTTCCACAATCGATATGTTGCAGGTGATACGTAGGCTTAAGTCCCCACCATTCTTGAATCAATTTCGAAGCTACAAGGAACACACGTAGAGCGCATGCAGCAGGCTTTAATTGATTGACATTCTGTAAGAAAGTATTATTTTAGGGCTTATTCAACGTATTAAAATAAGACGCAAGAAAACAATTTCGAGAGGTAATAAGATGAGACCATTGATGGGATATCTGCAGTAACGAGAAATAAATAGTTCATTTCAAGTAGTTACAAACATTTGCATTTTCAGCCAAGAAGGATGACTTTTGAACGAAACTGTTGAGTTTTTCAAAAAATTATTCGATTTTGAGCCAAATAGAAAAATTTTGCAACAGAAAAGATCAATTCTGAACCAAAAATTCAATGAAAGCCCTTTTAATCGAAGGGAATAAGCTGTCATTAAAAAATAATTGGATCTTCTTGTTGAGTAATATTGATTCAGTTCTGAGGAGTTCCATCTTTGAGGAACGTAACGTGTCGCGGATCGGTAAGGAAGCAAAAGAGTTTACTGATAAAGTGGGAAATATGCGGTAAACCTTCTTCGAATTATCACGACCAGCGGTGCGCACAGGTAGCACAGGTAACACTGGAGTCATCCAGCTGAGCAGAATCACCCATTGTGTAACGGGTCATCATGATGACAATCACTGATTTCTAATATATCATTAGAGATTCGGTTTAAAATCCGGTATCACTATACTGAATGATCGCCGTGACTCAATCTGTTTTCCTTCTTGCACGCATGCAGAATGCATACTCTCTAGTTGCGAGAGGAGTAACGCATCAGTGCGAATTCAATTAAAAACATAAGGAACAAGGGAACCACCGTGAAACTTGCGATGAACAAATAAGAATTTTGATAATTTATGGGCTGAGAGTAAAAAGCACAAAATTTCACATTTTTGACACTTTCCCCATGCATTTGAATAATTTTCGGCCTAAAAGTACAGCCAGCTCCACCCTCGGCCATACTCAACATTTCCGTTACGTCACTGAAATTTGATTCTCACTTCAGTCCTGTTTTGATCCAAAAAACTTGTACTAAAACGTCGTTTAGTGGCATCAAAATAAAGTGGCATTAGAATGGAGCTACCCGAGATTATATTTGTGGAGGACTGTTTCAATACCAAAAACTAGCCTTGAAATGATACTTTTTTTTACAGTCTTTAGAATATTACAGAAGACATTTCAACAAATTGATACGTTTTAAGGTATGTATTATTAAACTTTTTGCTTGAATTGAAAATGTTATTCATTGCTTGGCAATTGTTAAATTTGAATGATATTTCAAATGTTTTAATATGAAATAATCTACAATTAAACAGCCGCATCGTTGATTTTGAAACTCACATCCTTATAGAAAATTCTATGTGATTTTAGAGAGATAATTTAGTACATACAATTTTTACAATAAAATACTTCCTATTGTTAGTAACAAATATTATAAAAAAATTTCCAGATTCGTTTTTTACTTCGCGTTAGCTCATGAATTGAAGGTCCGGATCGAAGTAACCGCATAAAATCCAAGTATTTGAAGTGACAAAATTAATTTTTTTGTTAACACAGAGTAGTAGAGAATAAAATTATGTTTTTTTTCTATATACAGTTTTTTTATCCGGTTTAAAGAAGTTTTTTTTACAATTTTTCAATTTGATTCTTCCATAAGTGACAGTAATAGGGTGCACCTTACGCGGCAATCAACATTGTACGTACAGGATATCGTTTTTGTTGTTTTCAAATAAATGAATGAATACAATTGTATTAATGAACATGTATCTTTTATTAAAAAGAGTTTTACAAGTGCACACAAAATTTATTCGCGTTTTTATTGACTAGTAAGCAAACATAAATCTCACTTACATTACTAAAAACTATGTCGAATCTCACTTTCTTACACAAAAATATTAATATGACGTCAGAAACCATTATTTGATTTTGTCTGTGTTTGCTGCTAAGTCCGCTTTATGATATTATCTTTTTATCTTTGGTTTCCCTACATTTAATCTTTATTATTTTATTTTGATCTTGATTTTCTTTCTTTTCGTTTTTAATTTTATTTTCAATTAAAGTTTCAATTTTTATGGAAGTAGACTAAAAAATAATTACCGAAACTTTGTCCATCAATTATGTAGTATTGCATAGGATTTTCAAATTCTTTGAATTTTTCTTTCATAATAGCTACATCGCCTGCCAATAAAACTTCTGATTAATTTTCTGGATTGATACTTTTTTTATAATTTTATGATTAATGGGTTGCCTTCATAAGTGTAATATGAATCAACTTGACCTTAACAAAATGAAAAATGTTTACAACTTTGGTTATTTTAATATTTTTTAGTTCTTTAATAGGTGTTAAGAATTTTTTATACCTTTTATGTAACATTTTGTGGCAATAATCATTTTAAAAGGAGAATCTCGAACTGTTCTAATCAATTCAACGTATTCTTGTTCAGTTTCGATCCGTTCTGGCATTTTTTTTCATACATGCCGAAATTCCTATCGCATTGACAATTAGAATTACCTCTTGCAGGTAATATGTGTTAAGGTTAAATTTAAAAATTAATAATACAATCTAATGAAATTAAGGAACTGTGTAATTTCGATTTTGCCTTCCTGCGGCTCCAGAGTATAAAATTTTCGATCTGATTCAAACTCTTCTTCATCATTCTATATATTAAATTGTATATTTACATCATATTCAATAAAAGTTTGGAAGTTGTCATTGTGATTAATGCATTTATATTCATTTCCTGTACGTACAATGTTGATTGGCGCGTAAGGTGGCTCCTCGAGCTCTTTCAAGACAGCGTACAACTTTATTAATTCTCATCTATTACTGTTACTTATGGAAAAATATAATTTAAAATTTGTACAAAACCTTCTTCCAACCTTAAGAAACAAAAGTCTCATTAGAATTTGTTCCAACTCTGAACTTTCCTCGATACTTTTTAACGTGGAAAGTAAAAAAAAGCATTTTTGGATTGCTCTTAACTTATAATTAGATAATAATTGATAATTATATATTTTCCAATTTTTTAATAATCCATAGTGAGCGCTAGAGTATTTTACGAATCTATGTTCAGTCTTGAGCCGTTTGAATTACATTTCTTCAACTGACGGCGAGTTATATTTTTAAATTCTATTAAAATGAGGAGGCGCATGAATATACCCCAAATTCCATATTACCTAAGTTTCATTTGACCGAAAATCAAGTTGCCGAACAATAGATCTCGTAACGATGTCGTAAAGACGTCGTCAAATTTTCTACCCACTGGGTAAGATGCCATGATTAACTGGCATGACATAATTTTGCCAAAAAACAAAAATCCAGAATATGGTAATATACTTAAGAAAAAATTTCCTCAATTGAAAATGAAAGCGAATGTTTATAACAGAGCTTTAAATCTTCCGAAAGTAGCAGTTAACCAAAGTAGAGTATTCCCGACGTTTCAACTGTCCGAAGTATCAAATTTTCGAAATTTTAGATTCCCGAAATTTTAAATTGACAAACAGATTCTTAAAAAATTAATATTTGATTATTTATATTCGAATATACTATAATAAGCACATATTTTAAATTACGTGAGAATTATATTGATATATCTCTTTTGTGGGGAATTTGACACTTCTATAATTTAGGATTTTGGGTTTTCGATCTGTCGCGTCTTTGTACTTACAACAGTGTGCGACGCGAGGCACACAAGATTGTCGCGCGACAAAAACTTCACGCCGAAAACCCATTTTTCCCCGGAACGTGTCTTATAGTCTAGGTGTGGAATTACGTTTACGTAGGCTTCTACTACAAATTTTGAAGGAGAAACGTTCGGAGATACCCAAAAAGGTTTACAGATTCCGTTCTAAACAACAGCGGTCACTTAGGTAAGTCTCTTATAGGCTGTCTCTGAAATACAATTTCCTCAACTATCTTACAGACGACCTATTTGTTTTCACAATTACTTCAAAGTTTTCGGTTTTAACAGCAAATATTTTGCGGTGATGCGCTCGTGATGGAAATTTTTTTAGCAAGAAGTAAAGATAGATCTTCAAGTCTTCCTACGGGTTTCCACCCTGTGATCTTTGCTATTCAGCTGAAAGGTCTATAATATGCTTTTTGGGTCAGAAGATGCCTTTTTATTCTCTCAGCCCTCTCACGGTTACGTAACCGCGTTCGAGTGGGAGTTCTGGAGTTTGCGCTTTAGAAATTCTCCTGTGTGATGCTACTTTCAGTAAAAATCACACAGGGGATATTCCTGCTGCCTATTTTCAGAAACTCCTTGTAACTTGCGGGTTACAATACATGGGGTAAAATTTGCCAAGTGTCCCAGCCTAAAATTTTTTTTTCGCCTATTTTATTCAAACTCCGCCACCTTATAGTGCTAGTAGACCTCTTTAAATTCTGCGAAGGGGGAGCACCTAGTACAACGGGTTGTCAAGATACAGGGGTCCGAGTTTTCGACGATTCACCCCGACTGCTATCTTTCAATTGTACATAACTCCTAATACAGTTATATAATTTTACTTGTTTATGAGAGGTTTGAAAAGTTATTTTGGCAAGGTTAGAAGTCCGGGTGAATCGTCGAAAATTTGGGCCCCTGTATCTTGACAACCCGTTGTACTAGGTGCGCCCCCTTCACAGAATTTAAAGAGGTCCACTAGCACTATAATCCGGCTTCCAGTAGGACCGCGGTTAATCACACTCATGGCCGCGTCTCACAATCGTGAGATGGGTGGTCAGAGGACACGACGAAATCACAACGGCAGGCCGGCAAAAACCCTCGTATGTTTTGAGGACATGAAGCGAGCCAAGGATGACAGATTTCTGTATTTATCTCGCAAGTGCCTTGGCATATTTTTGGCACGCGGGTATGGCTTCAAGGTTACGAATCAGTGATAGTTTCGCACCTCCGAGAGCACTTGTCACAAGAACAATTACTTGTACCGAATATTTTAGGTACAGTCTTTGCAGCTCCCTTTCAAGGTCTCAATACCTCTCCTCGTTTTCTTTTTCTTCGGCAGTGACGTTGTATTCGGATGGAGTTGAGAATTCGATATATAGTTCGTTTCTCGAAGACATGGATAACAATGTCGGGCCTCGAGTGTAGAACGGAGACTGCTGTCCGAAAATCGTAGTTCCAGAAGATTTGCCACATCTCGTTTTGGACAATTGACTCTATCTACCTTGGAGCGTTCGGCAAGGCAGCGTCGCGGCTAACAACGTAAGAGCGACAAAGATGGTAATAAAGCACTCTTAGAGCCGCATCATGTCTGTAGTAAAATGAGGTCACGGTATGCTAAGGTGGAAATGACACCGTCCTGGCATGCGAAAATAAAACTCTCTGTACCTGAATTAAGTCCTGATGATCTCAGGAAATCAAAAGTTTGCTCCTTCGACAAGGACTGTTTTTCTACATTCCTGTGGAAATTTTCGTGCATTTTCTTGTCGAGTAGCTCTTGATGGCTTTTTTGAACTTCTGCTTTCTTTACTTTCGATTTGAGAAGTGAAGCATCTAGATGGAGTAATGCACTTTCCTCACTTCTGATGTTAAAATTATATATATATATATATATATATTATCGTGGGTTACAAGTGGATTATTCTGGACTACAAGTGGATTTAGCTGAATTGCAAATGGATTATTATGGATTACATGTGGATAATCATGGATTACGAGCGGATTATTATAGATTGCAAGTGGACTATCGTGGATTACAAGTGGATTCATCTGGATTGCAAATGGATTATTATGGATTACAATTCGATTATTATGGATTACATTTGGATAATCATGGATGACAATTCGATTATTATGGATTACCTGTGGATAATTATAGATGACAAGTGGATTATTATGGATTGCAAGTGGACTATCGTGGGTTACAAGTGGATTATTCTGGACTACAAGTGGATTTAGCTGAATTGCAAATGGATTATTATGGATTACAATTGGATTATTATGGATTACATGTGGATAATCATGGATTACGAGTGGATTATTATAGATTGCAAGTGGACTATCCTGGATTACAAGTGGACTATCGTGGGTTACAATTGGATTATTCTGGACTACAAGTGGATTTAGGTGAATTGCAAATGGATTATTATGGATTACAATTGAATTATTATGGATTAAATGTGGATAATCATAGATAACAAGTGGATTATTATGGATTGCAAGTGAACTATCGTGGATTACAAGTGGATTATTCTGGACTATAAGTGTATTAATCTGGATTGAAAATGGATTATATGGATTACAATTGGATTATTATGGATTACATGTGGATAATTATGGATGACATGTGGATAATCATGGATGACAAGTGGATTATCATGGATTACAAGTGGATTATCATGGATTACAAGTGGATTATTCTGGACAACAAGTGCATTATTCCTGACAACAAGTGAATTATTCTGGACTACAAGTGGAATAATCTGGATTGCAAGTGGATTATTGTGAATGAAAATTGGATTATTATTGGTTTGAAGTGGATTATTATAGATTACAATTGGATTAATTTAGACTACGAGTGGATTAAGCTGTATTGCAAGTAGATTATTATGGATTACAATTGGATTATTATGGGTAACGAGTGGATTATTCCGGACTACAAGTGGATTATTCTCGACTACAAGTGGATTAATCTGGACTACAAGAGAATTAACCTATGTTGCAAGTGGATTAATATTAATTACAATTGGATTTTTATGGTTACAAGTGGATTATCCTGGATTGCAAGTGGATTATTCTGGAATCCAAGTGGATTAATTTGAATTGCAAGTGGATTATCATGGATTACAATTGGATTAATATGGGTTACATGTGGATTATTCTGGACTACAAGTGGATTAATCTGGGTTACAAGTGGAGTATCTTGGACTGCAAGTGGATTATGATAGATTACAGTTGGATTACTATGGGCTACAAGTGGATTATTATGGATTACATGTGGATCATTATGGATTGCATGTGGATTATCATGGGTTACAAGTGAATTATTATGGATTACAAGTAGATTAAACTGTACTACAAGTGGATTGTCCTGGACAAAAAGTGGTATATTCAGGACGACAAGTGGATCATGATGGATTGCAAGTGGATAACATGGATTACAAGTGGAATAATCTGGAGTACAAGTGGATTATGCCAGATTAAAAGTGGATTAAGCTGGATTGCAAGTGGATTATCGCGAATTACAAGTTGATCAATATGGATTGCAAGTGGATTATTCTGAATTACAAGTAGATTAATCTGGATTACAAATGGATTAATCTGGATTGCAAGTGGATGGCAAGTGGATTACGAGCGGATGAATCTGAATTACAAGTGGAATAATCTGAATTACAGATGCATTAATGTAGATTACATGTGGATGAACCTGTATTTCAAGTGGATTAACGTGGATTACAAGTAGATTAATTTTGATTATAAGTGGATTATGCTGGATTAAGAGTGGATATTTCTGAATTACAAAAGGATTAATCTGGATTACATGTGGATTAATGGGGTTTGCAAGTGGCATAATCTGGTATACAAGTGGATTAAGCTAGATTACAAGTGGATTAATCTGGATTAAAAGTGAATTAAACTGGATTACGAGTGGATATTTCTGAATTACAAAGGGATTAATCTAGATTACATGTCGATTAATCGGGATTGCAAGTGAAATAATCTGATATACAAGTGGATTAAGCTAGATTACAAGTGGATTAAGCTGGATTAAAAGTGCATTAAACTGGATTTCGAGTGGATATTTCTGAATTACAAAGGGATTTATCTGGATTACATGTGGATTAATGGGGATTGCAAGTGGCATAATCTGGTATACAAGTGGATTAAGCTGGATTAAAAGTGCATTAAACTGGATTACGAGTGGATATTTCTGAATTACAAAGGGATTAATCTGGATTACATGTGGCAAAAAATTGAAATTTGCAAAAGTTGGGCTGATTTTTCAGTGTCAAAGCGGCGTTTTTTTGGAAAACGTCGCTACTTTCACAAGGTTTTTCTCTGAAACAGTTACTTTTTTCAGGCTTTTTTTATCACTCTAATGGCACTTCAAGGCTATTATTTATTTATTTTTTCAATGAAATCTGCAAAAGTTAAACAGCTTTTTGTCCCTCCTGTAACATTCTCATTTTCTCACTTACGACCTTGTACCGTGTCTGTGCCATTTCGCCCGCCATCAAATTTGAAATGATTTATAAATATTAAATCGTGTACTTATTTTTATTATTTTTGTTGCTGTAGCAGTATAATTACCTTGTATTGGAAATCCAACATCTGTAATTATCGCAGCAAGTATCAGATCGTGTCATTATACTCAGGATCCACCTTGTATTGCACTTCAATTATTTCTTAAGAACGCAGTAGCCTGCAGATATCAGCATTACTGTTCATTATTTTGAAACACAATACACAACCCTACAAAAATGTGTGAAGAAATTAGTTTATACAGACTTTGAAAAAGTTACACTAATCGTACTTATAATGCTTTCCGAAAGCGAGCCCAACAGGAAATAAACTTTTCCAGCGTCGAAAACGTGTTTTTCGTATACTTGAGCGAGACCGCTATACCTTAGAGCGTCGAACAACTGCCTATTCTCCACTTTTTCGCCACTTCCTTCGTGAAATTTCCTTTTCAACGAAAGTCCTATACATTATACTACAATACAAGGTATTTCGGTATTTATTTCTAAACATGATCTCGTACCTAACCGATGTTTCTTTACAGAAAATTTCTCAATTAATGTATATCTGAAAATATCCTAAATGAACAATTTCCGGGAATTTTAAACGTTCAAATATTTCATTATTTTACATTTATAGTATGTAAAAAAATGCAAGAAAATCTTAACTTTTTCGTTCCTATGCAAGATAAATATCTAACGTGCCTCCACTATACTATCTCGGGTCATTTTGACTAAGGGCATAGTCAACAAGTGAAAATAATTAAAATTATGGTCGCAACACGGTTTTTTTTAGACTTTTGTCTGAGAATATTAACTTGCAATTAAATTTCTTTGAAATATATGACATGTTTTACGTGATCTAACTATGTAATCTGTTTGCACCTGACATCACTGAAGATAAAATATGGAGGCAATGGAAGCAACAAGGAGTACTGATAATTATATATTCACAGAAAAGCCACCATCTATATTTTGTGAAACTTTGAATCACGCAGCCCTTTGCTCAAGTCTAATACAACTTATAGGACTTCACTCTTACTCTTGTCAGATTAAACATCCAAATATAGTCATATCAACTAATTCACATGAATCATATGGAGCTGTTATTTCTTTCCTCAACGAGCGAAAATCCACTTATAATTATAATATTGATTATAAGCCAATCGAAAAACCAACAGTAAAGATTGTTATACGCAACATAAATCCGGACATGGAAACATACAAAATAAAGATGGAACTGCAGCAATTGGGCTTTACAGCAAAAAGTATCAGAAATGTCGTTCATAGAGTTTCTAAGAAGCCGTTTCCGATATTTGTTGTTGATTTGGAACCCTCTAGTGATACCTCTGAGGTATTTAACGTATTTAACGTTGAAGAGCTTTGCAATACAAAAGTTATAATTGAAAAGTACCGCTCAAGGAAATAAAACAGTTTATTGGATAAGGATATCAACTGAAGAAAGAACTGGCAGATGGTTTTTTGAGATCTTCCACTTTAGATCACCACGAAAGAGGCTCGAGAAAAAAGTTCCTGTATCAATTGTTAAAATAATTGTGATGTTAATAGCTCATTGGATGAAGTGTCAACAACTGAAGAAGTAACCTGCTAGATGATTCTTCTGAAGAAGAGGCCCGAGAAAAACTCCCTATAGAGAATTATTGAAATAATTGTGATGTCATTATTTGTGTTATTAATTATTGTAATATTGACATTAACAAGTTTAAACATTCAATATAAACCTTTTTTTATTAATAGATGGGAAAAGTTAGAGTGCGATGTTATGCGTCTGAGTAAATAATTATTTATAAATAACGTAAAAAGTTTAAGATGACATACTTCAAACCAAATAAAAAGACCTTGATGATGTTGAGAAGATTCTTTAATCAACATTTCAAGAGTCAAATGATCTCCTCGTCAGGAAACAGGAATCCAAGTCACAAAGGACTTATTTGTGACTTGGATTCCTGTTTCCTGATGAGATCATTTGACTCTCGAAACGTTGATTAAAGGATCTTCTTAACATCATCAAGGTCTTTTTATTTGGTCTGAAGTATGTCATCTTATACTTTTTACGCGGTCCTACTGGGAGCCGATGTCATTTTTTTAGATGACAGTTACTCCCAGTGGGACCCTGCGGTGGTTGTTAACCCTTAGTTTTTATATATATATATATATATATATATATATATATAAATTCTCGAATATATTTGTTGATTTTAGAAGATCGACGTATGTATATGCACTTAGATAATCCTCAAAAGGATAGACATTTAATTTATATGGTCGCTTTTTGTTTTTTTTTCAGGCTCTGTCATCAGGTTTACCAGCATGCATATTGCAAATTAGTGAATTCATAAAACGTCTAGGTACGATAAACTATTTACTATGTATTTTCATTGCAGTCTTGTCAGCAGGGTGCCGCTGGATCGAGAAACTGGGAAATGACCAGGAATTTTATGAGACTGGGAAAAACCGAGAATGACAGTGAATTCATTTTTTTGACCGGGAATTTGACAAATTTTTAGAAAAAAATCTGTCCTAGTTTAATTTCAACAGTTTTTTCAATAATTAAAGAATTACAAATTAGAAGTATTTGAAATCGACAATTTTGGATAAAATATTTTAAGTTGATCAACTGTGAATGTACATTATAATGATTTTTAAAATTGAATATTACTTCAAGGGTTAAAAAGTGAATAATAGATTGTACAAGAAGATTTGGAATCAGTTCAAAATTTAAGAATTTCCCGATTTTAACGTTAAAAATTAAACTGTTTCAAACTGAAAGTCTGACTATTTAAACAAATATAAACACCCGATTGAAACTTTATAAACTGTTTTTATTTCAAAAATAACTTCAAAATTATATATTCATAATTAAAGGCTTTTATTAAATTTCAAATATTTTTTCAATCTACAATTTGAAAATTTTTCAATTAAGAAAAAGAACAATTACTTAATATTTAGAAATATTTGGCTGTTCATTTCAAATCAGTAATTATAGATCAAATATTCAGAACTAAACCAAAAAATTTTACTTTCAGCGTTACAATTTTAATTGTTCTATTTAAAGAATTTTACTTTTTAAATAATATTCTTGAATTTTGATGTATAAATAAATATTGACCACCTATTATTCCTAGAAAAAATTCAAGTAAGTTGAAGACATATCTAGAAGTTTTTAAAACATTCAAAATTATTTTAAAATTTGAAACAATTTGAAATCATTTAAGCGAAGTGTCGATGTATACCGACAAAATCCGCCTATTCGTACCGAAATTTCAGTGTTTTTTTTCAGGATTTTTAGACTATTTAAAATAAAAATAATTTAACTTCTATTGTAAGAAGTGTTCAGTTAATAAAAAAAATATAATCGTTTAATTTTTAATGTCTCTAGCTTAAAATTAATTGAATTGATTTGCAGCTCAGTTTTTATTGCTTCAAATGGAAACATTTTTAACTTTAGAGTTCGAATTGTTAATGTCATTGGCCGTAAAAAATGTTTGGGCACCGGGAAATGACCAGGAGTTTGTTTCTTTGAATAAAACGGCCACCCTGTGTCAGTCTAGTTACATTAATCCAAGTTATCTAAAATATCTCGATTTTCATATTATTTTGAAAATTTAAATAACCCAAAATGTAATTTAGATTTACCTTAAATGAAAATTTAAAAAAAAAATAGAATCAACCTGAATAAAAATTAAAATACAATAAAATTTAAACTCATTTTATATCAGCTATTATTATTTTTTCCGGAAATTGATACCAAAGCTAGAGCAAATCGCACCAAATTTCAAGATAAACGATTAGAACTTGAGGACTCCAATGGAATAGTTGTATCTAAACGGGGCAAAAAGGATCTGAAAGATCCGTTCTCTTGTATCTGCATAGTTTGCAATATAAATATATCAACAGATAAAGGATTTGAAAGATTACAACAGCATGCGAAACAGTCAATCATGTAGGGAACTTAACCAAATTAGATGGAAAGCAGTTTCATTTCTTTAACACTCACTCCTTGTTTAGCCCAAAATATACAGCGACGAGAGCTGAAATATTCGGGGTTATGTAGAGCATCAAGACGAATTGTTCTGCGAGGAGTTGCAATGGAAAAAAAGAAGTCTTCCAAATGATGTTTCCTGGATGCGTACCAAATTCATTTTCATTGTCGGCTAATTAGGCTCAGTATCTAATAACAGAAGCAATAGGTCCGCACTTTCAGAATCTCCTATTAAACGAGCTGCAGAAGTCAAACGTGCTTTTTACTTTGCAGTATGATGAGACCAGTAATGTTAAAAGTAAAAAAGAGTTACAGATTAGGGTTTGGTTTTGGTCGGACACAGATAATAGAGTTGTCAGTCGACATCTAGTCACTTATTTCATAGGAAAAGCAGACGGAGACACTTTGTTTAGCTACTTTAATAATAAAAATCGATATATCGTTGATTTTCTCGAAAACTATCACTCGTACGAAAAAATGTTTTGAATAAAAAAAATGTGTTTCAATGAGATCTACAACTTTTATTTGAAATATTTTTTGTTAATTTGCATATTAGCTGAGATAAACGCAAAAAACCATGATTTTTATGTGTTTTTCATGGTTTTTACCACGAAAATCGACTAGTCGCCAATTTTCACTATCATATTCGTGATCAGCGCGTCAAAATACATAAGTAAACGGAGCCCGAAGAAAATCGGGCATATGCCCTTTTCGGAAGTATATCCAAAATAATTTTCAACCATAAAAAAAAACGACTTTGAACAAAATAGTTAGAAAGAAAAGGGGAAATAGGGGAAGTTTTTTGAGAATAGAGGAAAAAGGGAAATTTCAAGAAAAAAGGGGAAACTAAAAAAAAAAGGGCAAGACTGTGTACCCTGCGCATCTTACCAATTTTTAAAAAATAGTTGTATTTCAATAAATGATGGCTTATTTTTTCGAAGAAAACATTCTCTACAACTCTACTGTCTCCAATTTTGAAAGTAAATTTTTCTATGGGTAAAATCGTTAGAACAATTCTTTTTGAAGAAAATTTTTTTCAAGCAAATAACTGCATTTAAAGATTATTGACTTATTTTCTAAATTGGAAACAGCAGAGTTACAAGGGATGTTTTTCCGTGAAAAATAGGTCATGATTTATTAAAATCTAACCATTTTTCAACAATTGGTAATAAGCGACAGAAAGAAAAAATTCAATGACTTCAACACTTTTTCGTTGAAAATAATGTTTTCACTTCATAAAAAATGTACGCTAATATTATTTCAATTCTTAAAATTATAGAAAAAATTTTTTTCAGAGTCCTGATCTTTGCCACGATAACTACCTTAAGTGACTGTGTGTCAGCCCTGCCCCTCAGTAATAATGAAAATCACGTAACTATTTCTTCCCTGGAAATCAGACAGAAGAAAGCAAATGCTCCCAAGTAGGTATTTTCGTGATCAATTTACGATAAAATTGAACCACGAAATTTCTATCTCGTGGAGTCATCTTTTTCCGGATTCTCGAGTGAACTTACTTTCCCTTCTTCAGTGATCGATTTGAACGATGAAAGCATTCACTTGCTCGTTCACGTAATGTGACGTACAAACCAGATTTCCATTATCTGCCTCTGGGTAGAATCCGATCCCCGGATGGTCCGCCTATCTGGCATGCTTGCCTATGCCTATGCATCGATGCGCTAAACGTTCCAGTGTTACCCTGTCCAACCATCCTACTGGCCGAGCACGTTTCATGGAACAAGTAGGCAATTATCCTCCTCGAGAGATTTCCGATACCATTTGCTGCTGCTGTTGGTTACTAGGATCCACTCGGTCTTCTCTCGCAGATTAAGCTTTTTTCAAAAGTACATCGTTCCATTCCATCTATTTGACCAAACATCCCCTTTTCCAACTGCAAAAACTGCCCAACGATCGAACAGAATGTTACAGGTGTATTTTACCTTACAACTGAAACCGTCCATCATAGCATAGCACAGTCAAGCAGGGTAAACACGAGGTGGGTACTACAAATTGAGGTAAACTTTCCGTGGAGAAAGTTTAGCTCAATACGACGTAATCAGTTGACTATTACCCTGCTTGAGCGATTACCTATAACGTTCGCAGTTTACCAGTTATTTCTGTGAGGAGCCAACAGTTCGGAATAACCAGCTGACTATTACCCTGCTTGAGCGATTACCTGCAACGTTTCCAATTTACAAGTTATTGCTGTGAGGAGCCACCCATCAATTATGTAACCAGGCTGTCTAGTGATCGGTCAATTTGAAATTCACTGTTTTTTCCCGACCTCATTTTTTCCCCTGACCAATTTAAAGATTCTTTTTTATAATTTGTCCCAAAACAACGTATAGAAGTGGACGTAAACACAATTTATGTCGTGAAGAAAACAATTCTTTATTCATAACAGACTAAAATGATAAATATTAATCGAACCTACATTACCGCTCACGATTATGACACCGCCTGTTTATCGATGATTGCTTAAGTTCTTTTAATGTTAATTACATGAGAGCTACATTTTTTCTCCTAAATAGGCTGAAGGCCATCAGAATTTTCTATAAAATGAGCACCAGGATGAAGTCATTTTGTCAATTTTTAAAGAGATATTGTAAAAGTAGAGCAAGTTTCCATGTTCTCTAAAGCTGAATTAGTAGAAGACTACTAATTGGTACTAGTTTTCTACTAATTCAAATGCTGCCGATTCGTTTACTAGTAATTAGTAAAAATCTACTAATTCAATGAGTAAGAATAACTGACTAAATGAATTAGTAACTAGGAATGTAAAGAAAATTTTTTCATTCTCTTGAAACCTTTCAAAACTTTCGTAAAACTTCTTTTTTCGAAACGTTCAAAACTCTAAACTTTTCAACAATTTCTTGAAATTTGTATATGTCTTAACTTCTTTTTTAATGGTTTAGAAACTTCTAAATATTTTTTAAACCTAATACAATTTGTTTCTAAATTTTTGTTTTAAAATTTAAAAAAATCATTTGAAATGTTTTAAAATATTTTTTAGTTTTCTCTCGGAATTCATTTTTCAAAATAAAAAATAATTTCAAATTTTCCCATCAATCGTAAGAACACATCTTAAAACCCTTAAAGATTATAAAGAAGCTTGCAATTTTTTTTAAATGTTCGAACATTTACATTTCCTTAAAACATTGTAGTAATATTCTCACACTTTTAATTATTTTTAAATCTTTTTAAAACCTCAAAACCTTCTAGGTAAATATCTTTTTAAATGATTCAAATTTTTCCTAAATTTTTTTTTAAATCTACATAATTGAAATAATTATCTTATAATCTTCAGGATTCTTTTCTGAGAATTCAGAAGTGTTTTGAAATCTTTTCAAATATACTATTGAAATAAATTTCTTAATAAAAAAAATCATTTTCAATTTTCCCATAAATCTTAAGAAAATTATTTTCATGTTCATGAATTTCCAACCAAATGGTTGCAGTTTTAACTAAAAAAGAGAATTTTTTAGTTACAAAAATTATTTTCAACAATATAGTTAAATCTCTAAGCAATAAAATAAATGTTTAACAAATCAGTACAATTTTCAACGAAGTAGTTGAATTTTCAACCAAAAAGATGAATTCTCCATGCAAATTTAATGATAAAATTTTCAACTAAAAGCGGTTAATCTTCAACTAAAAATAGAATAGATAAATTAAAAATTTGTTAACGTAAAAAAATCGAATTTACAAAAAAATATTTCAATAACGAAATTGTAGAATTTCTAACCAAAAGAGGTGAATTCTGAACTAAAAATATAAAAATACAATAGTAGACTTTTCACTTAAAAATAATGAACTTTCAACAAAAAATATTTGTATTTTCTAATTGGGTTCTATTAATTCAGTTCGCATATAAGTGAAAAAACAAGAGAAGGCGAAATTTCTTGAAAACAGGGGAAAAAGAAGAATTCTTTGAAAAAGGTGCAAAGAGGGGAATAGGGGCAAGAATATGAAGTCAATATTAAGATGCTTGACTTATAAAATAAAATCACGTGACATTTAAAACTGAACTTTGTATCTTCCGAGAGTTTGTTCTTTCTTCATTTTTTTACTAAAAAGTTCAAAACAGTTAACATGAAGTTAACTTTAACAAATTTTAAAAATTGAAAAAAGTGTACTACGTCTCTAATGTTTTTAATGTTCAATTTCTAAGTTTTTAATATAAATTTTGAAGTAAAACTTTCGTAACTTAATACTGTTATTGTGATTTCAAACAATATTTATCGCGTTTTTAAAAAACAAAAACATGTTTTTGAAATATATTGTTCAATCAGTGCTGTGAATTGAAAAAATAGTGTAATCTATTGTGTGGGTTCACACCGCTATTGACTGTTTTTCTTGAATTATTCTTCTAAGCAAAATTAATAAAAATTGGGATTTGATGGATATGATTGGAATACCGGTATAAAGTATAAAGGGATTTTATTTAACCCTTGTTTGAGACACCTCCCTGGTGTAACGTACTTGGCACATGGGGTCGTCGACGACCCCAGCGTATTTTTGCCAAAATAACATAAATTTATTATAAAAAAATGTGAAAAACATTAGAAGCCCGAAGGGTAGCAGCTGCCCCGCGAGAAGAGAAGAAAGGGAGGAAAGAAAGAGAGACAGAGAGATAGAGAGGTAGATATGTAGATATGAAGTAGATATGTTATATGTATTAACCCATTGATGACCAAGAACTACAATTTTTTAACTTATGTTCAAGCCTCTTTCTCATGACCGAAAAAGAGAAATTTCCAAACGAAAACGACGGCTTCTAACGACTGCTGTATAGAGATGAACCAACCAAGCCTTACGCTCTATGCCCTGGAAGTTAGTTTAACATCCGAATTATCGATATATGTTAATATAAACCCGCTGCACTTATGTTTAGACACTCTAATTTTGCAATTTCAAATGTCTGGGGTCGTATACGACCCCCTGTGCCAAACAAGGGTTAATGGTGAAATAATTAATATTAGCTTTTTGGATGATTTTATTAATTGTTTTTTGTTATGAAAAATAAATTTGATATATTGTTCAATTTTCACTAATGAAAGGAGAATTTAGATCGAGTAATTTTTCTATAAACGTTTATGGTTTTACTTTCAGATATGAATCTTGTATTAAACAATACGCTTAATATTTCTGTATTTATTACTCAATTGTAACTTCAATATTTTACTAGAAAAATAGACGTAAGGTGATTACGTCTGAAATGCCAAAAACCGAGGGAGAGACTTCAAGGTTTTTACAATATTATTTATTTGACTTGAAAAATATGCATAAATTGAATTTATGTTCATCTAATGTTTACAAACTTGGTCCGATAAGCGTTCTTCAGGTTACCGTCTAAAAAAGGAGAAAAACAGTTTATCCTTGTGCAAATTGAGGTTGGGACGCCCTACGGTAATGACGTTTGGGGTGTTCTTTTATCAAATTATCGTAAATAGGAACGCGAATGCAAAAAAATAAATTATCATTTTATAGAGGATGCTAAAGCTATTTAATAAATTTAAAAAAAAATCTGTACGAGTTTCTAAGTTAATGTTATATTACTGGGACTTCAAGTTTGCCTCCGGTTTGAAAATTACCCATACACACCTTTTTCAATTTTTCAAAGTGTTGGAGGCGATTTTGAGTATTCGAAAGCTTGAAAAAATACTTTCGCGGCACATGTGGGTCTTCTGAAGGAAATTTGCTGGTCTATTCGGGGCATCTAAACATATTTTTAATTTTCGTGCTAGATGGTACGAGCAGACAGAAGACACTACTGATGGAAACAAGGGTGGTTTTTTGGGGGTTTGTCAAATGCAAAATTATATAGAGATGTTCTCGTGTGTTAAAAAATTTGACTTCTTCTAGCCCTCTTAATAAATATTTTTATAATCTCACCTTGTGTGAATATTTTCAAACAATCCCTCTTCCAAATCAGAATTATACTCTCTGTCGAAAATTCGGAAACTCCCTATACAGTATCAAAACCATAATTCTTTTGGAAAATTATTATTATTATTATCAAAATTATCATAATTACAGAAAATTCCTGGTTTCAAATCCAAAGGATAATTTTTTTTCATTTGAAAATTCTCTGTTTTAAGTCTGGATCATACAGAAATGGGCCTAGAAAAACTAACATTTGGCTAAATGAAAATCATATTCAAGAGAAGCAACAAATTCTACGAAACATTGTATTGTTACAAACTATTCTGTAAATTATTAAATGCACTTTTAAGAGACTCGTTTCAAATTCAATCTCTATTTATTCTCCATCGTGCGTTTTAAACGTGAAAGAAGATTTAACGAATATATTTAAATTAATCCTAAAAGGCTGGACTATCCACAAAATTGTTTTTCAAACCATCGGAACAGAGCTATTTTTTTAATGGAAAATTTTTCATAGATTTTGTGATTGAATATTCAAATATTTTGTAAAAATGTGTATTTTTTTATCGAATTAAACTATTTTTGATTTGCAATTACAGTCGCTTTCAATTGAGATATCAGCTATTATATTTTTTGTTCTGAATTTATCTTTTTCGGTTGCAAATTTAGATTAAAATTCCTTTTTTTGATCAATGCCTAATCATTTTAGTTGAAAATTCATCTATTTGGTTCAAAATTCAACTATTTGGCTTCAAATTAATTGTTTTATTTGAAATTCATATTTCTTTGTTGTTTCGGATTCCTAAGATGATAATAATGATAATATTAATTTTAATATTACCTGAAAAAGTTAATAAAATTATAAGAAACCAGGGAATAACAAATAAAAATACATAAATCATTATTAAAATAATCATTATTTATGAATTTGTAATTATTTTTCTATTGGTTTTCAAATAAAATTGTGTTTTATGAAGAACATACAGCAAAATGATAAAAGAATATTTTAATGCTTAATGTGGTATTTATTTTGGTCTTCGAGCAACATTTGCCAATCTTGAGATTGCGTAATGAGTACGTAAGATTACTCTTGTTTATGATTCTAACCAGTAATTTCTTGTATTTTTAGATACAGGCTCAAGAAATTACACATGTCTCGCAAATTTGAGTCTTTCTTTTCAGTTACAGAAATGACAGAAGATCAATCTTATAGATTTTTTAACGCTGAGAACAAATCCGGCAGCACAAAATTGTATAGCACGTCTAGTTCCAGAATAACTTCAGGTCAAATTATCATTAAATGGCCATTTAAACCAAATTTCTGAATTTATGCAAGTTTGACCACTATTGGACAAATCATCATAATTTAATCTTATCTTCACTGGTTGGATCATCATACAGTCCTGCTGCCGGATTCGTTTTCAGCGCCAAGAAATCTATGAGATTCATGTTCTGTCATTTTTGTAACCGACCCTCATAGAACTGTGTGATGATCTAACCAGTGAAGGCAAGATCAAATGATGATCAATGGTCCAATAATGGCCAAACTTGCATATCCCAGCAGAAAAAAATTGTAAAGTGAATTTACGTGAATGTTTTCAACTGGAAACATGTCACAATTTATAAAATTATTCTATACTTACGAGTAAATTTTTTTAACTTTAGTTGAACTATTTCAACTAACCAAATTGTAACAATCGTGTTAACAATATGAAACAATGTACCTAGCAAAAATAGCGACGCACACAAACTTTGAGGAAGAATTTAAACTTTGCATGACGTCACAGAGCTCTTCGTTCCTCAAGTCCAACTGAAGATGACTCTGTTGGCGCAGCAAATATATAGGCAAAAAAATAAATTGGAGTCGGATCACCGTGATTTTAGCACAAGGAGGAACATTGACATACAGGTTCCTCCTAAGCCACAAGATCTGGCTGAATTGGATGCCTCCCTTCATGAGGATATCTCGGAGGAGCCCAAACCTTTGGACAATCAATTGTTCAGTTTATGGTGCTCCGAGAGCATCGGCTGATTCAAATCAAAGGCTAAAACCTAAGATGGATCAAAAGACCAAAAGACGCTTGTATCAACTGAACCAGAAGATTGGATGGGCAAGACAAAATGCGTCTCGTATGCAGTGTGTGATTGACTACATAACATCTAGTAGGCCGTTCACGGAAAGGGTTCGAAAGTTCGCGCAAGAACTAAGGACCTTGAATCATACACTGAACAAGTCAAAGCTGCTGACAATCAACTTTGTTGACAAAATACGGGTGTTATCTGACGCAAGGAAGAGAATATAGAAGAGGGAAAGATGGATTAGGGAGAATCAACAGTTTCTCGCTGACCTATATCTCGCCTCTTCAGTGATCATCCTGTTTCTGTCAAAAATGCACCCAAGCCTAACGAGGTAAAGACTTTTTGGAGTGAGGTATACAATATCCCAAAAACATTGGAGTTGAAAGAAGATACTGATAATATCATCCGCTTCAAGGAGTTTTGCAACAACCTCATAACATCTGCGGAGGAATATCCATCAATCACTGCGAGGAGGTAAATAGGACGGCGAAACCCTCGTACGTCTTGAGGACACGAAGCGACCCAAGGATGACAGCTTTCTGCGTCCATCTCGCAAGTGCCTTGGCATATTTTTGGCAAACGGGACTAGTGATATTTTCGCACATGCTAGAGCAACGATTACAGGGACAATTACTTTAACCGAATATATTGGGTACAGCCTTTGCAACTCCCTTTTAAGGTCTTCATACCTCTCCTCCTTTTCCTTCTCCTTGGCAGTGATGTTGTGTTCGGCCGGAACCGAGAATTCGATCACATAGACCTTAATATCATTAAAATCACCAAAGTTATAAAAATTTAGGAAAAAAGGACCAAAATTTTCAATTTCGAATATCTCTTAACTTTTTTGACTTTTTCAAACATTATTTTAGGGTTTTTCTTTCAACACCTTAAAGAACGGATACTAGAATTTTTAACAAAATTTTGGTTGATTTGTGGTTTTTCAAATTCGGATTTTCCTTCATAATCTGAATTCATGCAAATATTCTTGAAAATAACATAGGTTCAATTATATTTGCGATGTTTTCAAATTTTTATTCTTCTGAATCATTTGAAAATGTTTGGCATTTTTCCTTTAGAAAAAGCGGCTTTCGCCAATCTGAAGATTTTTTTTTCAATGGCAGGTGGGTATCAATTGCAGGATTTATGTATCTTTTAGCCTTAGGTAACTAATAAATGGATCTGGCACAATGGATCAATAAATGGCTTTTTTAAATAAATAGAAATTTCATAATATTTGAAATTAAATAAATTATTAATAAATTTCACGTAGTCAAAAAGCCAAAGTTTTATAGTTTTTCTTATTTCTTATGTTTACAAAATCAACAATTGTTGTATTTTAACAAATATAATTGAACCTATGTTATTTTCAAGAATATCTGCGTCAATTCAGATGACGGAGGAAAATCCGAAATTGAAAAACCACAAATTCCAAAATTTCCCAAAACAATTGTTTATAACAATGATAATTGTTAATTTTTTATTGAAATTATGACTGACAATCACTATCAAAATAATTGAAAGTATTTCCAGATAACAACAAATTTTTTCAACGAAAATTAGAATATTGTTTGAATACATGAAAATTTCGTGATATTTGAAATTGAATAATAATTGTTTATTGTTAATTTTAAATAGAAACAGTTACTGAAAATCTCTATCGCAAAAATTTAAAGCAGTTTTAGCGCAAAAAAACATTATTTTTCAGTCCAAAGTTTTATATTTACTCATTTCATTTGTTTACAACATTAACAATTATTATAATTATCTAAACCAACTTTTTGGAGCGAGATTCCAAGTTGTTTCTCCTTTTTCTTCGACCGTTAATATAATTTCAAAATTAAAAGTCGCTAAAGTGGTGGGGGTAGCGCTCGAGCGAGAAATCGGAGAAGCGGCATTGCTCGGAGCGGCACTGCTCGGAGCTTTGACTGTATTTCCATAAGGGAAGCATCCAAACGTTGGACCATTTTATGCTGGTTGTAATAATTTGGTCGTTGGATTCTTGGTTTTATTTTCAGGAATTCTATACATTAACTTGAGTATTGGACGTTAAATAGGATTTTGAATTTGAATTTAATCTAATTTAAAATTCTGCAATTTTAAATTAAAACAACAGCTCGAAGGAAAGAAACTGTTATAATAAAAAATAGCCTTCTAAGACAATATTTGTTGTTTTGTTGTTCAACTATTAATAATTACATTAAAATATAAATGAATACATTAGTACAATTATTCAAATGTATTTTTTTATTTCAATAACACTATTATTTGTTTCTTTAAAATTTGAAATACTGAAAATATTCTCGCTGAAATTGAAATGCCCATGAAACGTAACTGTCATCATTTCTTAATAACTCTTAGGAGTAGATCAGGTATAATATACGAAGGTGGAAGCATGCATTTCAATAACTGTTCAATAATTCAGGAATTCAAAGCAAGTACTTTAACTACCCCGCCAAATCCTCCCCCCACTAACCTCTAATTTTCTTAAAGTAACCCTATTGACTATTGCGAATTTTGTGAACTCTGATTAATTTTCTTGGCTAAAGTCAGCAAAATTTTTAAGAGCCTTGTGGCAGTTCCAGTAATATTTAAAAAATTAAAAAATAAGTAAACAATAGTTTTTTATTACGGATTATTTAATGAAATATTGCGAATATGAAAAGTCTCGTTTATGAACCACCATCGTAAATCATATACATACTTGAACTTCTTTTAATTTCAAATGATTATAAAATTGAAATAATGATACGCGCAAGTTATTACTATGAATTAAAAATAATTAATATTACTATTAATATTAATATTAATCAATCAGACCCAAGAAATTTTGGAGTTCTTCAATAAGCTCTCTTAAATAAATGTTTGTCCTTACACGGAGAAAAATGGATAGTCAAAAATGAAGTATCGAAAATTAGATGGTCAGTTTGATCTTCTAAATAGTACCAAGTACCTTCCACATTTTTTTCTTCGTAGTCAGAGAGACCATGATTTTATATAGTCTGTTTGAACATCCACAGGTGATTTAGACTCAATGTCAGTATAGTCAAATCGACACTCCAGAATGTCAAACAGAAGTGGTTGCGTCACGACCTCTACCGAATACCGAGCGAACACACCCGACCCTGAAACGCATTTTTGGAGCGAATGTCGTCAGGTGTCACGTTTGCCCTGTTACACAACATTTTAAATTATTTTAACCCTTCGCTAGCAAACTGGGGTCAAAAAGACCCCAGGCATATTGAACCTTATTTAAATCCCTTCAACATTTGAAAATAGTACTTACACGGTTATTAAAGATGAAGAAAAAGTTATTAATTTTACCGTGAAAAATGTCATTTTTCGCTATGTTTTAACTTCTACAATCTTTTTTTTTTAATCAAAATCAATCTTGAACTAAATAACCCACAGCATTCTTTGAAGTAACTATGCAAGAAAGTGTAAAAAATTCAGCTACTCAAAATAATCAATTGGCTCTTTGCGGGAAGCCTTTTTCGATTGGGGCAAAAAATACCCAAGTATGCCAGGTATGTTACGCGTCGGGAAGTGTGCCATCGAAGGGTTAAACCAATTGTTGATACTTCAAACTTGTTTCGAGAGTAAATAAAATGTGGCAAACATCTTGGAGTGTGGCTTGAGTGGCTTACGTTTTGATTTTGAACGTTAATTTCGATACCTCCGAGGGATTCAAGATACGGGCGTCACGTATTAATCAGTGCTTAGTCAACATTTTCGACCGAAAACGAGCTCAAAATTTCGTAATTATTTGATAAAGGAACAAGCCTTGTAAGATTTCTGACACGCATTTATGTTGTTTTCCAAATTTTCCAGTGTTAAAAATGTTTTAATTTAGTGCAGTGACACCGTTTCTTAGCCTCTCGTGTTCGAAATAATCTGTTGTCAAACTTTCTATGAATATGCAATCATGTCTGAGGCATCCTTTATTCAAAAATAATAAAGATGCTTTAAGAGTTGATGGATTTTATATAAAATTTCACGTTTTTCAGGTTTCATTGATTAATTTAGATTTCCGTCTCTCGTCTCTCTTACCCTCTGATATGATTAAGTTAACACTCCGAGATAATCAAGCAAAAATTCCTGAGATAATCAAGTTTAATCTACACCATCTAGGGGGCTGTCCCATAGTTAAAACTCAAATATAGTCAGTCTGACACTCTAGATGTTCAGGCTGACTTTTGCTTAAAAAACCAAAAATTGTACCCCCTCCACTTTGATAAATAATTATCAAAATTAATTAATTTTTGGTGTGAGGGGTACTATCTAATAGGACTACAATTGGGCCAATTTTTAGCCTGATCGGACAACTTTAATTTTCGAGGTGGGTACACTTGAGAAATTATGCCCCATGTATTATGCTGTGTTTCGTTGCATTCTGTTATGTACATATTATATAATTAAAAATAGAGTTATGAATACATTCTTGTTTTATGTGAAAAGTATGAAAACTAGGAAATTTATCGCTCTGCATTCAAACTTATTTATATTTCAAAAAGAAATTTATTTAAATAGCGAAAAAAATCTAATTCTAGTGTATTTTAGAAAGATAAATAAATTTCATTATGAGGTTACGGTCTTTTTCCAACACCCTTAAATTATTTCTCAATAATCTTTTAAACTACATCATTTCTTCATCTTTCAAGTTTATTACAAGTGACAGTGCGCTGGCTACGTTTCGCAGTGAGCACACAATGTCGAAAGTCGTTATAGCAGGTTCGGTCAACTGTATAGAGGGAAATGGCGAATTTTTAGGACTATGTCGCATTAACTATGAGTCAGTGAGGGGTGCGACATTAGTTCTCCTGCCCATCGCATATGGCGCAAACTTGTGTAAAAAGCGCGTGCGCGGCAAATAGTTTGTAGTCATTTGTTGTTGTCACTTGCTGTCACTGCATGATGCAGATAATGTGTTATTATTTTTTTACACTAAAAATAAAGGCAAAATAAAGTGAATGAGAAATGTAAAATGGGAAATAGAATGCTAATTATCTTTATTTTTTTATTTGCTTCATTTTTTCTTCATTCTTCTCTTTTTCTTTAATTATTTTATTATTCAATGCATATAAGGAAGGGGGATATACAGATATAGTCACCACAAATGCAAGATTCTGTAGTTCTCCTGCCCATCACAGAGAGCGCTGAATATCGCCATTTATTTCCCACATAGTTGACCGAGCCTGCAGTGGGACTCCGATGACTTTCGACTTTTGTCGATCCAAATCGATTCTCGAATACGAATTCCCATAAAGGATGTCACCGTTTTTTAGCGAATTTTCGACCCCACCCCCCTCCCATTGTCACATTTTGTCAATGGGGTTCAATATCCTCTGTCATAGACCGTCACATTTCGGCTAGCCCCCCCCCACCCTAGAACTGTGACACCCTTTATGGAAGCTCCCTAATATTGATTTGACTATTTTCAAATTATTTTACTTCGAACCCATGGTGTTAAATTATTGGACTCACGCGCAGCAAAGTTCGTATACACAAATTTAAGATATATAAATTGGTGGGATCAAACTTAATATTTAAATTTTGAGGTTATATGTTCGAAAGGGTTGGAATTTTGAATTTGTAAACACTGTAGATGAATAAATATATTAAGCTCAATTAAATTTCTAAGATATATTTGAAGGGAACTTATTGTTATTGTTATTTTTAAAAACAAATATCTCGTAAACCGTGAGAGATAGGTGATAATGGATATCATTTTTGAGTTTTGAGTGTCGCATACTACACTATAATAATATGATATCCATATTTTAAACGGACATCTATTTTACCTATTTCTTACGGTTTACGCAATATTTATTAATAATAATAACAATAACGGTAAGTCCTCTTTGGAATTAACGTTTCGAAGGGGCAGACATTTTACACGTCCCGGGAACGTGTCTGGCACCTTCCGAAGGTGCCCGCGGAGCTTCCAGGAACGTTCCTTGCTATTGGGATATTTAGATTATTTTTTCCATATTTAATTAACTTCAAAGTTTAAAGTTTTATTATATATTTTAATACTTTGTCAAATTTTGACACTCAAAATAAACAATAATATACTAACAGTTATTTCTCCTTTTATTGTATTTACTTATCCAATTTTTTGTCTGTTATGAATAAAGTATGCATATACTTCGTATTAGAATTGAAATTATGAAATATTGTACTAGAATTATTTCATTTTTTATTGTAGATTTTAATATTTTTACTTTTTGCACCGTATATTTCACAATTATTATGATTCTATTTATCATTGTTTAAGTTTGATTTCTTAAATATTGTTACAAACCATTTTTTAATTTGTTGTGCTTGTTTTCATAATTTTTATTTTATTGAAACCTTGTGATACTGGTTTTCAATTTGTATCCACTTTAAAAATTTAATTTATTTGCAAAATATATGCTTGATGAATGTTTATTTAATTTCGTTTCAATTTAATATATATATATCTAAAAGTTTGTCATAAGGACAACCGCAGGATTTCGCCGGGAGCAGGTGCTAATCTTAAAAATTGCACTTGCTCCCAGGCTCGTGCGATCTCGGCTTCGCGCTCGTGCTCGTGCATTGTCGGTTTTTCACGAGACTGGCCGACTCACCGACGCTAAGCTTGCATGCATTCTCCCAGATGGGACAGTTGTACCAGTTGGCCACCGACGTGCACATATGGGCTCGTGTACAGTTGCTCCGTGCACAGTTGTACCCTTCCCGCCGAGGTTGTGATTAAGGAGTCCTCTAGCGAATGGTCAGCCCCTTTAGTAATGGCCAAGAAAGGTGACGGGGGTTATCGCTTTTGTTTAGATTTTAGAAAGCTCAATGCCATCTCCAAGAGGTATGCCTACCCCCTTTCATCCATGTCAGACATACTGAGGCAACTTCGTGAACTATAATGACAGTCATCTTTTTTTTAAATAATAAGAGATATAATCATTATGTTGTAATAAAAAAGTTAATAACTAATTTGCTTTTCATTAAAAATTGTTTCTCTATCACACTGACTTCATTATCATACTTACCCCTATCAACTCTATAATATGAGATCAACAATGTCGTAATCTTTAAAAAATTACACAGGCCGAGACACAGGCACAAAAAAGTGTGCGAAGCCAAAAAAGCAATCTATGTAGCATTGTATTATCGGTCTATCACAGTCAAAATCTGCATTGATTAGAATTTTCTGTTACCATTTTTTTTTATTCGAGTTTGAATTTTGTTTATGTCAAATGATCCCAAGTAGGCCACCATAAATCAAAAGTCGTGTTTTAGTTGGTGGGAGGGCTTATGGGTCTCATCGGACTATAGATCTGGATAGGTGAACCGGAGAGGCTGTATTGCGAGGTGTAGCTACTCTGGGGAACTGGCGCGAGTTGTCATGCTCTCAAGGTACGATGTGATCGCCGTGTCAAGGGCTGAATGGTACCAGGGTTAATAAATCCTTGAACATCCCGGCCTGACCCCCTCAGTAGAGACGGAGGGGCCGGGGTCTCAAAGGAGGTGCCTTAAATGGGAATTCGCGACACCAGTTAGAATCCCATAGCATGTAGACCCGCCCCCTGCAAGAGGGGCTCTGCAGGAGGTGTTTATAATTTTCCTAGCTTCTCGTGAGACAATTGAATGTAACACGAAAAACAAAAACAATAAGGTGTTCGTTCCGGTACCCTCTTCTAACCCACCGCCAGCGGTGGAAGGCTCCTCAGGGGACAGTTTACCACGAGCAGTGCGAACTTCTCGAGCCCTTGCAGCTCTGGATTACCGACCCTATGTAGGGGCCCTGAATTAGCCTTTTAATGGCTAATACGGGAATCCCCATGGTGCGAAGATTACAAACGCTAGCATTCAGGGGTTTGACTGGAACAATGAGGTCTACTCCCACAGCGGCGATAGGATTCATGCTCTGTGAAGAACCCCTACATGTTGCTATAACTGCTAGAGCGGCACACGCGATGGGCCGCCTGGCAAGAGCAAATCGATGGACTCGGGGGACTAGGAAGACTAGGCTCCCGAGTGACATCAGCGCACTGCCGATTCTAGAGATGAGGCAAGATAAAATAACAAAACACTTCAACTTTTCCAAAGCTTTCCGCGCCTGCATTCCAAGCAGGAATTTGTGGAAAGCAAATGATAACCCGCTCCTCCAAGCGTAAATCTGGTATACGGATGGCTCCAGGGGAGAGGGAGGGTTAGGACAAAGATATTATAAACCTAGATGCGGTGCGGGTTTAGTTACCCGCGATAAATGTAGAGGTCGCGTCCGGCGAAAATTTTCAGTTCCCCTCTAGCCTCCACTACTCCCCGATATCACATATCGATGTAGTTTGCCAACAGCCACTTGGAGCGCTGTAAGCAACTCTCATCATAATCCTCGAGGCGCACTGATGGTAACTTAGCTCGGACAAGAACCATTCAAATTGAAATTTTACATTTATAATAAACGTAAAATATCCACGCTTTGCAAAACATGGTTATTTTAATAAATACCTGAGATGAAAGTCCATGAATAATTTATATTAATGTTTCATGTATTTTCAAATAATTCTATAATTATTTCTTGTAATTTACATTCCTTAGTTTTTTTTTTACTTTACAATATAATGTTTTTATCAAAACGATGAAACTTTCAGTGCAATATCTATATATAGTTCTGTAATATTCTTTAGTATTTATTTTTATCTTTGTATAGTCTGCAATTTCCACGGATTTATTTGGACTATTCGTCTGATGAATTTTCCGTATGCATTTTCTAATTTCTGAATTATTATATATTCTAAAAATTTTGCAGAATAGAACTATAATTTCAGGTAGTAAGAAAATTGAGCACGTAGGAAAAATGATTATAATTATTTTTATTATATTTTTATTATATATATATATATATATATTAAATTCCGAAATATGCGTGAAGGTTTATTCCCGAAATATTGATCTAATTTCATTTTTTCAAATTGCACTTCAATTACGTTACAAAACTGCACATCTTAAGCCATAAAACAACTTTTTATCACTATTTCTTTCCAAGATGATGTTTGTGGAAAACGGTCTGTAATTAGTAAACAAATTCATATTTAGAAATTTGGAAAACTGCGTTGCATTCTGGACACCTTAACCCCTTCGTTGTACCCGTAAGTACCGAGATTTACCCAAATCGAGCCGTTTTTTTGTATTTTCGTCCGCCATATTGGATCTGCCATTTTGAATTTTCGAATTTTGACCTCAGATTCTGATTCAGCGACCCCAAAAATCCCCGAGTAAGACTTGAATGCAAAATCGGAGTTAGTTAAATAGGGAAAAAGAAGATTGACGCATTTTGCGTCAATGCCACACAGGGGACGGAAAATTTTGACGCATTTTGCGTCAATGCCATCGAAGGGGTTAAGGACCGTCTGTGAATTTTTCCAGATTTTCCAAGACTTCCAGCTCGTTTTGGGAAGCCTCGAGAGTCAAGGCTTAAAAAAACCTGGCCAAAATTGTCTGCGATTTTTGTTGAACGAGTTGCAAGCGTTTAAAGTGAGGGTCGCGTACTCTTGACGCCAACTTTAGGTTTTGAATTTGAAGCGCAACCTTACTAGCTTTTTGTCTGTAAGTAAAATATTTTTAAAGACTCACTAGGTTTGAACATGGACTTGCTAGGTTTGTTGTGTCCTGTGGTCCGGAAAAAGAAAATCCGTAATTTTTTTTTCTCTTTATCTCAACGTTAACCTATGCCCCCGGGCTTTTGAAATTAACATGGGGTTTTAAATGGGAAAAGCTCGAATACCCTTTTATTGTGCCCGGAAAATTCCCCACAAAATGCAAAATAGTTTCGATAAGTGACGAGTTTCCAAGTATTTTTCAAATAATTTAGAACTATTGAAACAATTATTATTTGCTTGAACAATTTTCCCCCTGTAAATCGTGAAAAGTTATTATCTTCCGGCATAAATGATATAAATTTGATGAATGTCAAGAGTGGTACATCTTGTTTGATATATTTGGTTATTATTTCAACAATTTTCATTTGCCTAAACAATGTTTTCTCCTTAAAATCGTAAAAAGTTATTATTTTCTGGAACTGATGTCACAATTAACGAATGTTGAAAGTCATATATTTTATAAGGATATATTGTAATTACTTTAAAAAGTTTCACTTGGTTAAAAAAATGTTTTCCCCTGTAAAGCGTAAAAAGTTATTATTTTCGGGAACTAAAGACAAAATTAACGGATGTTAAGAGTAACATTTTTTTCTTAAGCGTATTTAGCAATTTAAAAAAAAGTCATTTGTTTCAACAATTTTCTTGCCTGCTAATTGTGAAAAGTTTTTCTTTTCTGCAATTTATAACACAATTAACGAATGTTAAGAGTAATATTTTTTTCTTCAAGGTTATTCGGAATTATTTAAACAATTAATGATCACTTTCTTGCTCCTTTTCATATAGGGAAGGTGGAGAAAAGTCTAGTTTTTTTCGAATCTCTTACATTATGTCGCTTATTTATTCAGTATTCCCTTATTTCAGAATGTACATCCTACATTGTTTAAAGAACTAAATTCAATTACTCTATGAAAAGTACAGCCCATTTTTTTCAAATTACTTCACTGTTTTATTTATATACTTTAGGAATGATCTACATGCAAATCATTTTAAGTTTTTGATAGAAAACTGCTATTTTGCATTTTTTGGGGAATTTTCTGGACACAATAAAAGGTTATTCGAGGGGGGGGGGAATAAAATTTATTGGGTGAAAATTATTCCTAGAAAATTCCTAATGTGGACACTCATAGAAAAAGGTGTCTTCAAATAAAAACATTGTCTATTTGCCTCTTTCGTTTTGGACCACGTGAACATGTTTTTTACACGAATAGAATTATTTGCCTGAAAGATTAAATGAAGTTTGTCGCAAAAGGATAACATTCTGAATGATTCTCTTCGAGACAAATAAAAATCCTTTTAACCTTAAATTTAAGAGGAATTTGCATAGTTTGTCAAGAAGCATCCTTTTTACACAAGATTACATTTATTTGAGTGCAATCGATTTAAATATTTAGGGCCGATTTCACCATCTCTGATTAAATCCATGGTTAACTAATCCTGATTATTTTTTAATCAACGACTTAATCATGATTAACTTGCCAAACGTTCCACCATGAATTTTTAACCTATGGTCAACTAACCGTGCGGCCGCGGAAACAGCCTGGCGCCATCTGTTTTCCAAAAGTGGCAATTCCTGAGTGATGAATTCCACTTGTTTAATGAATGGGATTTACCGCGGTCCTACTGGGAGCCGATGTCATTTTTTAGATGACAGTTGCTCCCAGTGGGACCCTGCTGTGGTTGTTAGCCTTTAGTTTTAAATTATATATACATATATACTAAAAGATCAGTTCTTCCTCAGAAATTAAATATTTAACTTTTTCAATAAAACAGTTTAATTTCCAACTAAAATGGTAAATTATAAGCCAAAAATAGTGAATGAATGAAATAAGGAAATCAGAAATTAAATAGTCACCTTTCAATTAAAAAAATAATTATTTACCTAAAAAGATCAATTTTCAACCAAAATGGAACACTTACATTTTCAGTTTAAAGATAATTTTCATCCCAACCATTAAATTTTCAAAAAAAGAGATGAATGTTCAACAAATAGAATTTTTACAAAATTAGTTCAATTTTCATCAAAATACATAAATTTTCTACCAAAAGTTTAACTCTTGATTAAAAACTATTCATTTATAAGAACCAGAGTGAAATAGTTAGTTTTTAGTTAAAAAAAACTAATATTAAGATTTTTTATTTCAAATATCAATTTTCAACTAAAGGGTTCACATTCAACAATACAGATTAGTTTTCATCCAAAATGAAGAATTATTAACCAAAAACCAGAGAATGAATGAAATCAGTGAATCAAAAATTAAAGAGTCACCTTTCATTCAAAACAATTTTCAACTAAAGAGATCAATTTTCAACTAAAATGGAACAGTTTCATTTTTAGTTTAAAAAATAATTTACATCCTATTAATTACATTTTCCAAACAAATTAGTCCAATTTTCAACAAAATACATACATTTTCTACCAAACAGTTTAACTCTCAACTAAAAAACGATTAATTTTCAAAAGCAAAAACTGGAATAGTGAGTTTTCAGTTAAAAACTGACATCAACTTTTGGTTTCAAAAATAAATTTTCAACGAAAGAGTTAACTTTCAATGAAACATTAATTTTCAACTGAAATAAAAAATTATTAGCCTAAGAGTGAATTCGCAATGAAAATTCAGTTGTCGATATTTCACTAAAAAAATTTCAATTTCTCACCAAAAAAGATGAATTTTCAACTTAAAAAAGAAGAGTTTGCTACCAGAAATTGAATATTTGCATTTTTTGTTTCAAAAATAAATTTCCAACTAAAGAGTTAACTTTTCAATGAAACAGAATTATTTTCAACTAAGATGAAGAATTATTAAATAAGAAAACAGTAAATCAAGGAAATCAGTGAATCAAAAAATTAAGTGGTCACCTTTCAGTTAAAAAATAATTTTTACCTAAAAAAGATCAATGTTCAACCAAAATGGAACAGCTACATTTTTCAGTTTGAAAATAATTTTCATCCTAACAATTATATTTTCCAACAAAGAGATAAATGTTCAACAAACAGAATTTTCGACAAAATAGTTAAATTTTTCAACAAAGAGATGAATGCTCAAACCAGAATTTTCAACAAAATAGATAAATTTTCAACAAAATATATAAAGTTTATACCTAAAAGTTCAACTTTTGACTAAAAACGATGAATTTTAAAACCAATAAAAACTAGCATAGTTAGTGTTCAGTTAATAACTAATATCACATTTGAAAAAAAGTTATACTTACATGGTTTCAGTAGTTTAATGTAGAGCACTATGTTTGGTAGCTGGACCGATGAGCTAGACTGATGAGTAGCGTTGATGCAGTTTTCCACACCGCCCCGATTCCCCATAAACTTTAGAGATAAGTTTAGTGAGGTATGCCAAAACAAAACATCAGATAACTTTATTCCAAAATCTCTGCAAATCAACTTCCGTAGCAGGGGAATCCCAATGCATACTCTACATCGATAGTCAGTTGAGGAATTTTACCATCAGTTGGTAATTTATATATTCCTACTAAAAGTTAAACCTCAATTGCAGAACTGCAAATAATCGATTAGATTTTTAATTCAATTAGGCCTTAATTATCAATTAGCTGATAATCTTTAATGATACAAATTTTTATTGAGAATTAAAATTTAGTTTTCAATTGAATTTTATTTAATTGACAATTAACATTTAATTTTTAATTAAATTTTATTCAATTGATGATTAAAATTCAATCGTTAATTCAATTTTTTTCAATAGACAATTAATATTTATATTTTAATTGAATTTGCTTTAACTTCAAAACTAAAATTCAATTTTTATTCGAATTTTTTTTAATTGGCAATTAAACTTTAGTTATTAATTAAATTTTGTTCAATTGCAAAATAAGACTTTGTTTTCAATTAAAACTGTAGTTTAATTAATAATTAAACAATTTACTAATACTTATGATATAGTTTTATCAATAATATATGTATAATGTAATACAACACATGCTATCTTATGTAAATTTCAAATTTCTATCCCTCAGGGATTTTAGGCTTTGGCCGCCGCGGGCGCTGCCTGCCATATCCGGTAAATATCAAGGTCATGTCCGTACTCAATAGTGTAAGAGGATCGAAAAACACTAGAATCTTCTCCATCTTTCCTATGAAAAATAGCAAGTAATATTAATTTTTTAAAGAATTACAAACTCTCTTTCACAAAAAAATATCAATTAATTAACTATGTTATTCATTGCAGAAAATAACCAGTTTTCACTATTTACACGGAAAAAATTGTTTAAACTAGCGGAAATTGTTTAAATGATGCCAAATATCCTAAAAAATATTAATCTTAAAATTAATTAATTTTGTCCTTAATTCCAGAAAATATTAACTTTTCGCGATTTGGTGGGAAACAAAATTATACAAATAGAACTTGTTTAAACAATTGCAAACTAAATTAAACAAAAAAAAATCATTTTTGTCATTCATCATCTATATCATTTATCCCGAAAAATAGTAACTTTTCACGATTTACCAAAAAATAAATGGTTTAAACAATTGAAAATTAGTTAAAAAATACTTTGAAACTTGTCTTAATAATTCATGTTCGACAAATTAAAAAAATATCGTCTTTTGCATGAATTTGACATAAAACTGCAATTTTTCATGTTTAGGGACATTTTCAGGGCATAATACAAGGGGGTTGGGGGAAGGGGGGCTAAAATTAAGTTATGGCTTGGAAATTATTCCTTGAACATTCCTTAAGAAGTGACTAAACTTTAATTTACAAAAAGTTAATAATAAGTTCTTCCTTTTTCCATTGTTTTAAAAACTGAGCACACAAAAAATAGGAAATTTATCTTTCCGGAAAAGCACTGACTAATATTACGGTATTTTCCGTGAAACTAATCTGTCAAGTATAGCCCTAGGACTAGTATTACGGAATTTTCCGTATCGTTAGCCTTAAACGAGCTGGAAAGGGGGTTAGTCTTACAAAAAATTCCATAACGGTAGACAGTTCGTTCCGGAAAACAAACAATTGGGTAAGGGGGGGGGGGATTCGACCACAAAAAATAAAAAATAAAAGTTCAACAG
This sequence comes from Andricus grossulariae, assembly GCA_011634705.1. Lineage (NCBI taxonomy): Eukaryota > Metazoa > Arthropoda > Insecta > Hymenoptera > Cynipidae > Andricus > Andricus grossulariae. The sequence goes on along the minus strand of JAABKJ010075445.1, from coordinate 104,512,682 downwards.
GTAAAAATTGATAATTAAAAGAACTTTAAAGTCTTCAAAAGAAGAAAGAATTTCAGCATTTTAGGACTAGAAATTGCGAACTGTATGATTTTAAATTGGAATTCAAAATCGAACCAACTTAATGAATTGCATAATTTCGTGTCAGTAGATACGTTTTTTTATTATATTTAAAATTAGAAAAAATCTTGGCTAAAAAGAAATTCTAATCATTTTCCCGTTTCTTCCGATCTCAAAAAATTCGCCGTTATTTCCCTGTGTTCCTGCAGGAAAATCATCCTGTTTTCTCCATTGTAAAACTATTGATATTTGAATGATACCTTCTACTCATTATTCAATTTAAACTCATTGTCAACAACTAGAGAGCGTGTAAATCGAATTAACTAAAAAAGTTGCAAAGCAATTTAAACTCAGGTTAGGGCCTGAAACCTTCAATTTCATCTCTAAATTTGAATCAGTGAGAAATGGATTACTGAATCAAATCAGTAAGAATTTTCACTGATTCACAATGCAAATTGACTGATTCAAATATCTATAACTGGGCCACTGATTAAAATCAGTAAATATTTTCACTGGAAAACAGTGAAATATCACTGTTTCAAAAGTAGAGACCAGATTGTTTCAGATTTCCAGTTTCATTTTTAAAACATTTTTAAATCAGAAATGTTTAATTCAAAATGCTATAATTTTTAATACTCTAAATTAAAACTAATCCTTTCTTTCAACAAACATGAATAAAAACGTTAAAAATACAACATGTCCCTCTTCCAATATTGTACAACATTGAAAATAAAAAGTTCCTCCCTTTAAAAATACCAAAACTTCCCTCCGTCCACTCAATAAAAATGTTAAAAAGAACAAATTCACCTCTTCTAATTCATAAAAACGATTAATGATCGAAATTGCCTCCCTTTTAACTCTATAAAAATCTTAAAAATAAAAAAATGTTGCCCTTTCAATTCAGAAAAATATAAAAACAAAATTTCCTCCCTTCTATATTGATGAAAATTTTTAAAACAAAACAATCTCCCTCTTCCAATTCAGAAAAATCTGCCCACTTGGGCCCATTAATATCCAAGGTCTTTGTCTCAGGCGTCATTCACTCTACTCACATGCACTTTATAAACTATTTGTCGCCAAACTTTTCTGTCCTGGCATACTACTCTAGCTTCCTTCACGCCCATGCATTTCTTCATGCAAGCTCTCGTGTTTCTATGGCTTCTTATGTCTCTTCGGATTAATGTCTCATTCACAGATCTGAATTCTGGAACTGCTGTTGTCCCAAAAGTTTGGCGCGCCGTTCGTCCCTCTGTCGGATTGCAACGTTCTCAAAATAAGAGAGTAGACGTCTTGAACACAGAGCGCGCTGGCGCTCGTGTGTTTAGCTCAGAAGTGGTACTTATAAGTACCGCAGTCGCCCTAAATTTCTTTCCGTGCCGGTGCGAAATTCGGTCTGATGCCAGAGATTGACCATCGGCACAAAGTCGGTCCTACTTTCGTAACCGATCTATGGTAGCCAGAGTTGGACCGACTTAGGTGAGTTGGACCGACTTAGGTGTCTTCGAGCTGCTATGGTCTCACTGACGTTGGTAACCGACGTCGGCGGTGGGCGAAAAGCTGACTGTCGGCCCATTTCTGGCCCAACTTTGGGCCAACGATCGGATGAACTGTGGCAGATTTGTCGGTACGCCCTATGAATGCGGTCGGTCCGACTCTGTATACAGCAGTCGGTTAGCCACAAGTCACCTTGACGCTTGTTCATGGTTTCGAAAAGACCGTGAAAGTACGGTCGGCCCGACTCTGGGCAAGAGATGGCCCGACCATTGGCATGACATTGGCTTGTACAAGTCACCATGTTGCAACTGACGGTCGGTCAAACCTTGGCCCAAATACGGCCCGGCCGTCGTATAAACTCTGGTTCGTTGTTTGAAAAAGACCGTGAAAGTACGGTCGGCCTGACTCTGCGCAAGAGATGGCCGGACCATCGGCATAACATAGGCTTGTACAAGTCATCATGATGCACCCGACGGTCGGTCAAACCTCGGCCCAAATTTGGGCCGGCCGTCGGAAATACTAGGGTTTATTATTTCAAAACGACCGAAATTTGGGTACAAATATCTGGATTTTTGTGTAGACCTATCCATATTCGTACCGAAATTTCAGTACACGTAGACACTTCCCTTTTTTAAGAAAAAAATTCTAAGCTCCATCTTCATGATAAATTGTAAATGTTCCGAAAAATTCACATTTGATGTAATTCTGAATCGTTTTAAAATAGTCTGAAACACCTAAAAAGCAAACCGTTACACAAAAGTTTAAAAAAATTTGTTATTAAAAAAATTGTCGCAGTACGCGGTAAAATTGATAAGTTCCGTCGATGCAAATTTTAAATGCTCATTAAAAGTCACATTTTATTTCATTATAAAAAGTTGTATAATAGCCTAAAACGCGAAAAAATAAAATATCACACAAAGAAAAATTATTCAAAGTGGGCGCAAAAAAAAAAAAAAATCTTGAAAAAATGGTTAAAAAAAGTTTTCAAAAAAAAGTTGGAAAACAAATTGTTTGGAAAAAATTTGGATAAGAAATTTCTGAACAATAATTTTATAAAAAAAATTAAAGAAATTTTTTTAAAGAAAAGTTGACAAAAAATTAAAACAAAAATCTTGAAAGAAAAGATTTGTTGAGAAGTTGTTAAAAAAATGTAAGGGTTTCAGTCCGGGGCTACGAAACCCTAAAAATTGTAATGGGTTTAAATTATAGTAGTAGGGCTATGACGATACTGGACCACCGTAGAACAGAACCATCTGGATCACTTACCGACCTCGGTCGGTAATGCAGTTTTCTAATGCGACAACAGATGGCGCCACCGTAGGTATTATCATAAATCGATAATGCAGTTTCCTAATGTGCCCAGAAGATGGCGCTACCGTCGCAAGTTACCGAAAGTCGGTATATTATCAGTTGGATACCTGCTAAGTTAGTACTATAATGTGCGGTTTCGCGCTAAGTGACCATCGATCGGCAAAACAGTTTATTACAATCAGCCGGTAAAACAGGAAGGTCGGTAATTTTTTATATTATCATTTTACCATCGGTCAGTAAGGTAGGAAACAATGTTATCATCACTCGGTAAAGCAGGGAGGTCGGTGACCTTTTCTATTATCATTTTACCATCGGTCGGTGAGGTAGGGAACAATGTTATCATCAGTAGGTAAAACAGGGAGGGTAGTCACTTTTTATATTATCATTTTACCATAGGTCGGTAAGGTAGAGAACAATGTTACAATCAGTCGGTAAACAGAGAGGTTAGTGACTTTTTATATTATCATTTTACCATAGGTCAGTAAGGTAGGGAACAATGTTACTATCAGTCTGTAAAACAGGGAGTCGGTAACTTGTTATATTATCATTTTGCCATTGGTCGGTAAGGTAGAGAGTCGCAAGTTACGGACACCAACAGATCTGACACCACCGTCTAAGTAAGGGTTCTGTTCCATGCTAAGTTATCAGCAGTCTGTAACACACAGTGAGGTTGGTAATGCAGATTGCTGCTGCGGTAGCATTGCACCTTTGGTCTGTAAAGCAGAGAGGTCGGTCATTTTTCTACAAGATGATGGTATATTAAATTTACTACACGTATATGCATATTGCTCCCATTACATTTATAGTAAAATCGCTGTAGAAAATTCTAACATTGTACAGCCTCAAAAAACCACCCCTAGTACATTTAACGAACCCAGTCTCAGTTGCACTTAATTGAAGCAGCCAAAAATTTTCAAATTGAATCTAGTCACACCGGGCACTTTTCCAAAACTCTATCACATGTCCTAATTCCTGCAATAATATTACATAGCCTTACAAAGCTACCCCTAGTACATTTAGCAAACCCAGTATCAGTTGCCTTAGACTGAAGTAGCCAAAAAAATTAAAAATGGTAAATAATAACCCCACACACTTTACCAAGATTTTATTAGATATTCCGATGCCTGAAATAATATTTAACAACCCTAACAAAATCAACCCCAAAAAATTATCCCTATGCTCCATAAAAAAATATTTGATAAGTTTTAATACATGCGTATACCAGTGAGAGACGACTGAATGACTAATTGTAATGACTAATCATCTAACTAGGAATGGATCACTTCTCATTAATCGTTAAAAAGTAATTTAACTAAAATAAATTCTATTGTCAAGGGCATTATCAAAACGTTTCATGCGAGGTGTGTTCGCCTCATTTGTGCACATATCTATGGAAAATTACTGGGTAATTCTTTTTAGCATGATTTTTATATGGGCAGAGCGCCATGGTCGAATGAGTTTGATGACGTCTTTTATTATATTCGCTAATTAAAGAAACCTCATTACAAGGCAATAAAATCATCTCTGCATGTACGTCATCAGAGGGATTTTTGCCGCCGTATATTTGCACTTTAAAATGAACCCGGAACAAGTAACTTGATATTTTTTGTTAAACGCTTGCACTGAAATCATCAAGCATTTAATTATGACTCTGTCGTGTCGCATTTTTTCAATGTAATTTTAACGACATTTTTGTAACATTTACAACAATAAAAATTGGAAAGACTATTGAATACAAAATAAGTCAAAGCTTATTTTAATGAATTCAGAAGTGTTAAAAGATTTGTAATAAGTTCAAAAGTGTTCAAGATAATTTTACGGAATTCAAGATGATTCTACAGAATTCAAGAGTCTTTTGCAGAATTTAAGATAATTTTACGGAAATCAACGAGAAGTCTGCCAAACTCAAGAGAATTCTACTAAATTCAAGAGAATTCTGCTCAACTCAAGACAATTCTGCCAAAAGTAAGAGAATTCTGCTGAATTAAAGAGAATTCTAAGGAATTCAAGAGAATTATGCAGATTTCAAGACAATGCATAAATAAAGAGAATTCTACTGTATTTACGAAATATTTATTCAAAATTCCAGAGATTTATGATTAATTCTAGGGAATTCTGCCTAAATCTAGAGAATTTGCTTGAACTCGAAAGAATTTTTCTGATTTCAAGAACATTCTGCTGAATTCGAAAGAAAACACGATAATTTGACTAAATTCAAGAGAATTCTTCGGAATCTAGAAGAATTCTCCGAAATTTAAGAGAATTAAACAAAGCTTAAGAGAATTTTACATATTTCAAGAGAATTCCACTGAGTTCGAAGGAATTCTACTGAATTCAAAGGAATTCTGCTGAATTCAAGAGAATTCTGCTGAATTAAAAAGTTATACACAATTTAAGATATTTCTACATAATTCAAGAAAATTCTACTGAATTTACGAGATATTTTTACAGAATTCCAGAGAATTATGATTCATTCAGGAGAATTCTACCAAAAATTCTGCTGTACCTGAAAGAAAACACGAATTGGACTAAATTCAAGAGAATTCTGCCAAACCTAGGAGAATTCTACTGAATTTAAGAGAATTTAGCAAAGTATAAGAGAATTTTACATTTTTCAAGATCATTTTACTGAATTCAAGAGAACTTTGCTGAATTTAAAAGAATTATACACAATTTAGAAGAATCCTACATAATTTCAGAGGATTCTGCTAAGTTTACGAGATATTTTTAAAGAATTCCAGAGAAAGATTAATTCACGAAAATTCTACTGAAATGATGAGAATTCTATTGAATTCATGAGAATGATACAAAATCAAGAGAATTCAACTGAATTCAAAATAATTCTGCTGAAATCAGAAGAATCTCACAGAATTAGAGAGAATTTTGCACACACTCTTGTCGATGGCACATGGACTGTCGACGACCTAACGCGTGCCTTTTATCCACTGGGAGCAACTGTCATCTAAAAAATGACACCGGCTCCCAGTAGGACCACGGTAAATCCCACTCATGGCCACGTCTCACAACCGTGAGATGGGTGGTCACAGGACTCGACGAAATCACAACGACAGGCCGGCGAAACCCTCGTGAAAGAGAGAGATGAGAATACTATATAAATCGATATTGTTTTCTCTCGATCGTAAAGGTCTTGAACTTGGCTGCACCACTCGTGCGATTATGACGGCGACGGAAAGAGAGGGAACGATCGCGTCACAATAGAGAGATTCGGCTTTCGACCAATCACGAGAGCCGTTTTATTTCTTTTCATCCCGCTACGTCATCACTTTTCCTCCCTAGAGAGGAAAAGAAAACTTGGCTGCATTCAGCCACTTTCGCTTCACTCTACAGGCATTGAAAATCGATCTTTCGATGAAGGTATGATGATAAAGTGTTTTCACGACAGTTGTGAATTTCACCGTATAAACTGCCCCGTTACGGAACGAAAAAGAGGCGTCAAAAAGCGACTTTTTCATACTTATACGGAAAAAAGGTGTTACTCAATAATCAAGTAAAATAGTTTTAAACTCTGCCAAAATAATGTTCAACTTTCCCAAAATGCCTCTGTGTCCCAGCTTTACGCAAATTTTGCGGAATATTTCACCAATAAATTTTCTCCGTGCAGGTGTATTGAAAGTTGAAAGGCGTGAAGGTGAATTTGACATGTTAATTGGCTTTCAGGCGCTGACTTTGGTAAAGACGTGCGAGCCCGTTGCTGAAATGAGGGAATGCAGAGCCCCTAGAGATTGGTCGTTACTCGCACTGCAAAATGTGCGGACAGGAAAGTCGCATTACCTGGTGATCTGTCGGTGTCCCGACACGAACATACTCGGTAAGTACAACAACTTGCAAAACATGGCCTGATCCACCCTTAACTTGAAATTTATCCCACCAAGACTCAAGATAACTGCTCGTTCAGATACATCGGGGTGATGGAGTCGCCAGAAGAGTAAACGTTGAAAAGATAATTGGAGTCGAGAAAATGATGATTGAAAATGTAAGGAAAAATGCTAAATAACAGCTTTCGATCGCGACCAGCTTTTGTTCATTTTATTTTACAAGCAAGACCATAAGTGCGTTCACGAATGATCTATTCCAACACAGGGCTAACGATACGAAAATTCTGTAATACTAGTCAGTGCCTATTTTCTGATAAATAAGCTTCCACGAGAAACATTTCTCATAATTGGAAATTTCATTGAAGTACGCAGAGTCCAATCATTTTTTATATTATTTTTGTAATACAATGAATTTCTTTGTCAATTTTTCTCCACAACTATTGTTCAGAATCGGCGGAAAATGCTGGTTCCTGATAGAAATTACCAACCTGTTCCCGACTTTTTTCCTGTTTCTTAATCCAGAGGTCACAGTGATACTGCAGCTTAATTATAAGGAAAATATGGGATTTTTTCGTCGAAAAGGGGGATATTTTTCTTTTAAAAATAACAGCGTAATGAAAAAAAGTTTAATGTGACACTCTTACAAGACACTAGATATTTTAATAAAAAATAAAATTACAATTTATTTCTAAATTAAATGTTATATGAACGAAAATATGTCAATCAAGTGTGAGATACTTTTTTTTCTTTCGCGGCACTGTTGATTCAATCTTGTTAGAGTTTTTTTTCTGTATTTTTTAGTGCAAGTCGCCGACAATTTTTTTTTCTTTTGATCGTAGTTTCTCTAAACTACTCATAACTTATTTAATTATTTTAATTTTAATTATTATAAAAATTATTTTCTGCATGTGCAAATTTCGCCACCAATAATTGTTGGGTACTAGTCTAAGCCATCATGGTGCATTTATACCTCTGTCCGTCCGACCCTTCCGGTGCAGGCAGAAAGTCCATAAGAGTAAAAGAGATAGAGATCGCAAAATTGGACAAATAGTACTCTCTATCTCTTTTACTCTTATGGCCTTTTCTGGCTGCACCGGTCGGACGGACAGAGGTATAAATGCTCCATCACAGCACTTAGCTGCACAAGCATAGGGCGCGCATTTTTGAGTATCATACGTTTCTGTTTCTTATAATTCTTGAAAACTTAATCGCAGCTTAAAAAATAGGGGAAAAAGTGGACAAAATTCTTAAATATAAGGATTATACGAGATTTTGAGAAAAATAGGGGAAAAGGGGGAATAAGGGAGTAACTGTAACCCCTGTTAATCCGATCGACATTCTGATTAAATGATAATAATTTATCTCATCATGAGTTATAGGATATTGCTCTCCCTTCAACATGAATCACAATCTTTAATGTAATGCGAATCATAATATAACAGATTCAGATCAAGCAAAATACTAGTTTATAAAAGTGAAAAATGAGCAACACTAATAAGTAAAGTAACTGACGTGCTTGATATAGTGATTTGAATTTGAAATTGTTATTCTTTTTGAATTCGAGGGAATTCTCGATTGATTTTAATGGTTAGAAGGACCGGCAATTTGATTTCGAATGGTTGTCTTTTGACTTTCGGCTTGACTTTAAATTCCTCTTCCTTGACCTCGAACGACTTTCCTTGGATGTAAAGCGGTTTCTCGTTTGCCTTCATTTCGATTTCAAACGTCTTTCGGTGGACCTTGGGCTGCGAGATCCAGAACGCCTTTCCCTGTACTGTCTTTGGACTTCGAGTACCGGCCATTTGATTTCGAATAGTTGTTCTTCGATTTTCGGTTTGACTTTAAATTCCTCTCCCTTGACCTCGAACAACTTTCCTTGGATGTAGAGCACTTTCTCGTTGACCTTTCTCTGGATTTCAAACGTCTTACGGTACAGAAGTAAAGTATAATCGTTCACTTTAAGAAAATAATTCTTATACTTCTCATATTATTGCAAATTTAAATTAAAATTTTTTGATCTGAGGGACTTGAAAAAAAATTGTACCTACTTTTTGGCTTAGCAGTTTCCAAACTGGTAGAGCTAGGCGACAACTGAATCGTCTTCTTAATCTTGTTTTTTATGAATTTGATAAAATTCCGATTTTTTCTAAGACGGTAAAATGTGAAAAATAATTACATATGTAAATAATGATTCTGAACAGTTCTCATTTGTGATACAAAATGTTGGTTTTTCTACTACGATGAAGTTTCTGTCATATATCTATTTCAGAAAAATCAGCAGTTGTACTTAATTTTATAAATGATTTTTTAAGTTCAGTATTTTAAGTTCGAGATTTGTGTAGCTTGTCGATAGATTCTACAATCAAGGTCTACGATTCAAAATTACAAGCATTTCTTGGTAAACTTTATTTAATTTTTGGAATTCTGAAATTATTAATCTTCCTTTTTAGAGGCCAATAATTTGATCATATTAAAACCATTTAAAAAACTTGTGATGAATAATGATTTTGAATTAATTTGGTACTATTATTTTTAAATAAAGTTTGCAAAAACCAATAAAAAATACGCAATTTTGTTTAAAAAAAAGGAAAATCAGATATTAAACTATTTTCTTCTTATTTTATAAGTATAAGGGACGCTTATCAAACACCTCTTCGTTAAACAATTCCGAATAAATCATTCAAGAATTTGGAGGAGCAAATTGTATGGATTATTAGAATCGTAATTGGCTATAGCAACAACAATCTATGCTCTATATGCTATTCTGTTCAGGGAAAATAAGGATTTAATGTGATGGCATTTGGTGCTGCAAAAGTGGTAAATTGTCTTATTCAAGGGTAATTCCTTTGGAAAAGGAAGTATTTCATCATTTTATTGTATTAAAATTTTCTAGGAAGGGCAAAATGGCCAGGAAAAGGTATAAAAAGGTAAGAGTTGAGGCAATTAAAAAGAAAAGAAGAAGGAGATGGGAGACAAATACAGAGAGATAATAGAAAAACAAACAATATATCAGAAACCTAATATTAAAAACTTGAGACCCAAAATAAGCTTATGAGATACACTCGGACCTCGATTTAGTAACAGTGTCGGAAGTTGCCGAAGAATAGCCTTGTTTTGCTAAATCGGGGGAATCGAAACGTAAACAGTCAAGGCCGCCTGAACCCTTTCCACTTGAAATGCATAATATTGTGCAATACATTCGACTGATTACTCGCGCACGCGGCCCTACCGAGGCGACAGTCGCAAGCGTCTCTCGCCCTGCGCACTGAGAAGCAGTGTGGGCCAACAGTTCTAGGAATTACTAAACCGAAGGTTACAAAGTCAAGGTCCGAGTTTACAGTTCTGCAGGAAATATAATAATAAATGTGTGTAGACTCAACTCTGAGATTCTGTCCCCCTGGTCTCAGCCTTCCTACAACTGCTGGCCCACGCAGTTTCTCATACCGCAGGGCAAGAGACGGTTGCGATTCTCGCATAGGAAGGGCCGCAGTGCGCGAGAACTCAGTCGATTATATTGCGCAATATTATGCATTGCAATTGGAAACGGTTCAGGCGGCCCTGAATGTTTACGTTGGGATCCCCCCAACTTGTTGCCCAAGCTATTTGCAGGCAACCCCTGAAACTGGACTGAAACCGAGAGTTCAGTGTTTCTTATTGTGTTCTGAAAAACGTTTTTTGGTACGAAAAATGCCTGACTTATTCCATCTCCTGATATAAAGTAATTTGTGAAATTATTTAATCAGGGTTTTCATTAACTGCATAATTAGGTAAGTAATTTTTTTCCAAATTCTTTTATCATCACAGTATAATTTAACCAAAAATGGCGAATTTTCAATCTTACTGGTTGAAAATTTAACTGCTTGGTTGATAACACAGGCCGACAAAATTTGACAAAAGTCAAAAGCCAGAAAGCAGACCAAACATTTCCGAAGAATTTTGATGCGGCCATGAGGGAGAGATGCCGCTAGGTAGAGATGCCGCAGTTGTGACTTGCCGCAGAGAGACTTGCCGCATGTGAGATAATATGTCCCCAAGCCTGATAACCTTCAGCTGAAGTTCAAGGTCACCCTTGACCCACGGCTTGAGTACATTTTTGGACGTAAAATTTCAGGCTCTTTCGTTTGCCGTTGTCAAAAGTAGGGGTTCCCACTTGGAAAAACAAAGCTGACCTTCAAATAACCTTGAAGGTCAAGTTCCAGTTCAAATTCAAGGTCACCACTGGATTCCTAGTTAAAAGTTACTTCAAAAATGACTTTGACCTTTTTGAAAAATATTCTACCTGGAAAATTATTTAGGTGTTTCGTTACTTTTTGGACACGCTTTTCATCATCTTGAAAGGCCGGAAAATTCTGTTGGGTTATTGGGTAAATAAGAAGAAGCAATATTTATTCTTGAGAATAATTTAACTGGGGCAAACGCGTGAACGCGTGTTTTGTAGTTAACAGATTTTTTCTTATAAATTACGCCAATGACTCATTTTAAAAAACATGAGTAAGATAAAAAGCAAATGGTAAATTAGCGAATTAACAATTTTGAAAAATGTTGAAGTTAAGCTACAAAAATGAATCTGACTTTGCGCAAGTTTTTTTGGGTCTATGTGATACAAATTTACAGTTATAGCCACTTGGGGCCTACAAGCAGGAAGATTATACAACAACTTTTTATCACAAAGTTAATAAATATTAAAATTATGCTGAAAATAAATACAACAGTAGATTATACTTAAATAAGTACATAATGAAAGTGTGTTACATTGTCACTTTCTTGCCCGAATTACTTGTAACAAAATTATAAACATGTGATCTGTGTATCATCAGGTGACCATACACACAATTAATATAATTCTAAATAATAAATTAAAATATTTCATTTTACCCTTTTAACAATAATTATACGTAGTTGTATGTACGTTGCGCAGTAGGGCAAAAAGAGAAAATGTGATTAGAAGCAGCCTAGAATACATATAGTTCTATTCTGAAGGCATCAAGAAGTAAAAGCATGCAAAATTAAAATATAAAATTTTGTTGATCCATGCAATTTTTTCTGGAGCACTGAAATAGATTTTAAACACTAAAACAAGCAGTCACGTGCCTTGTGATTATTTATTTAACTTATAAACTATAGTAGTCAACTTTAAAGTGAAAGAAAGGCACTGGGAAATTGAAATTGTAAGATTAGGGCCAAAAGAATTTACTCTTCTTATCTATTTTTTTGTATACATAATATAAAAAGTACAAAGATTTCCGTTACAATAATGTTTTTGTTTTGTCCAAAAAAACTTTCTATTTCGTATGCAATAATCGAAATAAATAATTCTTTTGAATAGATGGCAATGGGCTGGCGCGGTAACGTGTTACTTATAAGTGGATCCTTCTTCAATGATGTAATAGGCAACACTGTTCTTAAGTGTTGTGTTCTATTAAAATGCAATACTTATTTTCATTTTTACACAAAAAGTATAAAGTTTTTCAAAAGAAATAGTTTAGATTCTAAATCGCTGTACTCTTTATATTATGTATGGGAAAAAGTTTAGTTTTAGTTTTTATTTTTAGTTTTTTATTCAGCCGTATAACCTTCATTTTTCCATTACGTTTTCCCTAAACTGTGCATTCGTCTTTACGTTTTATTGCAAATCTTATGCTCTGCCCCAGGGTGGAATCTACTCTTTTTCTTATATCCCATCTCAGAGCCGCCACACACTTTCTACGGAAGTTTACGATTAATATTATTTCGTTTAGACAGTAGCAAATCTAGTCGGGAGGCATACCCTCTCTCATTTTCTTCACGGTCTGTCACGGACAGAGATTTGACAGATTTAAATCCAGGTTCAAAATTTGACAAATTAACAGCTCTCTTTCTCTTAACCTGAAGCAGTGATATGTCATTGGTGAAATAGCTATGCAGTACAGGTCCGATAAGTTGCCGTCCGGTAAGTGAACACTCCTCTTAAAAAGTCATCACACGCACGGCACGCACACTAATTGGGGTTCTCCCACTACATGTGCTATTTGTTTCACTTCGGTGAAAAATAATTAGTAAATACTTTTTTCGGGCTTAATTTTACTCATTTAACTAGAGTAAAATTTTGCTGAAGAAATTTCGTGAAAGTGAGACAGTGGCCATTTCCATGTATTTCACGAATTAAATCTGTCGCACTTCGCCATTCCGAAGGGTACCTCTGCGGCAAACCTTGAAATGGAAAGCATAAGGTCAATCATGTATTTTACATGGATGATCTTAAGATCTATGCTAAAAATCAAGAGAAACTACATCTAGCTCTAGACATTGTCATCAATTTTTCAGATGGTACATGCTGATTGTTTGCAAGAACTCGAGGATCGTTACATGCCCATTTACGTAATTCGAGTTTCGCGGCGTTCAAAAGTTGATTGAGTTCCTTTTTTAGTTGCTGAGCCTCTTTTATAGAATCGACTCCCGTCGCGAGATCGTCAAAATGAAAGTCCCTGATTATGACATCAATAGTGATGGGAAAGTCCTTCTTATTTTCTTCTTCGATCTGCCTTAATGTTCGAGTTGCCAAAAATAGTGCTGAAGCTGTTCCGCACGTCACTGTAGTAAGCCGAAAGTGCTGAATTTCTTGAGATGGGCCACGTCTCCATAAAATTCGCTGCAAATCTTGCTGGTCTTTAGTAATTTTAATTTTTCGATACATCTGAGTGATGTCGGCAGATAGAACAATACTATGCTGACGGAATTTCAGGAGAATAGAAAAAAGGTCACTTTGAACGACAGGTCCGACAGATTGAACGTCGTTGAGTGAGAGTCCGGATGAGGTCTTGGCGGAGCCATCGAATACTATACGGACTTTAGTCGTCGTACTGCTTTCTTTAAAAACCGCGTGATGTGGGAGATAAAAAATTGTTCAATGTGAGTTTATTTGATCTGGAGGCATTTTTTCCATATGTCCTTGTGCTTCGCAATCGTCCATGAATTCAATATAGCTTTTCTTGAGTACTGGCTGCTTGCTGAGCTTCCGTTCTATCGAGGTGAAACGTTTTTGTGCGATATCGAATGAATTTCCGAGCTCTGAAACTTCGGGTTTTAGAGGAAGAGAGACGACGAATCTTCCCTCATGATCACGTTCAGTTGTAGTGTGAAAATTCTGCTCACAGTCGTTCTGTGAATCTAGATCTGAATACGGTTTCCTTGAAAAGATGTTTTCGATTTCCCAGAATCGCGCAACGTAATCATGCAGCTGCTGGCTGGTAATAAGATTGCACCTCAACTTTCGTTTCACCTTTGAGGATGGGAGTTCCATGGGGCCGGCTACTATCCATCCTAATTGGCAAAATAAGGATCAGCTAATTTGATTCCTTCTGGAATTTCGAAGTCCTTGCGACGGAGCGGTATATTTGGCATGTCATCTGTAATTTCAAGAGTAACGAAGCAAGTGATACTTGCAGGAAATGCAGTGCACGTAAATTGAATTGTGGTATTGATGCGATCTCGCGGTTCCTGAGTTGTTTTACCGACACCTGAAATTAAAGTGTCTGAGTCCGATACTGGCAATTTAAGACGTTGACACAATTCACGCGTTATGAGATTGACTTGAGAGCATGAATCGAGCAGCGCTCGACATTCATGGCGTTTTCCCTGACTATCCCTAATCCACACGATTGCAGTACCTAACATAACGTGATCGCTGTCCTTAGAATTTGTTATGAGTGAGTCCTTGGCTACGAAGTTGCTGTTTGGTTTCGAGTTTGGTTCCTTGCTCTCGGCAGTATCTTTCGTGGTGCGTTCGAGGTGTAGTAACGTGTTATGCTTTCGTGGACATTTGCTACACGGACCGAGGGTGCATTGTTTATTCCGATGTCCGGGAGATAAACAATCAAAATCATGTTCAGCGAAGAAATTTTTAAATCGCGTTAACGCCACTTTGTTTGCACTCGCTGGGACTTCAACGCACTTAGTTCTGTCATTCTTGACGAAAGTTGAAAGTTTGAATTCAAGGAAATGAAAAAAGGACTTGGAGACTCACCAAAATGAATAAATTTACTGCTGTAGATTCAGCTCCTCTCTGGATCTCTGAGCTCAGTATTAGTTTGTAGTTAAGAGTACTCCATGTACTTAAAGTCTAAGATATTCCTTTTTTATCATCCACATTATAGTCACTTGTCCACCACTCGGTCACTCAACAAACACCATCACTATCCGACACACGAGTTCAGGCTCTGTTCTGTTTTGTCAATGTCCTCTAATTCCGTTTAGTCAATATCCACTAGAATTTTTCTTCAAATCACAAATCACTTCACAATTTAGTATCGAGTTGAGTTTCATTTAAAGTTCACTGCTAGTTAGAAAAAATATCCGGCTAGAAGGACCATGTTTAGTTTGATAAAAGTTATTAACAATTACTTGTACCAAACTGTATTAAGTTCTGTTGATGTTTTGGCAAATTTAATCTTGTACATGCAGCTTAAATTAAATGCACGGAAATTAAATAAGTCCTGTAATAATTGAATTGCATTTATTTCACACATTATATAAATACACAGAAATGAACATGTATCTAGACTTTAGAAACAGTCTGCAAAGAAAAAGGAAAATTGTATAAATTACGGTGACAATAATAATCCATCAGTCTTGTACCGAGCGCGTCTCTCAGAGTACTGGAAATACCCATTCATAATCGCTGCTGAATGGGTCTCAGAAAAAAAATACGTTGCCCATTAAAAAACTCATGTTCTCATTTAAAAGTCAGCCTAACCAATGGGTGGCAATCTGGAATTCCAGTAACAGATACGCAATTCAGAAGTCATCAAAACCCCTTCAAACACAAGTAAATGGATTTTTGTTTCCTGGGTAACATTAAGTATTCGTTTTTACTGTGTTGTTCTTTTTCAAGATTGTCATCGAGAAGTATGATTGTATAGTGGTGTTCACGCAAATAGAAAAGTAATTCTTCGAGATTTTTGGTGCAACCAAAATGTTCTTCTTGGGAATTTACAGAAAATATAAAAGTATTTTATAAGAATTATCTTTATAATTCATGTGACTTCAGTTTAGCACATACGGGTCCGGAGGGTAAGGAGATCCATAATTTTAGTATAACTATGCGTCTTACTTTCAGCTAGGAGAGTCCTTAATTTAAGGTCATCTCTACCATACACTAGCTTTTGATTATAAATATCGTCTTAATTTCAGGTATTTACTACCTGAATTTCAGTCTTCTTGTTTGCTTACTTGAATTATTAAAACCCATTCTTAATTTCAGATTTCATATGCTTCTTTTTGTTACACATTAAAATAAGTCCAATTTTCCACTTGAATTAATTTTTTTTTTGTCTTGGATAAATCTTTTACAGAAAAAAATTCTAAAATTCGGGTAGTAAAGACCTGAAATTCAGACAATATTTATACTGAAAAGTTAGTGTCAGCTTGAAGTTACCTTGAATTAAGGAATCTCCTAGCTGCAAGTGAGACCCACGAGTCCTATCCTAAAATCATATGAATTATAAAGATAATGCTTATAAACTCCTTTTGGATTTTCTATAAGTACACACGTAGAACCCTTTTATGCACAAAAAAAAAAGCTTCTCGATGACAATCTTGAAAAATAAGAACAATGAGCCAGGGCCGGCGAAACGTGTGGCCCAGGTGGATAGTTTTTCTGGCTGCGGGAGTTCCTTGTGATATTGTTGTGATATTGTTTCAACTAAATACAGTTTAAGATACACATAAAACCCTGCGAATGTTCCAAAATTTTGGAGATTTACGACAAAGCGTCACTTGATAGGCGGACTAGACTATAGAATCGAAGCGGAATACCAAGGCCGTGTCGCGTGCATGTCCTAGCCGGATTAGGGCAGAGCCAAACTGAAATTCAGTAAGGCGTACCTCTTCATTTTAGGCAGGGTTGTAAATCCCTCTATTCAGAGCTCAACAGAAGGCAGTCTTTGACTGCAAAGACTGTCAGTGGGATATCTAGAGTCTACTCTCTGATTATTTCATGTAGTCCGGTCACTTTGGAGGTGAATATCTTGGAGAAAAAAAATGTTTAAAAAAACACTGTAAACTGAAAAACACCGAAATAATACGCTTCGAGTACATAGGTCAACTTGGAGAAGCTCCTGTATGAATTATACATGAATTATCAACTAAATTTTGAATTTATAAAGGAATTTCAATGTAAAAGTTGCATTTTCAACTAAACTAAAGAATTTTAAACCAAAATGTTGAATTAGTCGTCACGAAAATTAATATTGTACCACAAAAGACCAAGTTACAACAAAATAGAGAAATTTCCAGCCAAATAGCTAGATTTTCAAGTAAATGAGATAAATGTTAAACCAAACATTAAATAGTTAAAATTTTAATTAAAAAATTAATATTCAATCAAAATAAAACGAATTTTCGACAAAATAGTTACGTTTTCAAGCTAAGAAATTAATTTTTAACTAAAGTAATCAATCTTCAACCAAAAAAATATATTTTTAACCCAATATTTGAATCTTTTCTACAAAAAAAGACAAATGTTCAACAAAAGAGAAGAATTCGCAACTAATCAGTTGAATTTGCAGCCAAACAAATGAATTTGCAAACAAAAAGATTTAATTTCTATTAAAAAAAAACATAAATTTTCGGCAAAAAATTTAATAGTTAAATTTTCAGTTAAAAAAATTAATTTTTGATAGAAAAAAACAATTTGCGCGCATGCGCAGTTTGAAGATGGCTCACTTTAGGTACTGGTGAAAAATCTGCGCATGCGCACTTTCGAGATGATGTACTTTAGACACTGACATAGGTAACTTCAAACACTGGTGTTGGTATCTTCTTGAAATAAATTTAGATTTCATAAATTAAGATTAAAAAGAAATCCATTTTATCATGAATAATTTTTGCAGAATAAGCAGTAAATTGATTCACAATTTAAAAATAAACTTCCCAAAAAACCTCACTTTTCGGCTCATTAGAGACAAGAATAACACAATGAAAAAAGAGGGAGAAAAAGGGAAAAAGTCATCAGCGCGTCAAAATACATAAGTACACGGAGCCCGAAGAAAATCGGACATATGCCCTTTTCGGAAGTATATCCATTATGTTTCGGAGAAATATGCTTTGGATACATTATTGAGCATTTTTCTTTATATCACGTATATCACAGCGCCGGTCTCCCCTCTATCGCTTTGCCTTTATAAGTAAATAGCACTATTCGGTAGTATCTATAGATCGCGTCATATTCCTATGCATTTTCCCACAGTCAATAGTAATTTTACAGAAAAATGTAGTCATCCATGTTGTTTCAGATACTAACTACTTCTGTCCTTTTTGTATAGTTCAATAATATCCCTCTAATAATTTTTCGTACCTCAGATTTGACTGCAGAAAATATCTCGGAAAATATTAATACCTGCTATTTTAAATAGAAAAATGTCATATTAAAATAATGTAACTTACTATTACTGTGTTAAAATACACAAATGATCGCCTTTTTCCCTCCATTCCAACCTAGTTTAGTAATTTTCCAGCAAAAAGGCTCTCCGTGTGCCGAAACATTTGCATAAATTATTAAATTATGAAGCGCGAAACTGTTCAAAATAAAAAATCTTGTTTCATGTCCTAGAAGAAAGAGAAAAGTGCAAGTTAAATAATAATTTTTTTCGTTTTTCGCAATTTTATTTATATTTTCACGGTCAATCATGTTACGCCATCATGTTTATATATAATTTCGGTTTTTTAGAGCAATACAAAAATTTTGGTTGAGACCGGAAATGAAGACAATCGGTGGGTCCAATCTCTGGTGAATCGGCGTTCGTTTCTGTGGTTTTTTTCTCCGATAAAAATCCGGTTACGAAACCTTGAGCTCGTCGCGTCGCGTCGTTCATGTTCGTGGGAGATCATGCGGATGCGTATATGGTATGCATACATGAAGAGTTTTAGAATACATGCAAGTATTGCATGCACATATATTTGTAAAATGAGGTGAATTATCAATTTGCGTATGCATACGATAATAACTGTATAAGTATGTACATTCTAGTGCTTAGACTAATGTTTGGCGACGCATTCAGTGTGTGTAAAAGTAGTTGGTGCCTAAAAGTCTAAATACGATTGTATGTTTGTATACAAATTAAATGCTAACATTTGTTTATGAAGAAGAAGAGGGATAATTAAGTATAACATGCAGAGATTGGTGTTTTCACTATCAACCTCTATCAGATGATCAGTAAGCCGAACTCAGACAAAAATTTCTTTTTATTCAACAACATGTTTTGGTTTGACTGAATTTGTTTGATTTGAAACAAGGTTTTGTTAAGTGAGCAATATTTGTCACTAAGTCTCCAAAAATGTTTTCTTCAATCAGCTAAAGTTTTGGGATAATTTACTTTGTTAATTTTACTCAATATTTTGTTGATTTAATGCAAATTATTTGGTTGAATCCACATAATCTAGACAATTTAAGTTTCAGAAAATGAGCCAGACCCTCGGCGAGACCTATGTATCTATGTATCTATGTGATTGTTATTATTATTCTATTTTTTCAAATATTTTTCTAGATTTTGTTATATAATAATTTCACATTTTACTTGTGTCATATTGATCATGATATGATTAACGCATGGTATATGAATCCTTCTATTTATATAGATGAAAATTCGTAACCTCCATTATAGCAGTGGTGCTAAAAGACCGCGACTTTTTCAACTGCGCAGGCGTCGCGAAATGGTGGAGTAAGGAAGAACACTGATGTTCTCTTCGTCACTCCTTCTTTACACGACGCATGCGCAGTTGAAAAAGTCGCGGTCTGTTAGCACCACTGCATTGGAGTTTTATGAAGGAAGTTTTCTTAGTCATAACTTTCTAAGTCAAAGGGTAATGTTTGTACATTTTTAATCCAGTTGCAGATGTTCTTCTTTATCATGATATGCGCATTATATTTCGGCCGATATTATTGTACGTACTATACTATATTCTACTTGATTAGAATAGATGAATGACAAAATGGTCTCAGTTCGTGGCGCCACCGCAGTGATATATTATAAAGTACAATCTCTCTCTTTATTCTCAAACTTGAACAAATATACAGTAAAAATTGATTGAATTTTTTAATGAAAGTTATAGTTCCATGCTTTTTATTTTCTGAACTGATTGATTAATTATTTTTTAAAAGTGTTACTTTGTGAAATGACTATATATGAATTAAATTTTCAAAATGATATGTGCATATATATTTTAACGGGGACGTAGTGGCTGCTACGCATGTACGATTCTCGTTGAGCATACTATACCTAGCGGGAACGTAGTGCCTACTGCGCATGTGCTCGCATGAACGATTCTCGTTTAGTAGAATATACAAAGCGGGGACGTCCCCACTACTCAAATGCTGGCTTGCGGGCTCTGCTACGATCGCCCGTCCTGTAAAATTCAGCTTTGACGCATTAGGTTCCTTTCTTCGCGGGCGGTCACATATATTACTCTGTGTTCGAGAGAACTATGGTGTTAATTTTTGTATTCCTCAACGCGCCGAATAGAATGCTTATCAGCAATCGAAGATCCGAAAACCTTTCGACTTGAAATAAAAATTTAGGTGAGTAACTCGTCAACCTTTACACAATGGGAGATAAAGATACTGACGAGAAAGTCATAATGTCCACGAAAATTTATAATCGAACACCGCACACTAGTACTTCATAATTCATATGCACCAGAGGAACTATTATATGGGAAAATTATATCAGGAAATGAAGAAGAAGAAATTGTAGAAACCCGGAGGGGAAAAAGAAAGTATATTTTACAGGACGCAAGGGAAAGAATTCAACAATCAAAGGGAGTAAATCAACGGAAAATTAAGAGAACAGGAAAAGAGCACGACTGCAAAATAGGATATTTAATATTAGTACAAATAGTCTCCGATAATAAAACCTCAAGGTCCGAACTGATAGTGATATTAGATGTTGACAAAGAAACGAAAATAGTAACTATATACCGGCAAGAAAAAAAGCAGATAACACATTATAATCAAATTAAACCATTTAGTGCCTCTGACCAATAAACCTTCTTTCAGACATCAGTCATCGAAGGAAAATATAATCTCGAAGCAGTTAACACACAAATATGAACTACATGAACATATTGATCAACTAAAGAATTATACTCAAGATATTATGAACTATTGTAAATCATTAACCGTAAAATGTACCATGCAAAACCCCATCGAGACATTGAGAAAACGTATCAATAAACTTTCCAATAAATATGAAGACATCAAATCCATTTCCCACATAAGAGAAAAAAGAGGATTATCCAACTTCATCGGAATGGCAACAAAGTATTTATTCAGCACGATGAGCGCAGGGGATGCTGAAAATAAATAATGACAACGACGAAGTGTATAATAAAACAAAGGGCATAGCAGTTCTAATCAGAAATCAAACAAGTCTATTACAGACCTCAGTTTCTCAATTAGAAAAGATTCGGGAAAAAACAGAACAGGATATACAACAACTGACAAGATTTGATATGGAAATCCACGCTGAAGAAATCAGTAGCACAATACAAATTATAGAAACCGCAATTGCTGAAGCTCGAAACGGAATACTCTCGCCAGAATTAGTAACAT
Source organism: Andricus grossulariae (assembly GCA_011634705.1). Lineage (NCBI taxonomy): Eukaryota > Metazoa > Arthropoda > Insecta > Hymenoptera > Cynipidae > Andricus > Andricus grossulariae. The sequence continues at coordinate 104,491,400 of JAABKJ010075445.1, read as the reverse complement.
CTTCCGATTTTATGATATCTATTTCCTCAATTCAACACAATATTCCACGCAAGATGTCCTATCCACTAACCAAAGAGAATTACTTCCTCTATCTGAAGATCAGTAAAATTGATGTTACACTATTTAATAACAAATTAATTTACAAACTAAACACACCAATTCCTGAGGCACAACTCTTTTATGTAGCTCGTTACATCTCACTTCCACAACACGGTATGTTCAATTCTTATTTAAGATAAATGTATTAATACGGGAGAGTCACATTTTTGTCAAATAGTGATACCTTCGAGAAAAAATACTTATAAATCACTGCGGATTATGCATACAGTTTCTCTAATGGATACCAATGGTATATCTCGCCGTACAACTCAATCCACCTAACCATTTCATGTCCAGGAGAAAAGGATGTAGTAGAGACAATTTCATTATCCACCGTCCTTACATTAGAGGACCATTGTAAAACAACATCCGTGAAACAAACGTTTTCTGCCGCTACCCACTATTCCAGAAAAGATCCTGTAGAATAACCACAAATCAAAAACAATCTTGGAACAATTCGGTTATACTAGTCTGGCTACACTGGTTTTATTTCTATTATGGAGATGCGGATTCAATAACCTGATTCGCCTCATACTGCTCAATACGGCATGCGGAAAAGTAATCTACTAGGTAAAAGGACCAGCCACCATTTACCATGCATCCAGAGCAGCAATAGCATCCCGGATGGAATATCAAACTACAGCAACTTCCCTATTCAAAACTCATGAGGACATGATTTAAATCAGGTGAGTGGAACTGTAAAGAGGGGCCATCAATCAACGCCCTCTTACGACATATTTTTGGCATATAAGAGGTCTGGACTACTGGCACCTCAGCCAGTGCTGCTATATTGGGGAATTTTTCTTCAAATTTGAGGAAAAATATCTAGCCTGCGGATTTTTGAAGAATTTGAAGAAATTCTATGATAATCTGAAGATTTTTTCTGGATATGTGTTGAGAAAATTTTTTTGTGATGTTTTACGTGATTTTGTTTTGGATAGAGTTTGACCAATCACGTATTCGCTTGAAGTTGTTAGCAAGTACCTCGTTGATCAAAGGGAGGCATCCATTTCAGCCAGATCTTGGGGCTTAGGAGGAACTTGCATGTTGATGTTCCTTCTTGTCCTGAAATCTTGATCATCTCTCAGAAGGTGCCTGCTTTCCGCGGCCTTATCACACATATTTAAAAATATGTGTGATAGTCCATGTTTCAAAAAAAGGATTTATTTTTAAGAATGAAGATGGCGATTTGAGCAAAAAATGGAAAAGCACTTCACAGTGGATATGAAGGTTCTACAAGGCCTTAAATGATCTAAAACGATTTTTTCTATTTTAAGTAAAATGAACAAAAAAAGGTGTTAATTGCAATCTAGCTTATTATTCGAGAATGCAATCGACGCAGTGGAACGCTCGGTGCCTTTTGTTTTGTTATAATGGTGTACGATGTCAGGTTTTCCATCAGTAAAATTCGTGGATTTGATGAATGAAGAAACGAGCAGGACAATCTTTTTTTTTTTGAGAAAAAGAAACCAACGCAATATCACGCGAAAAGCAGAACTGACTTCCTGGCGGGTCTTTCGAAGCGACCTTCATTTGCTCTGGAATTTCTCTCTTATTTTTCCGGATTGTTCCCGTAATTCGCAAGTTATACTCATCCTGAAGCATTCTTTCAATAAGACGGACTGACGTAAACCAATTATCGCAGGCCACTGTTCTTCCTGTAGCATGAATCAGCGCTGTGACTTCTCTGAAAAAGTATTCAGAACACGGTTCATTCGGTGCGTATGTGACACTTTTTCCCAAATAAGGAATTGCGAGTATCTGAAATCGATTGAAATAAAATTAGAAAATGAATGGAATGAGGAGAGACATGGAAATAAATTTACAGTAGAGCAAAGAAACTTACCAAGTAATTTGTAGCTACATCATTCAGAGTGACTAATTTTAGTCCGCATTTGTCCGGTTTTGATTTGATGTACATTCGGAAAGAGTAGCGTCCTCAAAATCCTAGTAACTGCTCATCCACAGTACATGAGTTGCTAAAATCATAATTTTTCTAACAGTTTCCAATGAAAATGGTCCATATTTCTCGTATTGGATCAAACTTATCATCGGCACTTCTGGATTTCTTATCATCGAATCGTAAGCAGTTAGACAGAAAAATAAATCGCTTCAGTGGCATGAAACATCTGTAAAACGTTGTTCCATTAGCCTTGTCCCACAATTATTTCACATCAACGTGAGCTGCTTTCCAAAATCCAGCATAATATAAGATTCGAATAAAGGCTCGTAGTTCAGACAAAGTAATATGTTGGTGGAAAGTGTGTAGCCTCAAATTCTCCTTGATCATTTGTAGGCATACCTCCTTAATCTTATTATTTGTATGTTGAACTATGATGTTCAAGATTTCCTCGTCAAATAGAATATCCCAAAATTGTTCGAGTGTTTCAAGATTTTCAGCTTCTTTAGTAGGACCAGGTCTTATTTCGTTGATAATATCATTGAATCTATCTGCAATACATATGGAAGTTACAATCACATGTCAAATTACAAAATTCAACAATATTTCATAATAAAACTATTTTCATGACAAAAATTTATGAGCACATACATCAAAGTAGTACCAAGAAATTACGAAAAATCATACGACAGTGGAGCAGGTGTCGACTATGACGTAAAAGCTACACCGAATTGGCATAGTGCTACGCAATACATATGCACAATACAGAAAAGAAATGTTAGAAATATGAAAGGTGTTTTTCATGTACCTGATTGCCTTCCTGGAGGATTTATCGACCATTTGTAGCCATTTTTGCCTCTCCGAATAATCGGCGGTCTACCTCGAGGCTGTGCTTCCATTAGACGCTGCTGCAGACTTGCATTTTCCATATCTGATTCATTCTCATCAGAATCACTTCCACTGGTCGGATACTCACTTTCGCTGGACACGTGATCGATTTCATCACCGGAAACATCTTCCAATGCTTCGTCTTCTTCCTCGTCTAGGAGCTCTACACACAGGCCGCGTGGCCGCAAATTGTATCGTGACATCTGTTGGAAACACGTTTAAAATAAGACCACGCCACGCGGGAAAAAACATAAACACATTCCATCGTATACTTACGTTATTTTATTCACAAATTAACACTTTAATTGAAAAAAAATATTAGAAAAAATTGGAGAAATCAACACTCGGAGTACACGGGGTCCTCTGAACCCCACGATTCTGACGCGTCTGCTTCTGTCGGCTGCCGAACTGCGAATGAACGAGTAACTGGCCCGCCAACTATATGATCGTGTAGCTATAACACCAAACTACCGACTTTAAACCATATTTAAACCACCTGCGAAAATAGGACAACTTCTAAACAACCCTAAAGATAAAAAGGCACCTCTCAGTGATACAATCCATCAGCAGTATGGTTGTCATGCCTGAGAGCCTGTCTCGAGACGTTTGCAATGTTGAGAACAATCACACAGACAGTGAGTCAGTTTGTCATGCCTGCGAGCCTCTCTCGAGGCATTTGCCATGTTGAAACAATTCAGCATCAAAATGTCTGTCATGGCTGAGAGCCCCTCTCGAGGCGTTTTCAATATTGCAAACAATCGCACAGTCAGTACGCAAGTCTTTTATGCCTGAGAGACTGTCTCGAGGCGTTTGCAATGTTGCAAACAATTCATCATCTATATGTCTGTCATGCCTGAGAGCCCGTCTCGAGTCGTTTGCAATGTTGCAAACAATCGCACAGTTAGTACGTAAGTTTTTCATTGCTGAGAGCCCGTCTCGAGGCGTTCTCAATGCTGCAAACCATCCATCAGCAGTATGGTTGTGATGACTGACAGCCTGTATCGAGGCGTTTGCAATATTGCAAAAAATCACACAGTCAGTACGTAAGTTTTTATGCCTGAGAGTCTGTCTGAAAGCGTTCGCAAAGTTGCGAACAATCCATCAGCAGTATGATTGTCATGGCTGTGAGCCTGTCTCGAGGCGTTTGCAATTTTGCAAACCATCACACAGTCAGTACGTAAGTTTGTCATGCCTTAAAGCCTGTCTCGAAGCGTTCGCAATGTTGCAAACAATTCATCAGCAGTATGGTTTGTCATGCCTGAGAGCCTGTCTCGAGAAGCTTGCAACGTTGAGATCAATCACACAGTCAGTAAGTCAGTTTTGTCATGCCTGAGAGCCTGTCTCAAGGCGTTTGCCATGTTGAAAAAAATTTATCATCAATATGTCTGTCATGCCTGAGAGACCGTCTCGAGTCGTTTGCAATGTTGCAAACAATTCATCATAAATATGTCTGTCATGCCTGAGAGCCTGTCTCGAGCCGCTGGCAATGTTGCAAACAATCACACAGTCAGTACGTTAGTTTTTCATGCCTGCGAGCCTGTCTCGAGGCGTTTGCAATGTTGCAAACAATCCATCAGCAGTATGGTTGTCATGACGGAGAGCCTGTATCGAGGCGTTTTTCAATGTTGCAAGTAATCACACAGTCAGTAAGTAAGTTTGTCATGCCTGAGAGTCTGTTTGGAAGCGGTCGCAATGTTGCGAAAAATCCATCAGCAGTATGATTGTCATGCCTGAGAGCCTGTTTCGATGCGTTTGCAATGTTGCAAACAATCACACAGTCAGTACGTAACTTTTGCATGTGTTAGAGTCTGTCTCTAAGCGTTCGTAATGTGGCAAACAATCGGTCAGCAGTATGGTTGTCATGCCTGGGAGCCTGTCTCGAGGCGTTTGCAATGTTGAGAGCAGTCACAAAGTCAGTGAGTCAGTTTGTCGTGCCTGAGAGACTGTCTCGAGGCGTTTGCAATGTTGCAAAAAATTCGTCATCAATATGTCTGTCATGCCTGAGAGCCCGCCTCGAGGCGTTTGCAATGTTGCATACAATCGCACAGTTAGTACGTAAGTTTGTCATTGCTGAGAGCCCATTTTGAGGCGTTCTCAGTGTTGCAAACCATCCATCAGCAGTATGGTTGTGATGACTGACAGCCTGTATCGAGGCGTTTGCAATTTTGCAAACGATCACACAGTCAGTACGTAGGTTTGTCATGCCTCAGAGCCTGTCTCGAAGCGTTCGCAATGTTGCAAACAATTCATCATAAATATGTCTGTGATGCCTGAGAGCCTGTCTCGAGCCGTTGGCAATGTTGCAAACAATCACACAGTCAGTACGTTAGTTTTTCATGCCTGAGAGCCTGTCTCGAGGCGTTCGCAATGTTGCAAACAATCCATCAGGAGTATGGTTGTCATGCCTGAGAGCCTGTCGCGAGAAGTTTGCAATGTTGACATGAATCACACAGTCAGTGAGTCAGTTTGTCATGCTTGAGAGCCCGTCTCGAGGCGTTTGCAACGTTGCAAACATTTCATCATAGATTTGTCTGTCATGCCTAAGAGCCCGTCTCGAGCCGTTCGCAATGTTGCAAACAATCACACAGTCAGTACGTAAGTTTGTCATGCCTGAGAGCCTGTCTCGATGCGTTCGCAATGTTGCAAACAATCCATCAGCAGTATGGTTGTCATGCCTGAGAGCCTGTCTCGAGGCGCTTGCAATGTTGCAAACAATCACACAATCAGTACGTAAGTTTGTTATACCTGAGAGTCTGTCTCGAACCGTTCGCAATGTTGCAAACCATTCATCAGCAGTATGACTGCCATGCCTGAGAGCCTGTCTCGAGGCGTTCGCAATGTTGCAAGCAATCCATCAGCAGAATGGTTGTCATGACTGAGAGCCTGTCTCGTGGCGTTTGCATTGAATTCCATGAATTCCTTGAATTCCATGAATTCCATGAATTCCATGAATTCCTTGAATTCCATGAATTCCTTGAAATCCATGAATTCCATGAACCCCTTGAATTCCAGGAATTCCTTGAATTCTATGAATCCCTTGAATTCCATGAATTGATTGAACTCCATGAATTCCATGAATTCCATGAATTTCTTGAATTCCAGGAATTCCTTGAATTCTATGAATGCCTGGAATTCCATGAATTCCTTGTATTCCATGAATTCCATGAATTCCTTGAATTCCTTGAATTCCATGAATTCCTAGAATTCCACTAGTGCCTGGAATTTTATGAATTCCTTGAATTCTATGAATTCCTGGAATTCCATGAATTCGTTGAATACCATGAATTCCTGGAATTCCATGAATTCCTTGAATTCCATGAATTCGTTGAATTCCAAGAATTCCTTGAATTCCATGAATTCCTTGAATTACGTGAATTCCTTGAATTCCATGAATTCCTTTTCCATGAATTCCTTATATTCCATGAATTCCTTGCATTCCATGCATTCCTTGACTTCCTTGAATTCCTTGACTTCCTTGAATTCCATAAATTCCTTGAATTCCTTAAATTCCATGAATTCTTTGACTTCCTTGAATTCCATGAATTCCTTGACTTCCTTGAATTCCATAACTTCCTTGAATTCCATGAATTCCTTGAATTTCATGAATTCCTCGAAGTCCATGAATTCCTTGAATTCCATGAATTCCTTGAATTCCATCAATCCCTTGAATTCCATGAATACCTCGAATTCCATGAATTCCTTTAATTCCATGAATTCCTTTAATTCCATGAATTCCTTTAATTCCATGAATTCCTTGAATTCCATGAATTCCTTGAATTCCATGAATACGTTGAATTCCATGAATTCCTTGAATACCATGAATTCCATGAATTCCATGAATTCCTTGAATTCCATGAATTCCTAGAATTCCACGAGTGCCTGGAATTTTATGAATTCCTTGAATTCTAGGAATTCCTGGAATTCCATGAATTCCTTGAATTCCATGAATTCCTTGAATTCCATGAATTCCTTGACTTCCTTGAATTCCATGACTTCCTTGAATTCCATGAATTCTTTGAATTCCTTGAATTCCATGAATTCCTTGAATTCCATGAATTCCTTGAATCCATGAATTTCATGAGTTCCATGAATTCCTTGAATTCGATGAATTCCTTGAATTCCATGAATTCCGTGAATTCCATGAATTCCTTCAATTCTATGAATTCCTTGAATTCGATAAATTCCTCGAATTCCATGAATTCCTTGAATTCTATGAATACCATGAATTCCATGAATCCCTTTAATTCCATGAATACCTTGAATTCCATCAATTCCTTGTATTCAGTGAATACCTTGAATTCCATGAATTCCTTTAATTCCATGAATTCCTTGAATTCGATAAATTCCTCGAATTCCAAGAATTCCGTGAATTCCACGAATTCCTTGAATTCGATAAATTCCTCGAATTCCATGAATATCTTGAGTTCCATGAATTCCTTGAATTCCATGAATTCCATCAGTTCCATGAATTCCTTGAATTCGATAAATTCCTCGAATTCCATGAATTCCTTCAATTCCATGAATTTCTTGAGTTCCATGAATTCCTTGAATTCCATGCATTCTTTGCATTCCATGAATACCTTGAATTTCATGATTTCCTTGAATTCCATGAATTCCTTGCATTCCATCAATTCCTTGTATTCAATGAATACCTCGAATTCCATGAACTCCTTGAATTCCATGAATTCCTTGAATTCGATAAATTCCTCGAATTCCATGAATTCCTTGAATTTCACGTATTCCTTGAATTCCATGAATTCCTTGAATTACATGAATTCCTTGTATTCCATGAATTCCATGAATTCCTTGAATACCATGAATTCCATGAATTCCATGAATTCCTTGAATTCCATGAATTTCTTGAGTTCCAAGAATTCCTTGAATTCCATGAATTTTTGGAACTCCATGAATTCCTTGAATTCCATGCATTTTTTGCATTCCATGAATACCTTGAATTCCATCAATTCCTTGAATTCCATGAATACCTTGAATTCCATGAATTCCTTGAATTCCATGAATTTCTCGAGTTCCAGGAATTCCTTGAATTCCATGAATTCCTTCAATTCCATGAATTCCTTGAATTAGATAAATCCCTCGAATTCCATAAATTACTTGAATTCTATGAATTTCTTGAGTTTCATGAATTCCTTGAATTCCATGAATTTTTGGAACTCCATGAATTCCTTGAATTCCATGAATTCCTTGAATTCCATGAATTCCTTGAATTCCATGAATTCCTTGAATTCCATGATTTATGATAATTTATCAGTAACTTTTGTAACTTATCGCTTGGAAATAGTTCAATTTGTCAAACAATCCGTTTTAAAATTTTTTGAAAATTTCAAGAATTATCAAAAATTTTCTAACTCTTAAGAATTTCTAAAGTTTTTTAAAATTATTTAATTTTGAAAATACTTGAAGTTTTGAAAATTCTTAAAATTTTTAAATTACTAACATTTTGAAAATTCTTTAAAATTTGGAAATTCTTGAAATTTTAAAAATTCTTTAATTTTGTAAAAAAAATTTCATTTTGTGAAGATTCTTTAATTTTTTAAACATTCTTTAATTTTGTAAAATAATTTAGAAATTTAAAAAAAAACTTAATTTTGAAAATTTTTGAAATTCTTAAAATTTTTAAATTACAAAAATAAATTTTCGAATTATTTTATTTTTTATGATTATCTGTTTATTTATTTTTCAAGCTATGTAAATATAATTTTCTCAAGATTCTTGAGAAAATTCAGAAAGCATTTTGGAAATTTCAGATATGTCAAATAAAAATTTGAATATAAAAGTCAATCTTCAACCAAATACTTGGATTTTTTAAACAAAAATGATGGAATCTCAACGAAAAATGTAATAGTTTAAATTGTAATCAATAGACAATTTTATTTTGAATCAAAAAAAGTTAAATTCATCCAGAATCAAATTTTTTTAAACAAAATAATTAATTTTCAACCAAATAGATGAATTTTCTACCAAAACGATTAATTTTCTACCGAAAAAAAAGAATTTCCAACTAAAATAATAAATTTTTTTTTCAAATTTTAAATTTTCAACCAAAAAAGATTCATTTTTAACGAAAAATATAAAAATTTATATTTCAAGTTAAAAAAATACTTTTATATTAAAAAGAGTTAAATTCGTCCAAAAAAAAAAGACAAATTAATAAAACAGTTGAATCCTCAACCAAAAAGGATTATGAATTTTAAAAAAAAACTTTTATTTTCAAGTTTCTTAATTTATTTGCTTTAAGGTTCTGTAAATATAATTTTCCTAGGTTTCTCCAGAAAATTCAAAAGATTTTTGAAGATTAAAAATATGTCGAAAAAATATCTAGAATATTTCTAAGAAATTTTTCTTTTTTAAAAAATTGTAGAACAAAATTTTATTCACTCAAAAGATATTCAGGACATTATACTTGGAAAAAATTTTGAATCATTTTATAAATTTTCCGAAATCTTTTAAAGTTCAAAAAAATGTGTAATTCAGAATATCTGAAAATGTCTAAAATTTTCGGTAATTTATGGCAAATTATCTGTAACTTTTGTGAGTCATCCTTTCAAAATCATTCAATCTTTTTCTTAATTTTCAAATATTTGAAAATTTCGTGAACTTTGCAATTTTTTTTAAATTTTCGAAATTTTTAAAATTCTTGAAAATTTGATAATTCTTGACATTTTTCTCATTATGGAAATTCTTGGAATTTGGAATATTCCTGGAATTAAAAAAAATGTAATTCACGGAAATTGAGAGTATCGAAAAATTTTCAAAATTTGCTGTAATTATTGTAATTTATCGGTAACTTTTGTAACTTATCGTTTCGAAATGGTTTAATTTGTCAAATAATCCGTTTGTTAAATTTTTGAAATTTTCAAGAATTATCAAAAGTTTTCTAACTCTTTAGAATTTCAAAAGTTTTTAAAAAAATTTTAATTTTTAAAATACTTGGAATTTTTTGAATTTATAAATATTTGAAAATTCTTGACATTTTTCTAATTATGGAAATTTCTTGAAATTTGAAATATTCCTAAAATTTGACAAAAAAAATTATTTCACGGAAATTAAGAGTATCGAAAAAATGTCAAAATTTGCTGTGATTTATGATAATTTATCAGTAACTTTTGTAACTTATCGCTTGGAAATAGTTCAATTTGTCAAACAATCCGTTTTTAAAATTTTTGAAAATTTCAAGAATTATCAAAAATTTTCTAACTCTTAAGAATTTCCAAAGTTTTTTAAAATTATTTAATTTTGAAAATACTTAAAATTTTGAAATTACTAACATTTTGAAAATTCTTTAAAATTTGGAAATTCTTCAAATTTTAAACATTTTAAAAATTTTTTAAATTTTTCAAATTTATGGTAAATTTATAGATTACCAAATAATTTGAAACTTTCAGAAATTTGGAGTATCCAAAAATGTCCACAATTTCCGGTAATTTATCGGTAACTTTGGTAACTTATCGCTTCGAGTTGCTTCAATCTGTCAATCTTTTTTTTCATTTTTAAATATTTGAAAATTTCAGGAACTTTGACCAATTTTTTAATTTCTTGAAATTTTGAAAATTCGGTAAACTTAGAACATTTGTGAAATGGTATGAAATTCAACTATTTGGTTAAAAATTAAACTACTTGGTTAAAAATTCAACTATTTTGTTAAAGTTACCTTTTTGGCTAAATTAAAAGAAAAAGATTAAACTTCCATGAAAACACTTGCATTTTTAACCAAATAGTGAAACTTTTAAGCCAAAAAACGAATTTTTCAGAAGACTACTATTATATTTTTGGTTGAAAATTGAATTATTTTGTTAAAAAGTCATCTTCTTTGATTAAAAATTCGTCTTTTCAAATAAAAAATTCATCCTTTTGGATTGAAAATTCATTTTTCTTGGCTTGAAAATTGTAATATTTGGTTGAAAATGCAAGTTTCTTGGTGAAAGTTTATTCCTTTTTTTTAATTCAACCAACTGGTATGAAATTCAACTATTTGGTTAAAAATTAAACTACTTGGTTAAAAATTCAACTATTTTGTTAAAAAGTTACCTTTTTGGCTAAATTAAAAGAAAGAGGTTAAACTTCCATGAAAACACTTGCATTTTTAACCAAATAGTGAAACTTTTAAGACAAAAAACGAATTTTTCAGAAGACTACTACTATATTTTTGGTTGAAAATTGAATTATTTTGTTAAAAAGTCATCTTCTTTGGTCGAAAATTCAACTGCTTTGTTGAAAATTCGTCTTTTCAAATAAAAATTTCGTCTTTTTGTATGGAAAATTCATCTTTCTTCGTGAAAATTTAACTTTTTTGTTGAAAATAAAATACTGAAAAATTGGTATTTTTGGTCTTATTCAACTTTTTCAGTAAACATTCAACCATTTTGTTAAAAGTTTAATTATTTTATTACAGTTCAACTATTTTGTTAAAAACTATTCTTTTTTTATCCAAAAATCCAATTTTTCGTTGGAAATTCGTCCTTTTGGATTGAAAATGTTAATATTTGGTTAAAAATACAAATTTCTTGGTGAAAGTTTAATCTTTTTTTTTTAATTCAATCAATTGGTCTAAAATTTAACTATTTGGTTATAAACTTAACCATTAGGTTAAAAAAAAAAGACTTTTTTGATTAAATTAAAAGAAAAAAGATTAAACTTCCACGAAAAAAACTAGCATTTTTAACCAAAATAGTGAAACTTTCAATTTAAAAAACGAATTTTTCAGAAGACTGTTGAATTTTCAACAGTCGAATTTTCAAACAAAAATGATGAAAGTTCAACAATTAAAAGTTGCATTTTCAATGAAATATTTATATTTTAATTCAGAAAGATGAATTTTTGAGAAGAAATTGGAATTTTCAAACAAAAAGTTTCATTTTTAACCAAGTAAGATCAATTTTCAATCCAAACCGACGATATTTCTATCCAAAAAGTCGAATATCCAACAAAAATGTTGAATTTTTGACCAAAAAAGTCGAATTTTCAACCAAAAAAGATTAATTTTCAACCTAAAAAGTTGAACTTATAACCAAATTGAATTTTCGATCAATTGGTTGAATTTTGTTCACTTTTTGCCCTTAATTAATAGAAAACAATAAGAAAATCCAACTCTTTTTAGTTGAAAAGTCTACTATGATAGTTTTGCTTGAAAATTTAATTATTTTGTTAAAAAGTCATCTTCTTTGGTTGAAAATTCAACTGTTTTGTTGAAAATTCGTCTTTTCAAATAAAAATGTCGTCTTTTTGGATGGAAAATTCATCTTTCTTGGTTAAAATTGAACTTTTTTGTTGAAAATAAAATACTGAAAAATTCATATTTTTGGCTTATTCAACTTTTTCAGTAAACATTCAACCATTTTGTTAACAGTTTAATTATTTTATTCAAAAATCAATTATTTTGTTAAAAACTAATCTTTTTTTATCCAAAAATCCAATTTTTTGTTGGAAATTCGTCCTTTTGGATTGAAAATTCATTTTTCTTGGCTTGCAAATTTTAATATTTGGTTAAAGATGCAAGTTTCTTGGTGAAAATTTAATCTTTTTTCAATTCAACCAACTGGTCTAAAATTCAACTATTTGGTTGTAAATTTAACCATTAGGTTAAAAATTTGACCATTTGCTTAAAAATTCAGCTCTTTTGTTAAAAAATTACCTTTTTTGGTTGAACTAAAAGAAAAAAGATTAAACTTCCACGAAAAAAATAGCATTTTTAACCAAAATAGTGAAACTTTCAATTTAAAAAACGAATTTTTCATAAGACTGTTGAATTTTCAACAGTCGAATTTTCAAACAAAAATGATGAAAGTTCAACAATTAACAGTTGCATTTTCAATCAAATATTTATATTTGAATTCAGAAAGATGAATTTTTCAGAAGAAATTGGAATTTTCAAACAAAAAGTTTCATTTTTAACCAAGTAAGATCAATTTTCAATCCAAACCGACGATATTGTTTAAAATTTATTTTTTGTGTTAAAAACTAATTTTTGTAACTTAAAATTTAACTATTTGATTCAAAATTTAACTTTTTTGTGGAAAATTAATATTTCTGGTTGAAAATTCAAATATTGGGTTGAAAAGTCAAATATTTGGATAAAAATAAAAGTATAATTATAAAAACTTTACAATTTGGAAGAAAATTAAACTATTTGGTAGAAAATTAGCTTTTTTGTTAATAAATTATATTTTCGGGTTGAAAATTCAACTGTTTTGTAGAAGATTCGTTTTTTTATTAATTTTTTTTAATAAAAATTTAAGTATTCCATTTTTGGTTAAAAATGGATTTTTTTAGTTTGAAAATTCAACTTTTCGGTTGAAAAGTTATGTAATTTATTCAAAATTCGTTTCTTTTTTTGTAGAAAATATGCAAACAAAATCAAAAAATTAATCTGTTTTGGTTAAAAAATTAAACTATTTTGTTGAAAATTCGTCTTTTCTGGTCAAATTCAATCGTGTTTTATTTAAAATAAAAATATTTTTTTTTTAGAACTATTATATTTTTTATTGAAAATTTATCTTTTTAGGTTGAAAATTCAACTTCGTGGTTGAAAGTTAAAAAAAATGGTTGGGGGTTAAAAATTAATTTTTGTAACTTAAAATTTAACTATTTGATTCAAAATTTAACTTTTTTGTTGATAATTCATATTTCTGGTTGAAAATTAAAATATTGAATTACAAATTCAAATATTTGGATAAAAATAAAAGCATTTTCATACAAATTTAACAACTTGAAACAAAATTGAACTATTTGGTTTGAAAATTCAACTTTTTGGTTGAAAAATTATGTAATTAATTGAACATTCGTTTTGTTTTCTAGAAAATTAATCTTCTTGGTTAAAAATTAAACAATTTTTTTGAAAATTCGTCTTTTTTGTTCAAAATTCAATCGTGTTTTATTTAAAAGAATAATATTTTTTTTAAATATAAACTATTATATTTTTTAGTGAAAATTCAACTTCTTGGTTGAACGTTTTAAATTTTTTTTTCTGGGTTAAAAACTAATTTTTATAACTTAAAATTTAGTTATTTGATTGAAAATTCAACTTTTTTTGGTAAAAATTCATCTTTTCGGGTGGAAATGAAAAAGGAAGGATTTAAATGAAATTTTTATTAAAAATTAATAATATTTTAGGATAATGCCTATCCAGCAGACGAATTGATGCCATTGAGTTGTAAAGGAAGGTACAGAGGTTCTGAGCCAAATAGAGGAGATATTGATTCCACCCTTGGGAAGTAAGAAAAAAATTAAATTTTTATAATTCTAATTTAAATTGTTCTCTATTTTAATTATTTTTTTGTTTCTCTTCCTCAGTTTTTCGTTGACCCTCGTCGATACTTTGGACACGCTCGTTGTACTGGGAGATTTTGAGGAATTTGAAAATGCAGTGAAGCTAGTCATCAGAGATGTAACTTTTGATACAGATGTTATAGTTTCCCTTTTCGAAACCAACATCAGAATGCTCGGGTAATTTTTAATTTTTTACTATTATTCTTTTGATGCCGGCAATTTGATTTAGGATCGGAAAAAGAATTTTTAATAAGAATAATATCGAAAAAATATTTATTTTTTTGATTTTATTTGTTTATTTTTTCCGAGATTATATAAATATAATTTTTCCAAGAATTTTCAACCAAAAAAGATTTTAATTTTAAATAAGAATGAGGTATCCTCTAAAATTATGAATCTTTAATAAAGAAATTAATTTTTAATAAAGTAATTCAAATGTTAAGAAAGTAGTTGAATTTTCAACAACAAAAAAAGATGAATTCTCCACGAAAAATGTAATAGTTGGTATTTAAATTGAAAAATATTTTTATTTTAAATAAAAAGTAGTTGAATTTATCTAAAAAGATAAATTTTCAACAAAATAATTTAATCCTTAACCAAAACAGATTATTTTCTGCCAAAAAGACGAATTTTTAAGAAAATAGTTCAATTTTCAAGTAAGAAAGATGAATTTTCAACAGAAAATGTAATTGTTGATATTTCAACTAAAAAATATTTAATTTTAATCCAAAAAGAGTTCAATTTTTGACCAAAAAAGATAAATTCTCAACGGAAATTTAAATAGTTAACATTTGAAGCAGAAAATATTTTTATTTTCAAACAAAAACAGTTGAATTTATCCGAAAACATTAATTTGCAACAAAATAGATAAATCCTCAACCAAAACAGATTATTTTCTGCCAAAAAGACAAATTTTTAAAAAAATAGTTCAACTTTCAAGTAAGAAAGATGAATTTTCAACAGAAAATGTAATTGTTGATATTTCAACTAAAAAATATTTAATTTTAATCTAGTTTACTCTTCAACCAAATTCTGGAATTTTCGACCTTAAAAAATGAATTATCAACCAAATAATCGAATTTTCAAAAAAAGAAGAAAATTTAATGAAAATTATTTTTTCAAAACGGTCGATTTTTCAACCAAAAAAAAAAGATTTAAAAAAAATAGTAGAATATTCAACAAAATAATTAAATTTGAGCAAAATAGTTGAATTTTCAATTTAAAAGAACGAATTTTTAACAAAACATTCTAATTTTTGACCAACAAAGATGACTTTATAACAAAAGAGTTCAATTACAAAAAAATAGTTGAATGATTGACATAATAATACAATTTTTTTAAATAGTTGAATTTTTAAGCAGTTAAATTTTTAAGTCAAAGAGATGATTTTTTTAAAATACAATTTAATTTGCAACAAAAAACTAATTTTCAACTAAAAGAAATGAATTTTCCACCATAAAAGATGACTTTTCAATCCAAAAGGACAAATTTTTAACAAAACAGTTAAATTTTCGACAAACAAAAATTTACTTTATAACTAAACAGTTTAATTTTCGCAACAAAATACTTGAATTTTCAACCAAATACTGGAATTTTCTATCTACAAAAATGAATTTACTACCAATAATCGAATTTTCAAACAATAAAAAATCAAATTTAACCAAAATCAGTTTTCCAAAAAAGTCGAGTTTTCTACCAAAAAATATTATTTTTTTACAAAATAGTTCAATATTCAAGAAATTAATTAAATTTTTAACAAAATAGTTGAATTTTGAAGAAAATAGTTAACTTATTAAGCTAAAAAGACGATTTTTTAAAAATACAGTTGAATTTTCAACAAAAAAGGTAAATTGTCAACTAAAATGACGAATTATAAAAACATTAATTTTAGAACAAAGAGTTCTAAATTCAACCAAACAGTTTAATTTTTAACGAATTTTTTACCAAATTGTTATATTTCAAACCAAAGAGATGAATTTTCAACTAAAATAATAAATATTAAAAAAATATATGTTTTAAACAAAAAAATTCAAAATTCAGCCAAATAGTTTAATTTTAAACTAAAATAATTATTAGTTAGCCAAGAAAATAATTTCTTACGAAAAATACGAATTTTTAACAATATAAATACATTTTTAACCAAATAGCTGAATTTTCAAATAAAAAGATAAATTTTCAACCGAAAACGGAATATTGAAATTTAGTTAAGGAAATTAATTTTCAAACAAAAATCAAACGAATTTTCAAGAAAATAGTTAAATTTTTATCCAAACGAGATGAATACCGAACCAAAAATAAAACAGATTTTGTAACCAAAAAAATTTCGTATTTAAGCGAAAAAAATAGTAAAAGGGAAAGTTTCTGGAAAATCGTTGGCAAAATTTGCAAAATTTAAAAAAATGATCTAATGTATTATTAGAAAAATTAATTAAAGTTATTAGAAAAATGATTAAATAATTATTTACCTCTGTATATAAAGACGGCATAAAATAGTTATTATTTATTATCATAACATTGATCCATATCTAAGAAACACGTTCATTTTGCAACAAAGCTCCATAGGTCACTGATCGATCTCTCTAGCAATCACCCCAGCTGAAGAGTTTGATAAAGTCATTCAGAAATTTGGTATATTGCTGAAGATTTATTTTTGCAATAAAGAAGAAAATAATCAATCTTTGGGAAAGGCTGCGACTAAAAAGTTGAAATATTGAAATGGGAGGAGAAACCTTGGATTTCTCTCACAAGTAGTTTATTGTTTTCGTCTTTTAATGGTCGCCAGACGTTTCTTTGTAACTTTGTCCTGTTTCTTTTCGCTAAGAGTCAGATTTTACGGGATCTAAAATTAGTCGTGTGCCAGAGTGATGAAAAAGGCGAGCGTGCGGAATCTGTGGGCCGGATACGAGTGCAAGAAGGTGCACATTTGCAAAAGCAGTGAAGAAAGAAACTTGAAAGAAAGAGAAACAGGGGACACGTGCGAGCAAAGCTTACGTGTCTATAAATGTAAACAGCTGAATGCAGCTGTGCTTTGCAAAACTTATGCCTTCACTTTATTTTTGCAAAAAAATTGAGAAAAATCTGATACTTACAACTTAGAAAGAGAAGACGCTGCTATATTTTCAGTAAAAGAAATTATTTTTGTATTTTATTCTAGCACCCGAACATTTCCCTCAAAGAAAATTCTTTTTGTGTTTTATTCCAGTAGAAATGATGATTTGACTGGACCGTAGGTAGAAAAGAGGATTTGAGAAGCAGTTGCATCCCACCGCTGCCACCTTTTCCGTATACTAAGGTGGCAGCGGTGGGATGCAACTGCTTCTTGAATCCTTTTTTCTACCTATGGTCCAGTCAAATCATCTAAAAAGGTTAAAACCAAAGATGGAATAGTTAATTTTTCAGAAAAAAAAATTAATTTTCAAGAGACAAAAAGAAACGAAAAAAAATACAAATTTTGAATTAAATAAATGAATTTCCAGCAAAATATTTAAATTTTCAATGAGACAGATGAATTTTCAACCTCGAAGATTAAATTTCTACCAAAAAAGATATATTTCAAACAAAAAAGGGAATTGTTCAATTTTCTATTAAAATAAAACGAATTTTCAATCAAAAATATGAATTTTCAACCAAAAAGATTAATTATCTACGAAAAAAGGTTTAATTTTGAAAAACTTCATGAATTTTTAAGCAAATTTTTAATTTTTAAACAAAAAAATGAATTTTCGACCAAAAAGATTAATTTTCGAGTAAAGAAGATAAATGTTAAGCCAAACATGAAATAGTTGAATTTCAAGGTAAAAAAATTCATTTTCAGCACAGAAAAAAACGAACTTTCAACAAAATGGTTAAATTTTCAAATAAAGAAATTAATTCTTAACTAAGATAATGAATCTTCAACCAAAAGAATGAATATACGTTTTTAAATCATGCTATGAGCAGAATGTATTACTTGCGAACACTAATTTGTCGATTAGTATTATTAATATTAATTAATAATTATAATAACCTAACAATATAAGCTTCATATCTCATACATCATTAATTAATCAAATAAAAAAATTGCACACTAGCTATAAATAAAGACTTCCTGGATAGTTAATATTTACATAATAAAACCTTGGTTACAAGATAGCCTCATTCTTTAAAACAAGTAATCTATTTTAGCCAATTTAATCCCTACATTTTATCAAATTTTATTTGCTTAAAGATCACCGAGTAGACGTGAAACTCGACATTCAAGGAAAAAAAGATTTTTGTACTTAAAACTGGTCAATTCGAAAGTTATAAATTCTCGATAGACAAAAGTTTATTCAGAAAATAACCAGAGGCCAGGGAAATCATCAGGTAACTGAAATAAATTTTAATCGCTATCAGATTTACAAAATTTACAGATTTATTAAAATCTGATTATTATAGTGTGTTATAAATCGGAGAATTCTCGAAACATTGTAAAAAATAATTTCCTTTCTTGCAATATTAAATCCTACTAGAAACATCTACGATACAAAAAATAATTTCTAGAATCAAATTTTTCCAAATAATTCTAATATATTCTCAACATTTTTTCAACGTTTTAAATGTATCAAAAAAGAATCTGGAAGATTGAAAAAAAATTATTTCAAAGAATTTGACAAAATATTAGACAAAAATTGAGCCTTTTTAAAAGATATTTAGGACTTTTAGATGTTTCGAAGAAATAAAAAATGCTTCCAAGTTTTTAAATATTTTGAATCTATTCAAAACCTTTTAAATTCCTAAAAATAATTCTAGCTGACTCGAATTTTTCTAAAAATTTGAAAAAATTATTCAAAATGTAAAAAATTGCCAAATTTTCTTAGGAATTTCATTAAAATTAGAAAAGATTTTTCAATATTTGGATGTGCCAAAAAGGAATCTAGAAGATTTAAAAATATATATTTTACAAGATTTTACAAAATATTAGGAAATATTCCAGCTTTTTTAAATTATATTTAGGACTTTTAGAAGTTTGGTAAAAATAAAAAACATTTGATAAATTTTCGGAAATGCTTCCAAGTTTTAAAATATTAAAAATCTATTAATAACCTCTTAAATTCTCAAAAATATTTTCAGCTGACTAGAAATTTTCCTAAAATTTTGAAGAATCATTCAAAATTTAAAAAATTGCCAAATTTTCTTAGGAATTTCATTAAAATTAGAAAAGATTTTTCAATATTTAGATGTGTCAAAAAGGAATCTAGAAGATTGAAAAAAAAATTTATTTTACAAAATTTTTCAAACTATTAGAAAAAATGCAAGCCTTTTTAAAAGATATTTAGGACTTTTAGAAGTTTGGAAGAAATAAAAAATGCTTCCAAGTTTTTAAATATTTTGAACTTATTCAAAACCTTTTAAATTCCTGAAAATATTTTTAGCTGACTAGAAATTTTCCTAAAATTTTGAAAAATCATTTAAAATTTAAAAAATTGCCAAATTTTCTTAGGATTTTCATTAAAATTAAAAAAGATTTTTCAATATTTAGATGTGTCAAAAAGGAATCTAGAAGATTGAAAAAAAGTTTATTTTACAAGATTTTACAAAATAATAGAAAAAATGCAAGCATTTTCGGAAGTGCTTCCAGGTTTTGAAATATTTTTTATCTATTCAAAACCTTTTCAATTTTTAGAAATATTTTTATCTGACTCGAATTTTTTCTAAATTTTTGAAAAATAATTAAAATTTAAAAAACTGATCTGAAGATATTGAATTTTTAACATTTTGAAATTTTCCTGTTTTCGAAATTTTTATCTGAAATCATTAAATTTCGAGATTCTTGAATTAAAAATAAAATTGTTCAATTTTTTACGCTTTAAATTAGAAATGATTCAATCTAAACTCCTTTCTAATGAAATTGTCCAATGTTCAAAATTTTAGTCTAAAATTTTTCAATTTTGAGAGCTCCAGATTTAACATTTTTCAATTTAAAATTATTCATTTTAAAACGCTTTTATTCAGAAATGATACGAATTCAATTACTTCTCATTAAATTCGAAATATTGTCCGTTTTAAAAATTTTATGTAATTCAAAATTGTTTGATTTTCAACGTTTTCAATTAAAAATCCGTCAATTATATGATACTTTAAATTTCAAACGCTTTCAGTTTGAAGTTATTAATTATTGTTTAAATTTTTCTGAAATATGCAATTTTCAAAATTCTAATCGAAAGATATTGAATTTTTAACATTATTAAATTTTCCTATTTTCGAAATTTTTATCTGAAATCATTAAATTTCGAGATTCTTGAATTAAAAATAAAATTGTACAATTTTGAAAACTTTGAATTAGAAATGATAGAATCTAAACTCCTTTCTAATAAAATTGTCCAATTTTCCAAATTTTAGTCCGAAATTTTGAAATTTTACAGCTACTGATTGAACATTTTTCGATTTAAGATTATTCATTTTAAAACGCTTTTATTTAGAAATGAATTCATTTTTTTTATTCCATTCGAAATATTGTCTTTTTTCATCATTTAACTTAGTTTAAAATTATTTGATTTCCAACGTTTTCAATTCAAAAGCGTTCAATTATATGATTCTTTACATTTCAAACGCTTTTAGCTGGAAATTATTAATTATTGTTAAATTTTTTTTTAAATATGCAATTTTCCAAATTCTAATCGAAAGTTATTGAATTTTTAACATTTTGAAATTTTCATATTTTCGAAATTTTCATCTGAAATCATTCAATTTCGAGATTCTTGAATTGAAAATAAAATGGTTCAATTTTGAACACTTTGAATTAGAAATGATACAATCTAAACTCCTTTCTAATGAAATTGTCCAATTTTTAAAATTTTAGTCTGAAATTTTTCAATTTTGAGAGCTTCAGATTTAACATTTTTCAATTTTAAATTATTCATTTTGAAACGCTTTTATTTAGAAATGATACGAATTCAATTCCTTTTCATTTCATTCGAAATATTGTCCTTTTTCACAATTTTATATAATTTAAAATTGTTTGATTTGGAACGTTTTCAATTAAAAATCGTAAAATTTATATATTTTTTCAATTTCAAATGCTTTCAATTCAAAATTATTAATTTTTTTAAATTTAATTGTCAGGTTTTCCAAATTTCATTCTGAAATTATCCGTTTTCAATTTAAAATCGTTCAATTATATGATTCTTTAAATTTCAAATGCTTTCAGTTTGAAATTATTAATTATTGTTTACATTTTTTTTAAATATGCAATTTTCAAAATTCTAATAGAAAGTTATTGAGTTTTTAACATTTTGAAATTTTCCTGTTTTCAAAATTGTTATCTGAAATCATTGAATTCCAAAATTCTTTAATTTAAAAATGAATTTGTTCAATTTTAAACGCTTTAAATTAGAAATGATACAATCTCAACTCCTTCCTAATGAAATTGTCCAATTTTCAAAATTTTAGTCTGAAATTTTTCAATTTTGAGGGCTTCAGATTTAACATTTTTCAATTTTGAAGCAATTTGATTTAGTAATAATAGGATTTAAATTTTTTTCATTCCATTCGAAATATTGTCTTTTTTCATAATTTTACCTAAGCTAACATCCTTTGATTTCGAACGTTCTCAATTCAAAATGGATTGAGGGTGGCCCAAAAAAAAAGTTTCGAATTTCTTTGACGGCACCCCCAACCCCTATTTTAATAGATTCACAAAAAAAGTGAATACATTTTCTCAATATTAACGAATCCATTATTAATTTTTAATTTCAACCCCCTTTTTGTCCGATTTTCAATGAAAGTGATGTAAATAATTAATTTGAGCCAATAAAATTAATTGTTTAAACAATTTATTATAATTTTCAATAATATTCAATTGGAATAATGCTAGAAAGTTGTGTTTGTTTCTGAAATTTTTAACTTTCTACCACTCTTTACGAAATGAAGCATTAAATAATGCAGTTTAACAAAAATAGTTGTTTAAACAATTTATTACCATTTATAATTATCTTATCTTAGATAAGTGCTGAAAAGTTGCGGTTTTTCTGAAATCTTAAACATTTTGTCCACTTTTCACTTAGCGAGGTAATGATTAATGCAAGTTAACAAACAATCAAAATTCTGCACCTTTAGGTAAAACAAAGCTGTAGAGGAAACTACATTGCACTGCTCACCGCAACATGGCGTAATTTTCACATTGATTCCCAATGATTTTGAAGATTTTATGGTATTTTTAAAAATTCCAAGGAATTTTTGAAAGCTTTAAAAAGTTTCAAGGGATTTCAAAAGCTGTGAAATACTTTAAGGTATTTTAATAGACTTTACGAACAAAAGATTCCAAAAGATGTGAAAAATTTTAGGGTATTTCAAAGGATTCCAAGGAATTTTTAAAAGAATTGAATAACTTGGAGGCCCGCCGAAGGATTTTTAAAAAGTTAGAGTATTTTTTTAAATTCCACAACATTTTCAAAAGATTTCAAAAGTTTCAAGGAATTTCAAAAAACGTAAGATATTTTAGTGTGATTTAGAAGATTCCTAGAAAGTTTGAATAGAATTTAATAATCTGAAGGGATTTCAAAGAAGTTGAAAGATTTCAGGGTATTTTTTCAAAATCCAAGGAATTTTCAAGAACTTTCAAAGTTTTTAATTTATTTCAAAAGGTTTCAAAGGACTGAAATATTTTTGGGTGTCTGATAAGATTAGAAAGAATTTTTAATAGATTTCATTAATTTGAAGGGATTCTCAAGGATTTGAAAGATTTTAGTGTATTTTTAAACATTCCATAGAATTTTCAAGATGTTTGAAAAGTTTCGGGGGATTTCAAAACGTGTGAAATACTTTAAGGTATTTTAAAAAATTCTACGGACTTTTTAATAGATTTCAATAGATTTCAATAATTTGAACGGATTTCAAAGGATTTTAAAGATTTTAGTGTATTTTTAAGAATTCCATACAATTTTTAAGAGCTTTGAAAATATTCCACGAAATTTAAAAAAATTTCATTAATCGCATGGAATTTCCAAGGATTTTAAAGATTTTAGGGTATTTTTAAAAATTCCAGAAAATTTTCAAAAGATTTAAAAAGTTTCAAGGGATTTCAAAAGGTGTGAAATACTTTAAGTTCTTTCAAAAGATTCTACGGACTTTTTAATAGATTTTAATCATTTGAAGGGATTCCACAGGATTTTAAAGATTCATGGGTATTTTCGAAAATTCCAAGGAATTTTCAAAAGTTTTCAAAGTTTTTAATGTATTTCGAAAGATTTCGAAGGATTTGAAATATTTTCGGGTGTTTCAAAAGATTCCAATCAATTTTTAATAAATTTCATTAATTTGAAGGATTTTAAAGATTTTAGGGTATTTTCAAGAATTTCAAAGAATTTTCAAGAGCTTTAAAAAGTTTTAAGGGGTTTCAAACTGTATGAAATCCTTTAGGTTATTTTAAAAGATTCTACGGATTTTTTTTATAGATATTAATCATTTGAAGGGATTCCAAAGTATTTTTAAGATTTAAGGGTATTTTTTAAAATTCCAAGGAATTTTCAAGATCTTTAAAAAATTTCAAAGGATTTCAAATGATGTGAAATATTTGGGAGTATTTTAAAAGATTCTAAGATATTTTTAATAAATTTCACTAATTTCTAGTTATTTTATAGGAATTTAAAGAATTTATGGTATTTTTTAAAATTCCACGGAATTTGCAAGAACTTTGAACACTTTCCAGGGATTTCAAAAGATTTCAAACGATTTAAAATATTTTAGGCTGTTTTATAAAATTCTAAGGTTTTTAAAATAAATTTCAATAATCTTATAGTATTCCAAAAGATTTTAAAGATTTTATAGTACTTTTTAAAAATTCCAAGGAATTTTCAAGAGCTTTAAAAAATTTCAAAGGATTTCAAAAGATGTGAAATATTTTGGGGTGTTTTAAAATATTTCGAAGTAGTTTTGTAAAATTCCACTAATTGGAAGTTATTTTGAAGAATTTAGGGTATTTTGAAAAATTCCAAGGAATTTTCAAGAGCTTTCAACATTTCCCAGGGATCTCAAAAGATTTCAAACGATTTGAAATATTTGAGGCTGTTTTAGAAGATTCTAAGATCTTTAAAATTAATTTCAATAATCTGATAGTTTTCCAAAGGAGTTTAAAGATTTTAGAGTACTTTATAAAATTCCAAGGAATTTTCAAGAGCTTTTAGAAATTTCAAAGGATTTCAAGAGATTTAAAATATGTTGGAGTATTTTAAAAGATTCCAAAGAATTTTTAATAAATTTTGTTAATATGAAGGGATTCCAATGGAATTTAATGATCTTATAGGGTATTTTTGAAAATTCCAAGGTATTTTCAAGAGATTTAAAAAAGTTTTATTTATTTCATTCGGGGCAATTCTTGCCAAAGTACTTTCTGTTCTACCTCGTACTATATCTAGAACAAATCATGTAATATATCAAACAATAGAGCCTGAAAAGCATCCCTGCGTGTCAAGAAAATGCTGAGACACTTGCGGGGAAAATGCAGAAGACGGTCGTCCTTGGTTCGCTCCGTGTTCTCAGGGTGCACGAGACTTTTGCCGGATCATGGTTTTGAATTTGTTGCAGACTGTAACCACCTATCTCACGGTCGTGAGCCGTGGTTACAGCTAAAATTTTACGGCGATTTCGCTGGGAGCGGGTGCAATTTTTCAGATTATCATCTGCTCCCAGCGAAATTCTGCGGTTTCACGCCATCAAGGCGTGCGTGGGATTCTGAATCTCCATTGTCTTCATAATCGAATTGCTCTAAGTACAGCTTATATCGTTGCCGATGGCAGAGATCCTTCCCTAAAAATGTTCAGGAACCACGAGATGATTGGTAACGGAGCGTTTCTTTACAAATCCATGGAGCAAGCAGCCGAGGCCCTTGGCCTGAATTTTAACATCAGAAGTGAGGAAAGTGCATTACTCCATCTAAATGCTTCACTTCTGAAGGTCGAAGTGAAGAAAGCAGAAGTTCAAAAATTCCGTCAAGAGCTACTCGACAAGAAAATGCACGAATATTTTCACACGAATGTAGAAAAACAGTCCTTGTCGAAGAAGCAAACTTTTGCTTCCTTCAGATCATCAGGGCTTAATTCAGGTACACAGGGTTTTATTTTCGCACGCAAGAACGGTGTCATTTCCACCTTAGCATACCGTGAACGCATTTTATGTCGAGAAGTTTCAAGCGATAGGTGCAGAGCATGTCATACGCACGTTGAGTACCTAGAACACAAACTATCGAAGTGTCCCATCCACGCAGGAACGACCTACATCTACTGACACAATCCGGCCTCAAGAGTGTTTTATAACCATCTTTGTCGCTCTTACGGTGGTGGCCGCGACCCTGCCCTGCCGAACGCTCCAAGGGGGATAGAGTCAATTGTGCAAAACGAGAAGTGCCAAATTTTCTGGAACTGCGATTTCAAGACTTCGAGAAACGAATTATGTTCGTGATCGAATTCTCGGCTCCATCCGAAAACAACATCACTGCTAAGGAGGAAGAAAAGGAGGAAAGGTATCAAGACCTTAGAAGGGAGCTGCAAAGACTGTACCCAAAATATTCGGAATAAGTGATTGTCCTTTTAATTGGTGCACTCAGAGGTGCGAAACTATCACTGGTTCGTAACCTTAAAGCCATACCCGCGTGCCAAAAATATGTCAAGGCACTTGCGAGATGGATGCAGAAAACTGTCTCCCTTGGGTCGCTTCGTGTCCTCAAAACACACGAGGGTTTCGCCTGCCTGTCGTCGTGAATTCGTCGTATCATGTGACCATCCATCTCACTGTTGTTAGACGTGGCCATGAGTGTGATTTACCGCGGTCCTACTGGGAGTCGGTGTCATTTTTAGATGGCACTTGCTCCCAGTGGGACCCTGCGGTGGTTGTTAACCTTACTTTTTTCAATTATATATATGTTTTATTTTCCGTCTTCTCTTTCTCTAGATCATAATGTAGTAGTGCCAATCCTACACGGTTTATCCACAATAATTAAAAGAAAGAAAATTGAATTTGCCCGCGTGCTCCACTAGCACCCCTTACACGCTGCTAGGGGAAACCTTAATTATGTTTTTCTGTGCTGTTTCATCGACCTCGTTACGTTGAATAAACTAGAAAGACTAGAAAAAGAAGTAAATATTCATCCGAAAGAAGTCCTCACCGTGAAAGGAAGAGACGGAGCAGATCACCTAGCTATAAAATCAGGAAAAAAATTGAACGCTTGGAGAGAAAAATGGAAAAACCCAAGGATGTCCAAGGATATCTCAAAGCCATCTCCACCTAATATTTCTGCAAAGAAGCCAAAACGGGATTTCCAGTCTGAAGGTCAGTCGGGTTCATCAGGATTTAATACTGCTCCTTACTCTAACAATCAGTCAGCTTTAAGCTCGAAGGGCCCGCCGAAGAGGAGTCTCGAATTATTTTCTTGTGAAGAAATCAAATAGGGAAACAGATTTATTTTGAATCTAAAAAATTTAAAAACCTTCCTTGATCCGCCCCGTTTTAAAATGGAAGATTCGAAAACGGTATCACGTTTACTTGTTCGAGATTTTTATATGGCAACAATAGATCTGAGGGACGCCTTTTTGTTAGTTCCTATGGCAGACGAATGAAATTTTTTTTTACGATTTGAATTTAACGGCATACTATATCAATTCAATTGTCTACCGTTTGGCCTGTGCACATGTCCGTACGGTTTTACTAAATTGTTAAAGCCTGTCACTCACTTTTTGCGGTCTAAAGGCTTTATATCAGTTATTTATTTAGATAATATATGGCTTACCGGTAATACTGGTTAAAAAATCGTATTTTCGAATACAAAATTCAATTGTTTTATAGAAAATGCATTTTTTTGTTTAAAAATTTATCACTTTTGGTTAAAGATTCAACTATTGTATCCACTTTTTTAATTAAATTAAAATTTTTGGTTGAAAATGTGTATTTTCGTTTTAAAAATTAAGAAATTTGATAGAAAATTCAATTATATGGTTGAAAATTAACTCTTTGGTGTAAAATTGATACTTTCGTGCTTAAAATTTAATTGTTCTTTGGAAAATTCGCTTTTATATGTATTAAACGTTAAACTCTTTTTTTTGAAAATTGGTATTTTTGGGTTGAAAATTAAATTATTTGGTTGAAAATTTTACTATTTGATTGAATATTAATCTTTTTCTTGAAAAATCATCTTTTTGGATTGAAAAATCAACTATTTTAGTATAAAATTCCACTTTTTAAATGAAAATTAGAGTGTTTAGTTAAAAATGTGTCTTTTTGACTGAAATTTTTGGTGAAGGATTCATATTTTTTGGTAAAAAATGTAATTGTTTCATAGAAAATTCCTTCTTTCATGGAAAAATTAACTATTTGATTGAAAATAACTGTTTTATGAAAATTTATATTTTTAGTTGAAAAATTTATCTTTTTGGGTTAAAAAATAAACTAATTAAGTGGAAAATATAACTTATTTTTAAACACTAAAATGTCTTGTTGAAAATTAGCCTTCTTGGGTCAAAAATTTAAAAATTCGGTATAAAATCAAACTATTTCCTTTAAATTATTTTCTTTTGTTTGAAAATATATTGTTGGCATGAAAACAATTATATTTATTGAAAATTCTACTATGTAATTAAAATTTAACTTTCTTTAATATTCATATTTTAAGAATGAAAATTCAAGGATTTAGTAGAAAATTTAAGTATTTGTAAAATAAACCTTTTTCTTAAAAATTCATATTTTCATGTTAAAATGTTACTTTTTTTGTAGAAAATGCATTTTTTTTGTTTAAAAACTTATCTCTTTTGGTTGAAGATTAAACTATTTTGTTGAAAATTAGTCTTTCTTGGTTGAAATATCAACTATTACATTTTTCATTAAAGTTTTTCTTTTTTGGAAAATTTCACTGTTTTGTTAAAAAAAAAGTTTTTTCATCAAAAACTAATTTGTGAACTGAAAAATTAACGGTTCTATTTTTGATTGAAAATTGATCTTTCTTAGTTGAAAATTCAACTATTTGGTTAAAAATTGATAGATTTTGTTGAAAGTTCGTCTTTTCCGGTAGAAAATTCATCTCTTTCTTTGAAAATTCAACTATTCCAATTAAATTCCATATTTGTCCATTATTCCCCTATTTCCGGGAAAAATCAAAATCATCAATCATCACTAATAAGATCATATAATTCCATAATAAATATCAATTCTAATTACTCTAGAATTAAAAAATTCTAATCTGGCTCTAATTATTGGTTAATTATTTTTATAACCTTCCCGGTTCGTACTTTCCTTTACAGATTTTAATAAATTTGATTAGAAAATAGATTCAGTAAATTAAGATTGCGTCTAGCGATAAATTTCTTATTGGAGAGCGAACGTATGAATATCGACGTTACAGCTGCTCTAAGATCGGATCATTGAACCTTCTTTGCGAACAAGGCGGAAAATCTATCCGGTAGCTGGTTTGCTCTATTTTTATCATTTTTTATTTTTTTTTTATTTTTTGCGTAAGCGATGAAAGTGAAGACTCTCTCGTCCGCACCCGTGGAAGGATTTCTGATACTGGATATGTCGATCTCGAAAGTATCGTGTCTTCGAAGTCTGAAAAAATCTGACACTTGGAAATCTCACCTTCAGCGTCCATCTTTCTGATGAAGGTCTCGAACCAAGAGAAATGATCCGAGGCATCAAACGACCTAATTAAAAAAAAGTTAACTTCAGTCACGCTTCATACCTAGTATAAGCAATACAAAAATTGGTCCCGTAATTGGCATGTAGCCCAAAACAAACGTAAGGCCCAAAATAGACATAGGGACTAAAATTAACAAAGGGCCGAACATTTATTTAGGGCCTAAATTTGACATAGTGCCCAGAAATACATGGGCCCGCAATTGAAATAGTGCCCAAAATTTACATAGGGCCCAAACAGACATAAAGACTAAAATTAACATAGAGTCAAAAATTTATATAGGGCAATCGACATAGGACCCACAGTTTACATAGGACAAAAAACAGACATAGAGTCGAAATAGACATAGGGTCTAAAATAACATAAAACTCAATACAGACATCAATCCCAAAATAGACATAGGGACTAAAATTAACAAAGGGCCGAACATTTATTTAGGGCCTAAATTTGACATAGTGCCCAGCAAAATGCACTTTTCAGTTTTAATATCGAATTCACAAAAAAAGAGTTAATATTTTAAGCTCAATTTTATAGAATCTTCTATTAAACGATACGCTCAAAATTTCTGTATTTATTACTCAATTGTAACTACAATATTTGACTATAAAATAAGACGTACGTTAATGACGTCTGAAATGACAAAAATCGAGGGAGAGACTTTAAGGTCCTTACAATATTATTTATTTGACTTGAAAAATATGTATACATTAAATTTATGTTTATCAGAAGTTTAAATACTTGATACGTTAAGCGTTTTTCAGGTTACTGTCTAAGAAAAGGAGAGAAAAAGTTTATCCTTGTGCATAGTGAGGTTGGGACGCCGTACGGTAATGACGTTTGGGGTGTTCTTTTATTAAATCAAACTAAATAGGAACAAAAAAAAAATGAATAACGATTTTGTAGAGGATGATGATAACTATTTATTAAATTTAAATAAAAATCAGTTCGTGTTTCTAAGTTAATGTTATATTACTGGGGCTTCAAGTTTGCCGCCAATTTGACAATTACCCATATATAATATGTATTTATATGTAATTTGACATGCATAATATGAATATGTTTCAAAATATTTTCTCATATTCCCAAATATTCACTTATATGTCTACATATATTGTCATATTCTTCATATTCTTTGTATGACAATATATGTAGACATATAAGGGAATATTTGGGAATATGAGAAAATATATTCTCTATATTCCCGAATATTTTTCAAGGAATATGTTCCTGATACACGTATGGTGTTGGTTGACATGCTCTGATTTCGGTGCATAGAATTATTCATAAGAAAGAAGACTTCATTCTTAAATTAATTTTTGTTCTGATCAACAAAACATGTTTCTGGGTGTTTGTTCGGATTCAAAGGTTCCGAGGTGAAAAACTTGCGAGGCATTGCTAATTGAATAAATAACACGATGCTAAATAAATTTTGTCATCTCACTAAGCCCCACCAATAAGATCCATCCAGGTTACCATCTATGCTCGGAAAGGGGAAAATAAAAATATTCTTAAATAGTATATATACACGAAACATCAGAATATTCATTAGTCAAGATGTTTTCAACATTCTTCGATGATAAATTGTTCCTACATTAAAAAAAAATCAGAATCCTTCCTGTTTTTTTCACAGCCCTGATTTTCCTGAATTCGATTGGTAAGTGAAAATTAAATTACTACGAGTATCGTCTTTACATTTATTTTAGGTGTACCATGAAGCACAAAATTACCCGATCTTAAACTTGACTTGTGAATTTGATAAAGAACCCCTTTGGTGATTACTTTAAAAATCTTTTCATTTAAAAATACATTTTTTAAATCACTAGCCCTTTTTTAAAAAAAAACTCGGTATATTTTCCAGCATTGTGTGATGGATTTGACATAAAATCTTATATGATTTTATTTGATTAAATGTTCAAGATGTTTGCTAATCCTGAGTGCTGACTAAAAAATCTTGTTTGTTTGAAAATTCCACTACTTAGCTGAAAGTGGAACTACTTCGTTAAAAATTAATTTTTTTGGTTAATAATTTATCATTTTAGTTCGAAAATCTTCTTCTTTTTTGTTCCAAATTCAAATCTTTTGTTAAGATTATTCTATGTTTGGTTGCTCATTAATTTTTTTTTAGTTAAAAATCCAACTATTTGATTGAAAAATTATGTTTTTTGTTGAAACTTTGTCTTTTGCGGTAGAAAATTAATCTTTTTGGGGAAATTCACCTTTTTTTAAAGTTCATGTACTTTGTTGAATAATAATCATTTTCTTTGGTAAAAAATAATTCTTTCAGGTTCAAAACTTATTAGTTTGGCTTGAAAATTAGTTTTTTTTATTGAAAATTAGTTTTTTTTTTTCAACTGAAAATGTAACTATTTAATGTTTGGTTGAATATCAATCTTCTTCGGTCGAAAATTCAACTTTATGTTTAGAAATTTATGCATTTTGTGGTAGAATATTAATCTTCTTGGTGACTCATTCATTTTTTTGGTCAAATTCAACTATTAGGTTGAAAATTCCATCAGAAAATAAAATATTTGCTCAAAAAGTTCATGTGTTTTGTTAAAAATTATTCTTTTTTGGTGAAAACTTAATTTATCTGTTTGAAAATTTATTTCTTTGTTCTAAAATTAGTTTTTTTAAATTGAAAATTAAATTTTTCAATGAAAAATTCAACTAAATTTGTTGTCGAATTCTTTTTTATAGACATTTATTCTTTCTGGTAGAAAATTCATTTGTTTGGTTGAAAATTTATTTTATTTGCTCAGAAATTTCTTTCTCTAACTGAAAATTAGACTATTTTATTCTTTGTTAATAATTAAATTTTTAAACCAAAAGACTAATTTGTCTACAAAACAGTTGAATTTTCAACCCATGAATATGAATTTTCAAAAAAAGTAGTTGAATTTTCAACCTAAAAAGATGAATTTTTAACGAAAAATGAAATAATTCATGTTTCAAGAAAAAAATAATTTAATATAAAGTAAAAAACAGTTCGATTTAACCCAAAAAAGTGAATTTTCATCAAAACAATTAAATTTTTAACCAAAAAAGATGAATTTTTAAACAAGAAGAATAATTTCCTTCAAAAAAAGACGAGATTTCGATAAAAAAAACATCATTTTTCAACCAAATAGTTAAATTTTCAACTAGAGAAGATCAATTTTCAATTTAAAATATCAAGTTTAAATCAAAAGTGTAATAGCTACATTCTCAGTTAAAAAAATTAATTCCCAATAAAGAAACGAATTTTTTACCAGACAGTTTAATTTTGTACCAAATAATTGAATTTGCTACCAAGTTGTTAAATTTTTAAACCAAAAGACTAATTTGTCTACAAAACAGTTGAATTTTCAACCCATGAATATGAATTTTCAAAAAAAATAGTGGAATTTTCAACCTAAAAAGATGAATTTTCAACGAAAAATGGAATACATAATTGATATTTCAAGAAAAAAATAATTTAATTTAAAGTAATTCCAAATTAAATGAATTTAATGTATTTTTTAAAAATATTTCTGATTTTTTTTTCAATTCATTTCAATTTTTATGAATTCCATCGAATTCTTTACATTTCTCTTAAGTTTCTCTACATTCACTCTAATTTTATTTAATTCGTTGTTTTGAAAATAATTTTTTTAACTCCCACTTGACCCAATTCGATGGCAATTTTTTTGATTATTTAAAATTTGTTCATTTATATTCTTGAAAATTCTTAAGAATTTCATCAAAGTCTCTTGAAATCCCTGGAATTCTTCTTAATTCACCCCAATTTGATTGAAATCAGTGGAATATTTAAAATTTTTTTCAACTCATTGGAATTAATTTGGAATTAAATTAAATTAAAATTGTTTTGAATTCTTTGGAATTTTCTTGATTTTCTTAACTTTCACTGAAATCTTCTGAATTCAATTCTTCTGAATCCATATTTAATGAATTTAATGAATTTTTACAAACATTTTTTAATTGTTTCAATTCACTTGAATTTTTATGAATTGCATCGAACATTTTTACAAGAAAGTACAACATTTCTACAACTGTAATTTTTTGTTAAAACATGTACTTTTTTTTTGTAAAAAATTCACAAAATTTAACAAGAAAATACAGTTAAATACAAATAGCTAATTTTTTCTTGTATTTTTATGTAGAAAAGTAAAAAAAAAGAACAAAGTACAAGTTTCTACAATTCAAAAATGTGTATAACTTTTTATTAATATTTTTTTACGTTGTTGTAAAACGCTCTTATTTAATTCCAAATCCTATTCAAATATTGTTTCAATATAAGATATTCCATTTTTAGCCATTTAAGTAAAAAAATTTAATTAAGAATGACATTTTTTAGAATATTAAGAAATATTTTACTTTTAATTAAAAATGAGGAATTATAAATCAAATATTAAAAACTACACAATTTTAAACTGAAATATTTGAAATAGAAAGCCTTGAATAAAGTGTTAACTTTAAACTTTGAACGTTACAATTTTAATTGTTTTATTTAACATATTTTTAATATATAAGTGAAATTATTGAATTTTGATGCATAAATAGCAATTGAATAATTATCAATTTGGAAAAAATTTGAGTTACAAGTTTCGAGAACATCCAAACTTAATTTAAAACTAGAAAAGATTTCGAAAAATAAAAAAATAAATGTAAATTTTTGAAGATTTCGAAATAAAGTTTGGAAGCTTTTCAAGGATCTTTAAAGGTTTTAAAAAATTAAAAAATTCCTGTTTGCTTAAAAATTAAAAAAATTCAAAATGATTTTTTATTTAAAAAAATTAATTTTAGAGAATATGTAAACAGATTAAAGAAATTTTTTGTCGTTTGATAAATGAAAATTGAACAATTTTTAATTTCGAAAATAATTGAGTAAGCTTAAAATATATTTAGAGGTTTTGAAAAGATTCTACAATAATTTAAAATGTGAACAGATTTTAAAACATTTAAAACACGTAGATTTTTGAAGATTTCGAGCACAAAATTTATGAGCTTTTTAAGCATTTTGAAAGGTTTCAAATGAATAAAAATTTGTTATAAAAAATTCCTAGAAAAACTAACAATATTTTTGGTTGAAAAATTAATTTAAAAAAAATATTTAATAAGGTTTTCAAAATTTTCAAAGTAGAATCTGGATGATTTTAAGCTAATTTTGATACTTTTGTAAGGAATAATTTAATTTTTAATCAAGCAGTTGAATTTTTAACAAAACAGTTAAATTTTCAACCAAATACTTAAATTTTCGACAAAATAGTTAAAATTTTAATCAACTAGTTGAATTTTCAACCAAATAGTTAAATTTTAAAGAAAATAGTTAAATTTTTAATCACGTAGTTGAATTTGAAAAAAATGAACTTTTAAAAAATAGTAGAATTTTTACCAAAATAATGAAATTTTTAACTAAATAGCTTCATTGTTAACGAAGTAGTTGAATTTTTAACAAAATCGTTAAATTTTTACCCAAATAGTTAAAATAAATTATTTCCAACCAAAAAAAGAACGACTCTTCAACGAAACAGTTAAAGAGAAAAGGGGAAAAAGGGAAAGTTTTTTGAGAATAGGGGGAAAAGGGGAAACTAAGAAAAAAAGGGGAAGACTGCGCACCCTGCAATTTGATCCAATTTCGGATCAAATTGATCAACGGTCATTTAATTTCGTAATATTAATGATGTATTTTAATTCAAAAGTTGCTTGAGGTAAAGACATTATATTTTTCTAGTTGCATTGTATAAAGTAAAAATTATTGGTGAAAAGTGAATTAAGGTCACAGAAGATGCAGGAGCACTTTGAAAGGCTTTTACCACAAGAAGAAGCAGTTAAATCACAAAGCAACCTAAACACTAGGAGCAATCGGCTGCAATGAAATTGAAGCAGGCAACCCTAGGAAGGAGTATTCGGTCCAAAAGCTGCAAATTCTTCCCAGAATCACTATAGTCCAGCAGTGTAATCTTGGAGAACAGGAATGGTTCGGGTGGTATTTCGAATTGCGTAGATATTTTACTCTGGACTTCCACTTACACTACAACACTAAATCCCGGCTGTGAACAGCAACTACGCAATCCTCGCAATCCTCTTGCGATAATAATGCCTATATTACCATGTACTCGTATATGAACACCACCAAGCTACGAAAGTACTTTACTAATTCAAAATTCACTTTCATTATTCTAATTTAGATATTTCATACAATTTGTGGAGAAGATTCAATTATATTTCAAGAAATCACTTTAATATGGTGTCAAAATGTCTCTATCAACTCATTTTGTTTTATAAACTTTTTCTCGGGTGAACCTGGTTTTTTATTATCAGACATGGACCACTCTGGAGAATTGAACAAAAAATTTGTGAATTTCTCGAACAAAAAATAAGCATTAGAAAAATGTTTTGAAATTTTTTTGTTCTATGTTTTAGAGATACCACTTTTATTTTCTCAAGAAAGAATCCTTGCATTGTGTACTACAATGCAGATTTTTTATGATTATTTGTCTGGTGGAACATGGTTCAAAAAAATAAAAATCATAAGAGCGACATTGCCGCATTCACTAATTTCGAGCCACTTGATCAATATAGCCGTTTACACTGATTTTCGATTTTTTGTGACGGCCTCGGGTCTGGTAATCCCAAATGCAAATATTCTACAAAATGATTTTCAAGACACTTTAGCACAAAGTTGCATAATATTTCAAAATTTATGAAAACATCGATACAAAGGTAACGACACAGCGCATAATAGATAATTATTAATTCACCATAATTGCGTATGCGTAATTAGAAAACGACGAATTGCGTTCTATTTTAGGACATGGAAATGCCCAGGGGGTCGCGACTTAAGCAACTCTAGTTACGACTCTTTATCGTAATGGAGGCAAACAAAAACGATTACAGTAACCATAATTTGTTTGTGGCGTATGCATAAAAACAGCAGATGATCGCAGCAATCGTCATTGGCTTGTCGCGTATGCATAAAAACAAAAGACGATTGCAGTAATCATCATTTGTTTGTGGCGTATGCATAAAAACAGAAGACGTTAGCAGCAATCGTCATTTGTTTGTGGCGTATGCATAAAAACAAAAGACGATTGCAGTAATCATCATTTGTTTGTGGCGTATGCATACAAACAGAAAACGTTCGCAGCAATCGTCATTTGTTTGTGGCTAATGTATGAAAACAGAAGACCTTCACAGCAATCGTCATTTGTTTGTGAGGTATGCATAAAAACAGAAGACGATCGCAGCGATCGTCATTTGTTCGTGGCTTATGCATAAAAACAGTAGACGATTGCTGTGATCGTCTTCTGTTTTTATGCTTACGCCACGAACAAATGACGATTGCTGCGATCGTCTTCCGTTCTCATGCATACACCACAAACAAATTATGGTTGCTGTGATCGTTTTTGTTTGCCTCCATTGCACAGCGTAAAAAATTGAACAATTTATCCTAAGGTTTAGTTAGCTATAAATAAAATTCAGAATTAATTTAGAAAAGAAATACACGATTCTTTGGATTTTGGGACATAAATAGTTAAATTTTCAACCAAAGAGATAAATCTTCAATCAAAAAAATTAATTTTTAAGAAAGTGGTTGAAGTTTCAACCAAGTAATTGAATTTTTGACCAAAAAAGATGACTTTTTAACAAAATAGAAGAATTTTCAACAAAATAATTAAATTTTCAAACAAAAATAGTTGGATTTTCTTTTTTTTTTGTTTCAGTTCAAATTTGAGCGATAAACCGTTGCAGGGCCATATTTCGTAAACTTCGCAATCTTTGTTAAAATTTATTAACATAAAACGTACTTGGACGTTATATAAGTTCGTGACGGTATTTCAACTGAGCCCCCCCCCCCTCACTCATAAAATTGGTAACGTAGTTTATGGGCGGTCCCTGAGTAATTTCCAATATTCAAGACTTAAAAATAAAAAAATGTTTCTCAATCTAAAAATCAGTGCGTTACAAAATTTTTCTTTCAATTCAGGTTTTCGTTAAAGCATGAGGAGGAAATATTGAAAAAGCGGCTTGAGAAGACACCAACACTCGTGATTTAGATTATTACAACCATTGAGAGATCTCAAATATTCTGAATACCTCAGTCTTGTGTAAAATATTTCCACTTAACTTTTTTCACCACATATTGTTCGGCATTTTGATAAAATATTTTTATCACGGCAGGAAGAAATATCTACAGAGTTACTTCCTCAGGTATCTCATTGTATCTTAGATTTAGAATAGATGGAACTGTAAATATTTGTGATTGTTGTGGTTACGCATTCCATAGACTTTTTTCACAAATTGCCGATTTCAGAAGCTT
The DNA here is from genome assembly GCA_011634705.1 of Andricus grossulariae. Lineage (NCBI taxonomy): Eukaryota > Metazoa > Arthropoda > Insecta > Hymenoptera > Cynipidae > Andricus > Andricus grossulariae. The sequence continues at coordinate 104,454,296 of JAABKJ010075445.1, read as the reverse complement.
AAATTGCATTTTATACCAAAATAATATTCTATTAGAGAATTAAATTCTTACGAAATTTTATTGAAATGGCTGTTTATTGAAAAAGCCTGAAAGCAATTGAAACTAAAGCACAGGAAACATTTAATCCAATGTTTGAACAATTAATTTGTGAAGCCCGTCTATGCTATTTAAAATGAAATATAGCTCTCGAGCTTAAAACGAAAAAAAATCATATTAGATTCTACAATTTAGTTTTTAGCGCCCTTGCCTATTTCGAAGAGTTTATTTCTTTATTATTTTACGACAAGGCGGCATTTTAGTAATAAGTTTTAGAAATTATTTCCTCGAGGAATTTAAATCCGAATTCTAAATTTCGCAACATTGAAAGATTCGTTGCTCAAAGCCTCAAATTGTATGCTATGCATGGTATTCTCACTGAAGCAATAAAGACTGAATTACAGTTACATAAATAAATACAAATGCATAGTATAAACAATTTAAAAAGAAGGCGTCTAGATATTAGCCTACGATGTAAAGAAATGTAATAAAGGGTTGTTTTTATGGACTAATGTAAAATGGAACAGTCTTATTTATTATTCACACTGGCACCAAATACATTTTCTTGTTATCATATTTTGAAATCCAATTGATAGCGAAATTCGTTCGAGTAAATATTTATTTGGAACAAGAAGTTTTTCAAAAGAATACTAATTTGGAGTTGAAACTAGGTATTTTCGAAAAGTATTAAAATTCTGGATTGGAAAACGGAATTTTTCAAAGGAATTCTAATTTTGAGTAGAAACAGGGGATTTCCGAAAAGAATTAAAATTGTGGATTGGAACAGGGATTTTTTTTAAAGAATCCTAATTCGGAGTTGAAACGTAATTTTTGAATTTAAATAAATTCTGAGTTGGAACAGATAATATTCAAATTTTAACCAATGTTGAGCTAGAAGTTTATATTTTTGAAATGAATTGAGTCTGCATTGGAACCGGGAATTTTTTGAAAGAACTCTAATTCTGAGCTAGAACTAGAATATTTGAAAAAGAATTAAAAGTTACGGAGGTTTTCAAAAGAATTTATATTCACGAAATTTTTCAAAAGAATACTAATTTTGAGTTGAAACGGGATATTTTTTAAAAGAATTTAAATTCTGGATTGGAACAGGGAATTTTATAAAAGAATTCTAATTTTTAGTTGAAACGAGGAATTTTCGAATAGAATGAAAATTTTGGATTGGAACAGTGTATTTTTTAAAAGAAATATAATTCTGAATTGAAACCGAATTTTCAAATTTATATAAATTCTCAGTTGCAATAGGGAATATTCCAATTGTAACCAATTTTGAGTTAGAATTGGAAATATTTGAAAAGGATTAAAATTTTGCATTGGAACCAGGAATATTACAATTTTAACCAATTTTGAGCTAGAATTGGAAATATTTGAAAAGGATTAAAATTTTCCATTGCAACCAGGAATATTCCAATTTTAACCAATTTTGAGCTAGACTTGGAAATATCTGAAAAGGATTAAAATTTTGCATTGGAACAAGGCATTTTTCAAAAGAATTCTAATTCCATATAATAAGGATTTTACACTACCTGGAGACCCATTACCATGCACACAACTGACAGAGCACGAAATTACGCTGACTTGAGGAAAGATAGTGAATCTGAGATCATATGAGTTACCAGAAGCTCACAGACAATACACCTTGGAGCACATGCAGAAACTTTTAGATAAAGGAATCATAAGACATTCCAATCTCCGTTTAACTCTGCACTTTGAGTGATACCCAAAAAGGAAAACAAACTGAGAATGGTCATCGACTACAGACACATGAATGAGGATACCGGCCGAAATCCGTATCCCTCACCTGTTATCGATGATATTCTTGACCAATTGGGACAAGCGAACTTTTTTCTGCTCTTGATATTAGAGCGGGTTTTCACCAAATTACAACTGTAACTTTGTCAACTTTACAAAAAGAAATGTTTTGTATATCTTCCGTACGATTATAATACTTGAACTTCAAACTTCCATTGGGCTTATTTTACATTGAAAACGAAGAAAATGAACCAGATTTCATTTGAAAATTGTAAATCTAGGAAACAATCAAATCAGATTTGCATTGCGCACGAAAAAATATATTTTGGAATAATATTTTCCGTCATATAAATTCATTGGTCATCAGGTTAGCCTCTATTACTCACTTTTCGAATTTCTTTGCTCTCTTTCCCCAGTTTTGATCGAATGTTTGAAAATAAATTTGTTTCAATTAGAGAAAAATCGGTTGATATTCAGAGGTCACGCAAAGACCATGACGTTCTAGATTGATTTGACATGGGAAAAAGTCAGCTTTTCATAAATCTAATATTTAAACGCGATAATGTGTTACAAATCATTCCGTATTTCAGTATATCGTTCAGAATTCATTAGAGAATACGAATCAATCATAAATTTTTAGTGTGGAGAACCTGAGGCTATTCTTATGGGTACCCAAAGAAACCCCTATGAGTCATAAATTTGAACTTCACGTATTAATGCAGCTTCATTACGCTCACTAAAACTTTTTTTATAAATAATTATTAATCGGTCATTTAGGATTATCCATTCATTAGTTAACTAATTTTTAATTGTTCAAACAAAAATTGCTAAGTTGCGGAACGAACGTACTTTGTTATCTGAAAGTTATGATTTCTTTAATCAATTGTAAAAATGAGATAATTTATTCAAATAATTGTAAAATTATTTAATTGTTATCATTGATTAAAGTACTCATAACGCCTAGAAAATATGTTCATTTTGCGGCTTACCTAAAAAAAACAAATGCTGAAACAAATTAAAATTGTAACATTGTAATATGTACTAATGCTACCACATAAAATATAATATCCTTGTACATAAATAAATTTTCGGCGATCCAACGTTAACTCTGCTAAGGCATTTAGGCAATTTAAAATTCAGACGCCTATTACACTACATGCGTCATCAACTATAAATCACGAAATACACAGCTGTAAACTTTGTGTAGACAGATAGGATCTCAGCGTAAAAAAATTGGCATCCATGAAGATATTAAAATTACGAAAATAGGAATTTCTCGAAACACATTACCTTAACGTGTAGAACCGAGGCAATTTTTAATCGATTTCAAATTAAAAGTGTTGTTTGGAAAATTCTGCAATTGTTCAATTTTCGGAGAATAAGTTTGAAATAAGCGAGCTTTGTGGTTTCCAATTTTAAATTGCACAATATGAAGCAGACCTCATATTTGATAACATATCCGGCTCTGCGTCTAGTATCAAGATATTTTCCCTAATTTTAGCCCTGAAGAAGCTGGAAATGTGTTAGTCTCGGAAAAAATTCTGTATTAGTAGAAAATTGGAATATATTACAAAAAATGGAAGCATCGTCAGATATAACGTTGTACTAACGAAAATACTTTAACGTAGAAATTGGACGCTTCAAGAACTAACAATATTGTAACTGTGAGCTCTCAAGTAAACATGTTTCCCAACATATATCACATTTGGATTATCAACATTAATTTTATATTATATTACACTTACTTTTAAAATTCAAGAATCCCAAGAAGGCAAGGAGCACATTTTTAGTAAATATCTTCATTTTTTCGAAGTAGAAAAAATTATAGAGAAAAGAAATCTAACTATCCACAAAGTTCGTAGAAAAACTGACAGTATGAATCACTGCTATATATACTTTCATCCCTTCTATCGAATAATAACGCTTTATTTATTATTTGACACGAAATATGTGGATTGATGAAGATTACACTGGTTTACAAAAAAAAAAGGTGAGGACTATTTGACAAGACCACTTTATTATTATGTATTTTGACGCGCTGAATACGAATCCGAGGTCTATTTACCTCCATCACGTCAGGTTCAAGGTCATTTCAAGGTCTTACAATCTTCCAGTTTCTTTTATGATCTTATTTGATATCTTCAAAACTTGAAATAAATCTTTTAAAATAAATCATAAATTATTTCAAATTTTCCCAAAAATATCATTGAGGGAGCAAAATGCTAAGAATAGAATTGTTCCACAATTTTATCAAATCATTTAAAATTGAAATTGTATTTTATCTCGATACTGCTTCGAAACATTTGTGAATAAATTTCATCATGAAATAAAGTAACTTATTTGGAAATTTTGATCGACCAAGACTCTCCTATCAAAAATGTTGAATTATCAATCCAGAAGGACGAATTTTTAACAAAAAAACAATTGAGTTTGAGACCAAAAAATATAAATTTAGGAAAATAGTTAAATCTTTAACAGAATAGTTGGAACCTCAACTAAAATGATGAATTTGAAATATTTAAGATTTCTTTTTCACCAAAAATTCGAATTTTCAGATAAAACCATTAATTATTAGTTTAAAAAAAAAAGGAATTTTCCACAAAATGGGTACACTTTTTACCAAAGAGGTGAATCCTGATATAAATAATGAATTTTTAACAAGGTAGTTCAATTTTGAATCAAGTAGTTTAATTTTTAACCAAAAAAGTTAAATTTTCATCCAGATCGTTAAATTCCCGTCCAAACTGTTTTGTTGAGAATCCATCCTTTTTGAAGATGATCAATTAAAAAAATTAATTCGGTTTTGAAGATATAAAAAAAGGTCGAAAAAGAAACTGGAAGATTGTAAGAAGCTGTTTCAAATTCAGGAGAATTTGAAGAAATTTTACGAAAACTTGCAGTTATTTTAAATGATATTTCCAACTTTCAGAAGTTTTGAAAAGATTCGAGAATAATCTCAACCTTGAGAAGATTTCAAAGAATTTGCAAGAAAATTTAGATGTTTGAATATTTGGAATAGAAGAAGCTTTTAAAGAATATTAACAGGTTTTGAGAGAATAAAAAATTTTCTCAAGATTCCTGGAAAAATTTCAAACGAGTTTTCATTTTGGAAAATTCCATTTCAAGTGAATTCTGAAAATGTGAAAAAAAATCTGAAAATCTGGAAATTTTCATATTTATTAGACAAATTCTTTCTAGAACTAAGCACCAGTTAGTAAGAATGATGGGAAAAAGTTAATGTATAAATTCTTGAAAATAAACCAAGAATCTTACGATATAATTTGGACAAAAACCACAAAATGCTCCTATTGCAATTCCTGAAAACAAAATAAAAATTTGTTTCTTTGGACAAAAATAAAAAAAAAAAAAAGAAAAATGAGAAGCCAACCAACCAAATCCCCTTCCTTCTCTTTTTTATTTTTTTCGTCTTTTTTTATTTCTATTACTTTGAAATCAAAATAAAATAGCATGGATAATATTCACCAACGTTTCGCTGCTCACAGAGCACCCTTATCAAGGTAAGAAAAATTAGTACAAGCGGAAACAGCAACGAAATTGTCTGAGGTAATTATTTTTCATTTGAAATTTTTTTGACGGTTTTAGTTGGAGGCAGCTAAGACTTGGTTCATTAAATGTGATAGAAGTAGTGCCTAGGGGTCGTGGAATATTACCGTGGAGATAGATATTGTAACAAGACAACATTTTGAGCATCCCTATTTAAATTATTATTTGATGTTTAAAGCGACATCTGTTCTCTCGTCACGTGGCACGTCACACCAAGGGCGTATTTAGGTTAATTTTAAGAATGAGGATTAATTCGTAGGGTATTTTTGTTTGTTATTTATGACCTTGCCTCATCAATTTTCTGAATGAGGGACCTGTCTCCAATAGTCCTGGAACCTGGCTGGAAACCTTGGATGCCTTCAGAGCCAGGGATGGCCCCGGATCACGTTCCCTAGGCTTTGGGAATGAACTTAGTCGCCTTGGAGCGATACCTTGGTCTGCACCAATAATTCTTATGAGGGAGGAAGCCCTCACATCCCCTAAAACGGGTCCTGCGCGCTACGGCACTGGACCGAGATTTCAGCCTAATTCAAGACTCCCGCGATGAGGATGAGAAGCAGGTCTGTTTTATCCTAGATTTGTTGTCGTGTGTTTTGCCAATGGGGACGCTCATCCACAGTGAGGAGAGAGCTTCCTCATTTACCGGAAATACTACGGATCTACTCTGTAGATCTTTTGATTTAGTTGCAGATTATAAGTTGAGCCGTTTCTGCATCTTCCACCAGAAGGGCACAACGATATAGAGCTACGTTCAAACTAACCAATTTCACGGCCGCGCCGAGCAAGCAGCCAATCAGCGCCGCGCAATTTGACCTTGTAATGTTAATTTTGTCCGCCTTCTCATTTTTAAACTAAATAAGTTAGCGTGTCGAAATTTTGGGACAAATTATTATTTCTTAGAAGGACTAATCAGATTTTTATAAATCTAGACCTTTTGAGTCAAGGGAATGAGTTTCTCGAATGTACAAAATATTTATTTTAATCAGGAAAATACCACCAAATAATTAATTCCTTTCGATCAACAAAAGATATGTCAGGTAGGCATGAGAATTATTGGTGCGAATGAATATTTTCGTGATGCTAAGAAATAGGATTCAAGATTAATTACTAACCAAGCGGTTGCATCTTTCACAAAAAAGATTAGAATTCTACAAAGGGAGATGAGTTTTCAAACCAACAAACACAGATGTTATAAAAAATAGTTGAATTTTCAAAGATTCAGTAGTATGTTTCTATTAATTCAATTAATATTAGTTCTGCAAATGCAGTCCGCATTGAAGTGCAAAACGAGGAAAAGGGGCTGTAAGGCCTTCAATAAATAAATATAAATTTCGATAATTTATAGTCTAAAGTATTATAGTTAAAATAAACATTGCGGTTTATTCTTAATACTTTCAAAATATTATGTTAAACGACTGGAAATTTGGCCTAAAAAGTGAAGTTAATTATCCGCAACATTTTAGTCGCTCAAGACATCATGAAACTGTACGTTTGTTTGGTAATTTTAATTGCTATAACTTATTGTAGATTCTAAAGCTGATTCTATTAAGGTTTCACGTTTATTCAATTCACAGGACTAACAATTATACAACAACAACGGGGCTAACAATTTTAGAAAAATACCATACGTGATTTGTAGATAATTCATCATTCGCTTATTCAGTTATTATTATTTCGTGAATTCATGATTATTATATTTAATATTAATACCGATATTACTAGGTACTACTAACAGCCCAGAAAACTTGTTGACCTACTTCACCACCCAAAAGAATTTACGTAATTTATGCACGGCCCCATATAGTCAACTAATTCAATATCTTTATCGCAACTAAATATTGTGACTTAGTAATAATAAATAAAATTTTATAGAATCCAGATTGGAAAACTCTAAGTAGTCTATTGGTTTTATAGGAGATCATAGAGTGAAAAAATCCGAAACTCTCGTACTTTTGATACTTTCCATGAGTAAGTTACAGTCCTCAGGATGCTTCGAAAATTTTCATAAGTTTCTGTCCTATTTGCTCATCTATATTAAATTTGTTCATATGCTTTGCATTCCAGCGAAACCCATTATAATTGTCTTGATACAAAAAAACGCTGGCCTTCAATTTGTTGCAGCTCAGATGTCGACGGTTTCAAAATGAGAATTTTTATTCTCATATTTGCTAGCTTGAACATTGGATGGGATAATTCATTATTTTGAGGCCGTATTTTTGATTCATAAAATATATATTGCTTAAAATGCTGTGGATAAATAATCGCTTGTCGTATAAGAAAATATCAAGAAAGTAAACATGTTTATCTTGTGTCAAACATTATTGAAAAATTCCAAACAAATTTAATATGCTTATTAAGAGTTTTTGTTGACATCAAATATTATAATTTTTATGAATAATAAACAATGTTAATTATAGTAGGCGTGGATTTTGCAACAGTTTAATGAAAAATTGTGTCACTGAATGGCCAGGATGATTTTTTGATTACAAATCGAAACTTTACTTTCTTACCTTCTAAACAAAAGGTACATATTTCAGGGAGCTTTTAGTGCATACATAAGTCGAAATGGTGACTGGAGATATATTATATCAATCTAAACAAGTATTTATTTCAAATAAACTACGCAAAAATTCATGATCATGATATGTTTTTATTTCAGTTGAATTGACATGCAATTATCTTAGTGAGATCTTTCTTTGGCTTGAAGAAATATTTGTTTGGAATGATCTCCTTCGTATTCTGAATTGAAAAAAAAATTTCTTTCGACCAAATGCACAGATATCTAACCTAACAAAATAATTATTTCATCGAAAACATGTTCATTTGTTATCAATATTCTAATTTTGCTAATGAAATAAAACATTTTCTCCATCTTAAAAAATACATATTTATGTGAACACAATAGTTTCTTCTTCTAAAGAAATGCTTCATTGGTGGAAATGGATCAAATCTTTGTACCCATTATATATTTTTTCATCTTAACAAATATTCTTTTGAATTAAATAATTATTTCTCCTGATTGAAAAGACCTAAAAACTTGATAAATATAACACAATATATGTGAACACAATAGTTTGTTCTTCTAAAGAAATGCTTCATTGGTAGAAATGGATCAAATTTTTGTACCCATTATATATTTTTTCAACTTAACAAATATTCTTTTGAATTAAATAATTATTTCTCCTGATTGAAAAGACCTAAAAACTTGATTCAAGTATGGACAATTTGATTTTAATTTGGTTCAATCCATTTTAATTTTGATTTAATCCACTTTTAATTTGGTTCAATCCACTCTTGATTTGGTTTATTCCATTTTTAATTTGGTTTAATCCAATTTTGATATGAGTCAATCCACTTTTAATGTGGTTAATTCCACTTTTAATTTGGTCTAATCCACTTTTAATCTGGTTAATTCAACTTTTAATTTGATTTGATCCACTTTAATTTTTTGTTCAATCCACTTTCAACTTTATTTGATCCACTTTCAATTTGGATTAATTCAAGTTTATTTGGTTTAATATACTTTAAACTCGGTTCAATCCACTTTTGATTTGGATTAGTCCATTTCAAATACGGTTTAATCCACTTTCAATTTGTTTTGATCCACTTTTATTTTAGTTTAATTCAACTTTTAATTTGGCTTAATACACTTTTAATTTGGTTTAATCCACTTTTAATTTGGCTAAATACATTTTTGATTTGGTTGAATCCACATTCAAATTGGTCTGATCCACTTTTAATTTGATTAATTCATCTTTTATTCTGGTTTAATCCACTTTAATCTTTGGTTTAATCCTTTACAATTTTTTTGCATCTACTTTCAATTTGGTTTAACCCCCTTTTATTTGGTGGAATCCAATTTGATTTAGTTTAATATACTTTAAATCCGGTTCCATCTACTTTTAATTTGGATTAGTCCACTTCAAATATAGTTCAATCCACTTTAATTAGGTTAAATGTACTTTTATTTGGTTTAATCCATTTTAATTCTGGATTAATTCACTTTTTAATTTAGTTCAATCACCTTTTGATTTGGTTTAATCCAATTTTAACACGAGTTGATCCACTTTTAATATGGTTAATTCCACTCTTAATTCGTTTTATCCAAATTTGAATTTTTCTAATCCACTCTTAATTTGGTTTAATCCACTTTTTATTTCGTTGAAGCCAAATTTAATTTGGTCCAATCCACTTTTAATTTGGTTATTTCAACATTTGATTTTATTTGATACACTTTAATTTTTGATTTAATCCACTTTCAATTTTATTTGATTTACTTTCAATTTGGTTAATTCCACTTTTATTGGATTAAATCCACTTTTAATTTGGTTTGATACACTTTTAATTGAGTTTGATTCCGTTTTTAATTTGGCTTAATCCACTTAAATTTGATTCAATCCACTTTTAATTTGGTTCAATCCATTTTAATTTTGATTTAATCCACTTTTAATTTGGTTCAATCCACTCTTGATTTGGTTTAATCCATTTTTAATTTGGTTTAATCCAATTTTAATATGAGTTCATCCACTTTTAATGTGGTTAATTCCACTTTTAATTTTGTTTAATCCACTTTTAATTAAGTAGAATCTACATTTATTTTGGTTTAATCCACTTTTAATCTGGTTAATTCAACTTTTAATTTGATTCAATCCACTTTAATTTTTGGTTCAATCCACTTTCAACTTTATTTGATGCACTTTCCATTTGGGTTAATCCACTTTAATTCGGTTTATTCCACTTTGATTTGGTTCAATATACGTTAAATTTCGTTCAATACACTTTTAATTTGGATTAGTCCACTTCAAATATGATTTAATCCACTTTTAATTTGGTTGGATCCACTTTTAGTTTGGCGCAATTCACTTTTAGTTTTGATCAATCCAGTTTCAATTTTATTTGATCCACTTTTGATTTGGTCTAATTCACTTTTAATATGGTTTATTCAACTTTATTTTCATTTTATCCACTTTCAATTTTATTTGATCCACTTTTAATTTGGTTTAATCCACTTTTATTTGGTAGAATCCAATTTTATTTTGTTTCATACACTTTAAATTCGGTTCAATCCACTTTAAATTTGGATTAGTCCTCTTCAAATATGATTTAATCCACTTTTAATTTGTCTAAATCCACTTCCTTTTAGTTTAAGCCACTTTTAATTTGGATTACTCCAGTTTAGTTTTGATTAATTCCACTTTTAATTTGATTTAATCTATTGTAAAATGAGTTAACCCACTTGTAATGTGGTTAATTTCACTTTCAATTTGGTTCAATCCACTTTTTAATTTGTTAAGCCCACTTTTGATTTGGTTTAATCCACTTTCTATTTCGTTAAATCCACATTTAATTTATTCTAATCCACTTTTAATTTAGGAAATTCAACTTTTGATTTGATTTGATTAATATGAGTTAATCCACTTTTAATGTGGTTAATTCCACTTTTAATTTAGTTTAATCCACTGGTATCCGAACTGGTAATAGGGTGTAATCGAGGAATCCAGTTTTAATAAAAAGTAATTAAGAGTAATCCACTTATAATGAAGATGATTCAAAGTAGTCAACTCGTAATCCATGTAATATTGCAGTTAGTGTCGCTTGGCTGTCGGAACAGATAGTAATCTGTCTACCAGCAGCGTTTCCTTCTATTAGAGTTTCATCACAGCGAAGGACGGCCAGGAAGTCCGCCTGAAGGACAGTAGCATGTCAACCAAGTGGTATCCCTATCCCTTTCCCTCTCTTGCTGCATATATTCCTGCTCCTGACCCTTCCTCACCCCTGAAGCCATCCGTATACCAGATTTCCCCTTGGAGGAGCGGGTTACCATTTTCTTTCCACATATCCCTGCTTGGGATATAGACGCGAAAAGCTTTCGCAAAGTTCAAGCGTTTCGTTATTTTATCTTGTCTCATCTGCAGAATCGACAATGCACTGATATCACTCGGGAGCCTAGTGTGCCTAGTCCCCCGAGTCCATCTATTTCCTCTTGCCAGGCGGCCCATCGCGTATGCCGCTCTAGCGGTTATCGCAACAATTAGGGGTTCTGCGCAGAGCATGAATTCTATCGTTGCTGTGGGCGTAGTCCTCATTGCTCCAGTCAAACCCCTAAATGCTAGCGTTTGTAATCTTCGCAGCCTGTCCTGCGTTGTTTTGAGTTCCGATCGTGGCCACCAGACCATGGCCGCATGGAGGAGCCTGGGTTTCAGGACAGCAGAGTAGAGCCATGCAAGCATTTGAGGCCCTAGACCCCACGTCAACTCAAAGGCTCTCCTGCACATACAAAAAGTCATGACAAACTTCCTGCATTGGGTCTCCAGGTGCTTTGGCCAGTTCAGTTTGCTATCTAGGATTACTCCCAACTATCTAACCGAATCTGAAAACGTCAGCTTTCCACTGCAGAATACAGGAGCGTCCACTTTTGGAATTTTGTAGTTTGTCGTGAAAATGACCAGGTTGGTCTTTTCAGGATTTACCGATAGTCCTGAGCTATCGCACCAGAGCTCTACAATGCGCAGCGCCGACCTCATAAGACCTATCAGTGTCTCCAGATGAGCCCCCCTGACTAGGATTACAAAGTCATCCGCATATCCCTGAGTATGATACCCCTCTTTATTTAGCCTTAGAAGGAGGCCGTCCACAACAATCCACCGCAGGAGGGGCGACAGGACACCCCCCTGTGGACATCCCCGCAGAGCTATTCCCCTTACTAGGCCCTCACCCCATCTGGTTCTGAGTCTTCTCCGCCGTACCATGTTTCCTATCCAGCGTACAAGCTGGTCCGGCACGCCGCATCTCAGAGCATCTCTACAGATGACTTCTGGAGGAGTATTGCTGAAAGTACCCTCTATATCCAGAAAGCGCTCACAGCATACCCCTTTTGTCCCAACTGCTGCTCCAATTTTGCCACAACAGCATGAAGCGCAGTTTCTACCGAGCAGCCTGCCTGAAAGGCATGCTGCCCTCTTTGCAGCGGGGAGGCGAAAAGCACCTCATCCCTAATGTATCTCTCGGCCAGCCTCTCCACCGTCTTTAGGGTGAAAGACGTTAGGCTGATTGGTCGGAAATCTTTTGCAGCCGTGTAACCCTCCCTCCCAGGTTTGGGTATGAAGGCCACTCTGCCATCCTTCCATGCCGATGGCATGTGTTTAAGGGCTATACTTGCCCTAAATAATTTCGTCAGAGGAGGGACGACGAAATCCATGCCTTTTTGTAAAAGCGCTGGATAAATGCCATCCGCCCCTGGTGATTTAAAAAAACATAAGGACCCTACGGCCCATTCCACCTTCTTGTAGTCAGCGACCTTAGAGGCGAAATTCCAGTCAGCCCTCAATACCTCTTGGCCCCAGCCTTCCTCCTCTTGGTCGTTTCGGATTCGTTGAAAACCCGGGAAGTAAACTTCCATCAGGTGGTTCAGCGTTGCTTCTTCGTCTTCGGCAAACTCACCATTATCGAGCCTAATGAGCCCGACGCGAGCCTCCATATTTTTTGCCATGATCTTGTGCAGCTTCGCTGTTTCCGAGCTGTTTTTTGATTCCTCGCAGAAGCCCCTCCAATCTTCCTGCTTATATTTCTTTATATTTTTATTGTATTCGGACTGGGCTGTCTTATAGATGTCCCAGTCCAAAGGCAATTTAGTTCTATTTGCCCTATTGCACAAAATTCTGGTCTTTTTTTGGAGTCTCTCTAGGTGGGTATTTCACCATTCTGCTCCCTTCCCAGACTTAATTGTGCTTGTAGGACAATTGTTCTCATATAATGTAGTCAGAGCCCTTCGCGGAAAATCCGCAGCGTGCTCTAACTCATCAACGGTACCATAGCTTGTGGGAAATTCCGCAAGCCTCCCTTTGAGTTTCTCTTTATACGAGTCCCAAAGTGTATTTCTGGGGTTTCTGATCTTAGAAACCACCGGTTTTCCTAGGGTTAATCGAAGCTTGCACAAATTTGTAATGACCCTGTATTATCCTGTTCCTTAGAGGGCTATTTAGCCCTAGGAACTTTTTTTGAATGAATACAAATACAAACGCTTGCAAAATTTACTTACCTGCATACCTAGTGAAATCCAACTTGATATCTTTATATCCCTTTTCACTATATAAATTTCACATGTGAAAATCGCACCGTTCCCTAGAACGCAGAATATTATACAAATGGCAAAATGAGTTTTAGTGAAATTCGTAAAAAAAATTCTTTCCTTGAAACTATTCAATTAAATTTAGTTATCGCAGTAAAACAAACTTGGCGCCTTCAATCTGAGAGATAACGACCATAGTGTTGATAATATAAGCAAACGAAGCGGTAGAATACTCATTAGTTTCATTGTTAATAAAATTCGTCATTATTGGATTCATCAGTTTTTTCTCTCATTAGAAAAGATGAGAGTTGTCTGGACTCTGGTCTTATTCTTGACCATGATGCTTTATTCTATTGGTAAGTATAATAATATCTACGATTTCGATCTATAATTTTGAGTAAATATTTTTAGTCATTACGCACATGAGAATTTTTGCGATTTAATCTGTACTGTGCAACTTTACACGTGCCCCTCTGTGCACATAACCTCTGTGCAATCCCTACATTTCCTCAGCCTGGTTATCATCCAAAATCAACTTTATATAGGTTTTAACTCTTCCACTTCACTCATGTATATATGTGCAACTAATTTCAACCCTTGAAAACCACCACATATGTGGCAAACATCCTGACTATAAGGAAGAAAATGGAACTGACTCACAGCCACAATCCAAAACCCACTATACCCCAAAACCACCTCTAGAACTTTTGTATAAACTATCGATGTATCTCCATGTAAGACAGGCATACATTTCTTTAATTGAAACTAGTTAGACAAGCCAACTTCCAAAAACGCCAAAATATGTTTTAACCCCATATAATATTTAACAAACACCCTAAATTCACCTCTGGAACGTTTAACGAAATAATTCCAAGTGGTCGCCATGTAAAATAGCCATTATATTTTTTAATTAAAAAAAGTCGCGCACATCACATTAAATACTCAAGGCTATGTTTGAAATCCCATAATAATATATAACAATCTCAAAAATCCACTATCAGCACTTTTAACGAATCAAATCTGAAGTGTCTTTCTGTAAACCAGTGATTATATTAGAAAATTGTCAGTAGTCACACATGTTACCTTCATAAATCTCTAGGCTGTGTTTTTCACCCTATAATATTATTCAGTTATCCTCAAAACTCACCCACTTTAAATTAAACCAACCCGAAGTATCTTCACGCAAAACAGCAAAAATACTTTTAAATTATTAATAACAATACCAGTCACCTTCTAAAGAATCTAGTAGATGTCCTAATGCCCAAAATAATATTCATCAATCACAAGAAGCTACCACTAGCACAATGAACGCACCCCATCTTAGTTGTCTTCAACTAAACATGCTGAAAAGTTTCAAAATTGAAAATAATTATATCGCTCACTTTTTCAATACACTGAGTAGATATCCCAATCCCCAAATTATTAACCAACAACCGCAAGAAGCCATGTCTAGCATATTTCACAAACCCCATCTAAGCTGTCGTCAACTAAAATTACCAAAAAAATTAAATTAAAAAAGAAACACACCAGTCGCCTTTCCAATAATTTATTATATATCCCCGTCCTCACAGTATCTGATACAGCCAAAAATGATAAAAATAAAAATAATCATACCTATCACCTTTTATAAAGAATCTTATAGTTAATCCCAACACCACAATATTATTTAACAATCCCTAAAGACAGTTGACAACTGTGTTAAAGACTACAATTGAAAATAACAATCACATTCACAACTAATGACATATTAACATTCAATTGTGTACTTTAAGAAAAATGTAATCCTCTGATTCTTGTTGCAGAATTGAGTTTACAGTTCGAGTGCTTGCCTAATGGCGAGCCTATATCTGGTGTTCCTCGTCGCGGACACCTGTCTTCTTCTTCCCCTGAAAGACCTCATTCTTCTTCAGGGTCTTTACCGCCTGCCGGACCTTCTCTTCGTGCCAGGTCCAGGTCTTCTTCTACGAGGCAAACTGCTTCTCACGTACTTGGATTTGCACTTGAAGAACTTAGATTTGTTCGACTTATTCCCCACGACCATTCGAGCCAGACATTCGAACTTCGAAGATACGTTTTTCCTCCCGGTAAACCAATTCGATTGAGAACCCAATATCGAGACCTTATTCCCATGCCGACAGAAGAACAAATTGTATTATCAACATCCACTGGTGACGTCTGTGCAATATGGGAAAGAGCATCAGACAGACAGGTACACCAGGTATAGGGTCGCCATTAGGTAAACAGTCAAACTCTGAACTCCACCCTGCAACAAAACTCAGAGTAGTGAGTTTTTCCAGAAAAATACATTTTCGGAAAGATATTCAGCAAATAATAACATGTGTACCTTATAGGCACGCGTGTTACACAAATACACAGATAACACTGCCCTGCAAAATAAAATTTTTTTCATGCAAATAAGATGGCTCATACTGTTTCCGAATGGTTTTTTCGTGCTGAACTTGAATCTAGGTTCAAAAGCTTCCCATCACGTCACGTTTTTTGAGAAAATAGAGGTTGAAACTCCTAAAAACGGTGTTTTCAGCCATTTTTGAAAAATTGTAGAGCTGAGCCATGACGTGCTACAAACTTCGCTAATATCATAAATTAAAGGCTGAAACAAGTCCCTTTAAATGAGCCATATTCAAAATTAATCGCCTGTGCCCTTAGAGCAGGGGTGTGTTTTTGACTAGGGTTGAATTAAGAAAATACAAACCAAGAGGATTTTAACATCCGTCCGCCATTGAATCCGTTATTCTGAATTTTCAAAACCTAACTGCATATTCATAATCAACGACCGTTGGAACCTTCAATAGCATTGCACATTTTATCATGACTGGGCCACTCCTGGACAAAAACACACACCTCGCTCTAAGGGCGCATGCAATTGATTTGACATACGGCTCGTTTGGAAGGGCTTGTTTCAGCCTTCAATCTCTGATATCCGTGAAGTTTGTAGCACTTTGTGGCTCAGCTCTGTAATTTTTCAAAACTGGCTAAAAACCGTTTTTAGGGGTTTCAACACCTATTTTCTTAAAAACGTGACGTGATGGGAAGTTTTTGAACCCAGATTCGCGTTCAACACAAAAAATCCATTAGGAAAAACTAGGTGCCATCTTATTCGCAATAATCATGCAGGGCAGTGTAATCAAAGGTCACTACTGGTAACTGCTTGACCAAAAACTTTCTTGCTGCCCGTTTTAACTATACAAAGGGTTAGACTTTACTTAAAAACGTCAAGCATAAGGTATAAGTATTGAATTTATTATAAACTGTGCGTGATGCTATAACTAAATTCTGATATGATGAATATTATCTAGATTTTCTATTTCATTGGTATAACAGGTGAATGTTCAGATGGCAAATAAATATTCAGCTCACAGATCTATTTCTAATTTTCAATATCCTAAGAAATACTCTCAGAAAGATATATCTATAATTGAAAACGACAGACTATTCAATAGAATTTCAAGAATATTATTGATATTTTAATGGTCATGTTTCGATTTAAGTCAAGATGATCGCCGTTCTTGTAATAATTCAGCTCATATGCGAGCTGTTTATGGCCGTGACAAATAATTTCTGAAAAAGTTGATAATTATGATAGCTAAGTATCAAAATTTCTAAGAATTAGGCTGCAACCAACTTTGGCGAAATAAAATGGAATGATTATATCCACTGTTGCAAAATAAGGAACAAATACTAAAGCAATCTTTAAATATAAAATTTGTACATTATTTGGCAAAATCTGAATAAGCAGTCCCAGACCGAGGTACAGAAATAAATATAATTCTCATTTGATATAATATAGTTGAACTCAATGTTCCTTGAAGTCAAAGGTGCTCTAACAAAGGAGAAGTCATAATCACCATATGACAGTTGTTGATGCTTGACCATTAATTTTAAATGATTTGTGACCAAATTTGGAAAAAGTACAAAGACCAAGCGCGTAGCGCAAGGTTGATATATTATCGAGTAGTTCTATATATTTTTTAGTTTAAGTTAGGAATTTTTTTGAACTCAAATGAATATCAGAAGGAAATAGCTTCAAAAACGTACTTAAAATTATAGATATATTATAGGGTTATATTTACCAATAGAATATAGTATAACCGCTAAGAATATTACGAGCGTATGACAATTCTCCATCTTTTTTAATTAAGAAAAATCAATTGTTGTTTTGATTAACAATATGAATAATCCCGTAACTAAAGAATATTCTCTTGCTTTCAAAGATTATATAATATATTTTATAGTCGTTATCTCAAAGACTATACGCATCAAGGTTATCCTTCCGTGATATTTACATTTCATTTGAGTCAGCTTAAAAAAACAAGTCCAGATCTTGAATGCCTGAAGCTGATATCTCAATTATGAAACATTCTATGTTGTTTGACAATCCGGTACTCATTTGCAAAATCAATATAGCGTCTGCTATAATGCTACATTTGAAATTTTGATTAATCAATAAAAACTCTAGTACATGTGTTTGAATATTGAAACGACGGTGTTCATGCTTTTACTTTCTCAATAACATGTTTCAGAAAATATTCAGAGACGAATAGCTTAATCGAGTTGAAAATTTGGGATATTGAATAAGAAGCACTAAGAAACGCGGCTCTGGTCCTAAATTTTTATAATTATGAAAAGTTTTTTTTGTAAATAATTTTTGTTTGTCTTCTTTTTTCATCATTATAAAAATGTAGGACCAGAGCCGCGTTTCTTAGTGCTTTTTATTTATTATACCAAATTTTCAACTCGATGTGGCTATTCGTATGAAAATAAGTTTACAAATAAAAAACAGTGTCGGTGAGGTAGGAAGCCGGTCACGTGACCCGCTAGTCACATGGCAACCCGATAATGTCACATATTATATATTTCAAGACTCTTAAATGATCCAGTTTCAAATAAAAAAATGCATAACAGATTTTTTAGTAGAGATTTTTAAATTTTCAAAATGTTACACCTAATCGCTTTAAAATGTAAAAATTTCAAATTTAAATTTCTCGGTTAATTTAAAATTCTGACAGAAATAAAAATGGTGAATTAACAAAATGGAATAATAATTCACCTGCTCTCGCATTCCATGAAGATCCAGAAAGTCTTGATAATCCCAAATGGCACTAACACTTGTGGAGAAAGCAAACTATAACTTTAATTGAATAGAAAGCTCATTTTTAAAATCGAATACTTTTTCTTTATGGAAAATAATGCTAATCTATTAAAAAATTCGGTTTATGGATCATAAAACATCGTAATAATTTTAATATAAAAAAGTCGAGGCAAAAGTATGGTTTAAAAATAAAATGTTAGGAAATTGTTGGTTTTCATAAAAATGTATGCTTTGTTTCTGATTTTGATTCACACGTCGTAAACTCCCATAAACACCTGAAAAAGAAAACAATTTTATTAAGAAAAACCTTATGCTAATTGAGAACCATTTTTTATTTTTAATACTCTTGAGCGGTTAAATTAAAACTTTCAAATTATCTAAGAAATTATTTTAAATATTATACATATTTTATTATAGTGTTTTTTCGCTGGAAATGGTATTAAAAAATAATACTTTTACTATAAAATCATTTTAGAGGACTTAATTTCGTTTAAACATTTTTTACATCGAAAATAGGTATTTTCAACCACAAAGTATTCGATTTCAAAGATTAGAGTTTTTTCAACAAATTACGTTTTTGGTTATGTTAGCCTTTTTTCCGTTTATTAGATTTTAAAGGTTCATAATTTTCGAACACTTTTCGGTGAGGGGCTGATAGTAAAAGAAAAACGAAGACTGTATCGTATATTATAATATAACGATAAATAGTACGGTAGATTATATTATAATCTATCATTGTATTATACTTTTATGTTATAATATACGATACAATCGTCGTTATTCTTGTTTCTTTTTTACTCGTTTTTCTCCGATGACTTTTCTACTCTGCTTTTGCTATCAGCCCCTCGGGTTACGTTAGCGTTTTACACCAAAAATTGGTATTTTAAACAATAATCATAAATTGAACAAGATCTATAATCTTTCAACAATTTTGGATTATGATGGTGTTTTTTGTCTGAAATTGATTTACAACTTTAACAACTTTAGATTGTCTTAGCGTTTTACATCAAAAATTGGTATTTTAAAACAAAAATCATTATAGTTTGAACAAAATTGTCATGTTTTGAACAGTGTAAGGTTATATTAACGTTATTCAATGGAAATCGTTTTTTTTTCTCAATAAAAATCATTATAATTCGAAGAAGAATTAGAATCTTATAAAGTTTTTGGATTATGTTATCGTCTTTCGTCGGAAATTATTTTTATTTTTATTAAAAAATTGTTATATTTCAAAGAATATTTACAATTGTTCAACAAATTTAGGTTATGGTGGTGTGTTTCACCTAAAATTGGTATTTTAAAACAAAAAATCATTAGATTTAATTTCAATGATTTTTGTTTAAAGTAATAAAATTACAAGCTTGAGAAATTTTGCATTGTTTCAGTGTTTTCGTCGGAAACTGAAATTTTTATTAGAAAATCGCTAGATTTCAAAGAAGATTAATAATTTTTGACAACTTTAGGTTACGTTAATGTTTTACATCAAAAATTGGTATTTTTGAGAAAAAAATCATTATAATTTGAACAAAATTTTTAATCTTGTAACAATTTTTGATTATGTTAGTGTTTTTCATCTAAAATTGCTATTGTTATTGAAAAATCATTAACTTTCAAAGAATATTTGAACAATAATAGATTATGCTAATATTTTCGCAGAAAATGAGTATTTGTGATCAAAAATGCAACGGCTTGATTGTCTAGACAATATTGTACACAAATATTATATATATATAAAAACTAAAGGTTAACAACCACCGCAGGGTCCCACTGGGAGTAACTGTCATCTAAAAAAGGGGGGTCATGTTCTACAAAATATAAAAAAATTATCAAAATCCACCGAGACCTTTTTTCAATACATTTTGTGCGGGGGTCCTTTTATAAACATGCATTGAAAATCAAGTAACATTTTTTATTAAATTAATTAAACCTAAATGAAGATATGAACATAATTTAAAAATAATTCTTAAAATTAAATTTAGAGGCTTTGTATGTGATATTTTTTTCTATCGAATAATACATTTTCTGCAATTATATGTACAAAATTGGTTTTACTTTGTCATTTCGAAAGAAGTAATTTCAGAAAACGGTTTTAAAAAAAGTTTCACTATTTACATTGAATATCCATAGGATATTCATGAAAATTTACAAAAAATTCAATGCACCATCTCTTAAAATAATTTTAAAACTTATATTGAAATTTCAATAAGACAATTTAGATTTCAGTGTTGCATGAAATTTCAATGAGTTTTTCACTAACCGTTGTAAAAAAGCTTCACTAACATTTTCATGAAATATCATAAACTTACTTCTAACAGTGTAGGAGCAGTCGATTTATTGCTCTATGACAGTTTAATATTTTTTATGATATGGGCAATTTACAACTATAGTAGTTGAATTTTGGTAAACCTTTGCATAGCCTGAAAATTACATTTAACTTTCAACTTATGGAAGCAAATAAAATATCGCATTGATTCTAATTCTAATCTTTTAATTGCAAGTGACATATCATTGGAATCACCAAGAAACGTAGATTTCGAATATAATATTTCTAATTTGCTAATTTCAAAATTTAAAAAATGGTATATTTCGTATTTTATTCCTGATTAGTACAAAGGACCCCCTACTGGCAAGGGACATCGCCGAATTAACGGGCGATGGTCAGTTCGGGCGATTGAGGTGAAGCCGTGGTTGGATTGCAGAATAGGGGCGTCAACCCTATTTTGGCTTGAACAAATTTTTTTTCGACAACAAACTATTAGAATCCTTAATTGAACGATAAATGAAGCGATTTGACAAGACAAAAGTGCCATTATTTTTGTGACTAATAAAAGGGGTTTTAATCAATTATTCACAGTGTTTCTGACCGTACGGATGTTTAAAAGCACCTAAACAGTGAGTTAAATATCATGAATATGGTTTATTTCTCAAACAATCGCATTTCTCAAAATTATCCTTGAAATAATTTTGGATGAAATAAAAAAAAACGAGTTTCAAAATAACTTGTGGCAGGCAATTCTTGAACGATTTTTGATTTATTTTTTTGAAAAAATTAAGCATTTAGTTTCGAAGAGATTCATGCGACCCGATTTTTAAATATCTGTTTGTTTAAACATTTATGGCAATGCAAATAGCGGAAAATAGTCGATTTTTTCGTTTTTGTTTTATTTCCGTGGACAATTTTTTCCGATGTTCAGCATCGCTGGACTGGATGCGCAGAGGTATTTGAAAGAAAAAAAATTATTATCTGGTAAAGTTAATCGTTATAAATAAATTAACAGTCTAAATTATGGATTTTTCGTCTTTAAAATACATTTCTGAGTTAAAATTACTTGCTTTTATTAACAAAATGATACTTGATCATATGAACTTGTTATTCGATATTTTTGAATAATTTTATAAACAAATTCCCAGTGTGAACATTGAAAGGCAGGGAGAAATAGTATTTTCTCTTAATTTTGTTGAAATTATGTTGTTCATGTTGTTGAATGATGAAAATTTGTAATTCGGTTTTTGTTATGAATTTCGTAATACAAATTATATAAACAAATGCCCTGTGTATACATTCGAATTGCGGAGAGAAATCTTTTTTTATTTTAATTTTCCTTAAATAATGTCATTATTGATGTTCAGTTATGAAAACTTCTCATCACATATTTTTAAATAATTTTCCAACTAATTCTATAAAGAAATGTCGAATGTATACGCTTGAAGTGATTTTTTCTTGTGAAAATTTTGCGTCCACAATTAACATATATGTTCTTAGAATTCGTTTATTATCAAATTTACATCGCAGAACAGTACTGACCATATAAATTGAGGCAAATTCGAGTAAGCTTAAGATGTGCTTAGGGGCCATTCATTAATTACGTAAGGGTCCCGATGGGAAGGGTTTTTTTTAAATCTCTACATGACCTTACCTCAGGGGCAGGGTGGTTTAAGACTATTCTTACGTAATACCTTACTACGTCAATTATTGTTTCAATTTGAACGAACGCAGTAGCTACATTAATTTTACTAAAACTACCCATTTTACAATTTTAAAAATCGCGTGTTTTAGTTTTTCTAATGATATGTAACTACAATATATACAACGCTATTTAGAAAAATTCTAAATTAAATATTACGTAAGAAGTGTGTATGCACCTGCTCCCGGCGAAATCCTGCGGTTGTCCTTATTACAAACTTTTAACTATATACACACACACACACACACACACACACACACATATATATATATATATATATAAACAAACTATATTTCTATATTATTTCGCTCTACTATAATATTTTATGAAAAAATTTTCTTCCTTCAATGAATCTCATAGGAATTATCTTTTAATTTGAATTCTTCTAATAATTGTATGATCTCTGGATCAAGTTTTGCTGAATTTTTTTTCCACTCCAGTTTTAATTCGACAATGTACAGATCAGGTGACTCAATTGGTTTGTAAATTAAGTCTTCCATGGTTGCTAATCGATAATGCTGGTATTGCAAAATAATTTGTGAAGAGTGAATATACTAAATTTGGAAGTTATTGAATTTTAATAATTTAAAATAATGCGTTTTTGCTTAATACTGTTCTTTCATTACGGGTATGTTACTATTTATTATAATTTATTAAAATTCATTAATAATTATAATTTAAAGCTGTTTACCGTGCTAGACGCTTAATTTATATTTTGTTTTACAAAAATATCTCCACATAAGTATAAGTGGTGAAAAAGCTTCTTACTTCCATAGCAAAATAATTTGTCTTAAATATTTTGTTTATAAAAGTCACAATTTTCGATTATTATTGAATAATAATATTAATTAAGATGTACTGACAAAGTCACTTATTTGACTGCCACTATCAAGATGCATTAAAATAATCATTACGAAAAAACCGCTCATTCAGACATAAAATTGCTATAGATGACTGTTTATTTAAAATATTCTTAATAAAAATAACAATTGCATTTTTTTATTATTGCATATATATGCGCATATATTTAATAATTGAATTTAGCAGGAAAAAAATTTTTCCCGATAAAAAACGCTAAACTTTGTAATTTATTTATAATATTGTTATTAACAATACAAATATTTAACATTTATATTTCTCTGTAGCTATTTATTACAATTTAAAATTACTTTGAAAGTTGTTTGATAAGAAAAACAATACTTTGAAAAAACTACAATTTGTGTATTAGAATATTTATAATAATGGTAATTGTTAACTAATGGTTATTTTTTATTTTAATTAGTACTCCTACGAAATATTCAGGGGTTTGTAATCAAGACAAAGTTTTTACTGCGGTTGAGCACCTTATGAAAATGATTGTTTATATAAAATGTTTATAACAATTGTCTTAAATCTTAAACTGAATATTTATGTTCCTGAAGTGTATCTGCAATAATTCTAATAGATAGCGACTTCTCTTGGTCTTTTCTTTTCTTAAGTCTTTTCTTCAGAGAAAAAAAATATTACTCGTAAAATGTCCAATTTTGACGTTCTATTTATTTAAATAATAAATTCAACAGTGTAAAATTTAAAAAATCTGGCCTAAAGTTGTTCTTCAATATTTGATCCTGAGCATTTCTAAGAAAAAAACGTTAAAATCAGTCAAGAATTGTAGGTTGTAGCGGATTATGAACAGTAAATTCCCGATTCCTCCCACTGTGAGCCCTATCGTGGCATCTGGTTACTTATCGTTCAATTATTCAAAGACGAATTAAAATTTCACTATGAAAATTAGGGGTCTTACAGGAAAAAACCTCAGCTTTCTTTCTAAACTATTTTCAAGAAAAAGTGTCGAAATTTTAAAAAAGTCCAATATATTTTTGATTTTCAAAAATGAGGGTGAAATTTTTATTTTTTCCAAACATTGTTATGACCCTCTGAAAAATGGTAAAAAAATCTATCGAAAACATTTGAGGTAAAATTTTGTTTGACGCATCAGGAGAAAAATTACAAATGTTTGAAAATAAGGCTTTGCAACAAAAGCCCAAAAAATTTACCCCCTCGACTTGGATAAATATTTGTCCAAATTAATTGATTTTATGTGTGAAAAGTACCATCCAATAGGGCTATAACTAGTCTAATTTTCTGCCCCATCGGACAACTTTGATTTTCGGGATGGGTACATTTAAATAAATTATGCTCCATATTTTCCTGCGATTAGTGAAAATGATGGTAAAAGAAGTTTGATCTAGATAAGTATAAATTTACTTTTCAAATAAAAAAAAATATTTAATTTATTATGACATTTTTTTAAAAACAAATTTAAGCACGCTTGAGGAAATTCCCTGACTACAAAAAAATTCCCTGACTTTATCTGAGACAGCGTCCATTAATTGAGGCGCCGGATACAAAAAGGAGATATAAATAGTATAGTGCGACCCAAGGCCAGAAAGTTAGTTTTCCGGATGTGTGTGATATGAAGGCCGAGGCGAAGCCGAGGCCTCATATCACGCACGCCAGGGCATCCAATATTTCTGGCCGTGTTGGCCATGAATGGGATTTACCGCGGTCCTACTTGGAGCCGATGTCATTTTTTAGATGACAGTTTCTCCCAGTGGGACCCTGCGGTGGTTGTTAACCTTTTGTTTTTAATTATATATATATGTATGTATGTATGTATAAAAGTCTGAGAACTTTAGATTTTTTACATGTTGTTAATGAGACTATTTGCAATATCTATACTTGTGTGGAAATTTTGTCATGGCGCTAGCTGGGCCCAAAATAGGAAAAACTCGGCCTCAAATTGGGGATTTAGACAGGACCAAACCACAAATAAAATGCCTAACCCGGCCAGAGCCTAACTTACCGACCGACTTGGCCCCAACTGTGCGTTATTTATTTTTTCTAGTCTCAGCCACATTATAATTAAAAGTTTTTTATTTAAAGAAACATTTCAAGTATCTGAACATTTTAAGAAAAATCTTATTCCTGAGCTTATTCGTCATCAGCCTCATCTCTCGGTTTCCATCCCAATCTTTGAAATTAGTGGAGACCTATGCTAACATGTGAAACGTAATTCAGGTTAAATGTAAATAAGTTTTCAGTGTCAAAGGTCCAACTAATAAAAACATGTGGAATTTAGTTAAAAAGTGGCTACGTTTCGGACTCAGTTTGGTCCCGTTTCAAGACTGTAGTTAATAATAATTTGTTGTAAAAATTATTTTAAAAAGTTCACAATAGTCATATAAATAACAAAAAGTATTCAGAAAAAATAGAAACAACATGAAAAAAGTGTAAAAATATAAATAAAAACGTGAATAAATAAATCATCACGATGGTCATAAAAAATATAACATGTAAACAAAAAATAATATTTTCAAAATAAAATTATTACTTGAACATTATTTGAAAATTTGCCGATTAAAAGACAAAATATCCTTTTGTATAAAAGTTTAAATATAACCTCCTCCATCAGAAACAATGTGATTCATTCTCCAATAGAAAATTGTTTGTAAACAATAAACTGCAGATAGAAATTTTTATATACCAATGTTATTAAAATAGACATCGATATTACTGTAAAAAATAAAGAAAAAACAAAAATGATGTGGGAAAAGAGAAAGTAGACAAAAATGTAAGGTTTTAGTAACGAAATGAACTGTAATTAAAGTAGAGCAAAACAAAAAACTTACCAAAGATTAATATAAGAAACAACATTGTTGTGTTTTTGGAGTGAACCAAAAGGTTCACATAAGTTAATGTTTCACATTCTAGTGAAGATTGTGGAAAAAATTATTACGAGAAGCAAACAGTGTTTGCGAAATCGAGTCGTTCAACTGTCAAATTTCAACGAGTGTTTACAAAGCCATCCATAAAGGGTCAGGTACGTGCGTTTATAAAGTCAATGAATATGGAACATAGTCGAAGAAATGTTTGAAGAAAATGTTTGTACAAATTTTTTTCCGAAGCTAATGTTTTTGGATGTTGAAAATCAAAGTCATGACCTGTTTCAATTCTGTGTCTTTCAAGTGCCGTGATATTATCTCCATTAAAATTATGACGTTGATGTTGTTTAATTCTATAGTGTAATGGTCTACTAGTGTGTCCAATATAACAACAGTCACAGTGTAAACAGTTAAAACAGTATACAATATTTCTTTTATGAAAATTATCTGATTTATCCTTAGCAGATGGAAAAAGTTTAAAATAAGATTTAGTAGCTTTGAAAATGACCTTAATATTTTTTTGTCTTAAAATATTAGCTATTTTGTCCGTAATACCAGATATATATGGAATAACAGTGAAGGTTTTGGAAAGTGGTGAGTTAATTTTTTTAACTGAATTATAAATGTTGTCAATTCTAATTTTAATTAATCTATTAATTAAGCTAAGTGGGTAGCCATTGTTAATGAAAGTTTGTCGTAATAGTTGCATGTTTTGTTTCATAAATTGTAGAGAAGATAATTTAATGGCCCTATCAATAAGTCCAAAAATCATCTCTTCCTTTCCAGGCCAAGGATGTTGTGATAAAAAATGTAAGTATTTACCTAACTTTATTTCACTATTACATTTTAATATTTGTTATTGGTTTCCAATTTGGCGCCTACTTTTTCGACTATGTTCCATACTCATTGACTTTATGAACGCACTTACCTGACCCTTTATGAATGTCTGTAAACACTTGTTGAAATTTGACAGTTGAAAGACTATTTTGCAAACACTGTTTGCTTCTCGTAATAATTTTTTCCTCAAACTTCAATAAAATGTGAAACTTTAACTTACGTGAACCTTTTGGTTCACTCCAAAATCACAACAATGTTAGTCGCAGATACCTTGTTCAACGCCGACAGATTGGATGACCAAATCTGTCGAAGAAGATGCCTGTATCTGCTCATCACCATTTCTCCCATTGCTCTGCCTTTTTTATTTTTCCTCTTTGCATTTTGAACTTGCCATTTGTAACCTCTTGTCAACCTTCCCCTTACCTTTTCCCATCCCTTTTCATCTAGCCAAGTCTTCATCATTACTACTACATCTCATTGGGCTAGATTTCTCCTAAACACCATATTCTTTCTCCCCAATCCTGCTATATTCCAGTAACATATACTGCATTCTTCTCTACTTTATTTTCTCGTCTCTTTTCGTTTCTTAATATTTCTTATTTTTCTATGTCCTGTGGCTTTCTCTCCTAGATCCCCGACACTACTAACACTTCTCTTTCTTCGTCCCAATCCCACCATACACCTTCTATCTGTATTCTGCCATACGTAACCCATGTTCTTTTTCCCTTACGTCTTTCCACTTCAGCTATTTGCCTTAACATGTACTGCATATTCCTTTCTACCCATGTCAAATAATCCTCTATTCTCTCCGTGCTTCGATATAACAACCTCTTCTTTGTCATCACTTCCCTTTTATGTTCCCATTTATTTAGTTTCACTAGTATTATTTTATCCCCTCTTCGCGTTTTCTTTCCAGCACTTCGCATTTCCTCTATCTCTACTTCAGCATCTATCATTTTTAGCACATTCTCCACTCCTTCCCACAATTCCTTCCCTTCTAATCCTAGACCCTCAATTACTATGTTTTTCTTTCTTTTATCTCTTTCATTCCTTTCTGATCTTCTTTCTATTTCCCTTAGCCTTTCCTTCTCAATATTCTCACTCTCCCCTTCAACCAACTCCCGGTTTGATTTTTCAATCTTCACTATCCTATCGTCAAATCTTGATACCTTTTTATTATGTTCATCCTGGTTTCCTAATCTTTCTCCTAAAGTCTGCATCCTTTTTTCCAAATTTTCCCTAACTTCTTTCCATTTTAGCATCTCTTTTCTAAGTTCGGCCATTTCTTTCCTAATTTCTTGTTTTATTTCCTCTTCTCTTTCTTTCTGCCTTTTTCATTGATCTGTATTACCTCTATCATCATTTCCTGCAATTCTTCTAACTTTAGCTTTTCAACTTCTATTGGCCCTCTACGTTCAACTTTGTCTTTGTCTTCATCCTTGTCTTTCTCCCCCGCTCTATTTTGAACTTTTCCCGGTGGTGCGTTGATCATTTTCGGGGTTTTGTATTGTAGATACATACTCTATCTTGTCTTCACTACTTCCTCTTTCCGCCCTATCCCTCTTCCTATTTATGAATGGTTCGATTGAGCTAAATCTATCCGCCCTCAATCTCGCTCTCTCTTCCGTTTCAGTAGAGTGGGGCCTCTATCAGTATCACCTTACATAACCTGCGTAGCTTCGGTCTCCACGGTGCTACCTCACCTTGCCAATCGTACCTTCTTCCGTGCTTCTTTCTCCCTATCCCTCCCTGTTGCCTTTACTCGGCTGCACCACCTGTGTTCACACCCTGCTCCTCACGCTAAACAACCCAATCTCTCAGTCTACCCAAAATAGTCTCAAACTCTCAAAATATCACACAACTTTTTACTTTAATTCTTTTTAACGTATAAACTCTCACTCATCAAACCCTCTAACACACTCCTCCCATCAACTCACCTCAAATTCACTACAATTAGCACAACTCAAATACCGCTACTTAACACTTTTATGTCGGAAACGGAAGTCTAGAAGTGATTACTTTCGTGTTATATAATATGTGATGTGTGTGCCTGTGTGTGAATACGCCTGAGTGTTAGTTTGAGGGTTGAAAGTCAGTAAGTGTAAGCATAAAAAAAGTTGAGCATTTGTCAATGTGGAAGGTCATTAATATATTGTATGTTGCTGTGAATATGATTGGTGTGTTGTGTATGACTGGATCTGGCCTTAGTGAAAAGATGAAAACCGTGGTTTTTTCGCGTCACTCTGTCCTTGCTTGAATTTCGATGACGACGTCTTTAAGCTGGCCAGTTTGAAAAATTTGAAAAAAAATCTTATAGATGCATTAATATTTTGACTACACATACGTGAAAACAAAACTGCAATATATTAATAACAATAAACGTAAAATGAATTTGAACGTGACTATGCCATCTCTCGTAATATACGTAGTAGAGAGTTGTAGTGGGTGTGAGGTTACTACGGACTGTGTCATTATGGGATACCAAAGCTAAAGGTCACATCGGGGGGTCTATTACTTTTTTTCAGGCAGTAGCTATTTTTTTTCAATGAGGAGACCCTTCAGCTATCGTATCCAGCTGTGTCCTCACACACACACTACTACTCATCGGTCTTCCAGGTTTATTTGTTATTAATCAATAGGTTTCAAGATTGTCATTCCTAATTATTATTCGATTGCATTCCTACACTTTCTTCTTGAAAAATTTGTGTGTGTATATGTGGCATTTGAATGTAAAAATGAAGGAGCATATCGCCTTTCAAATAACAAAACGAAAAAACTAAGGAAACTGTAGGTATAATGCCTTGTTCCTGTATACTAGATGTATGGCCACTCTGGGTGCTGCCCTCTGCGCTGAGCTTGATAAATCGCCATCCCCAGATAATATTGACTCTATGTTTGTCTTAAATCAATATTTAGTAATGAAGATAAGGGTTTCAGGTTAGCAGAATCATGAACATACTGTTTATTCATCCATGTCAACTTAACAAACGAAAAATTATTTTAATTAACAAGGTGACTTGGATAAATAAAGATTATGATAGATTGCACAACTGTCGAGTTCGCTGCTTTTCTTATAGTTGTAACAACGTTTGTCTTGTTGAATTTTAAATTATCCTGAATCAAATAAACTATGAGATCATGGAAGAAATGGACGGAATGGAGGAGGGCAGAAGAGGAGGTGGGTATGATAATGATGTAGCTAAAACAAGCAGAGACTGAAAATATTATATTCAATGATTATGTATCCACTAATAATATCACTCGTCAAAATAGCTGTACACCCTTGATACACAACGTAATTTTCGTCATACTCTCCTTGAATACAATTTTTCAAAGATAAAGGTAAATTCCTCCATATTCTCACTATCGGGGTGCAGTGTAGCGGGGGCGTAAAGTATCATGTGATGGGCGAGAAGTTTCATGTTGGTACGGCGGCGGAGTGCGCATGTGCGAACGTCACTGGGACTGGAAGCGGCCACATTACGCCTGCTTCATGTGCATGGAATGGCGCGTTTTCAAGGACGGCTCGGACAAAAACTGTTTTTATATGGTTGGAGGCGGAGAAGGAGAAGTTGGAGTTGGAAGAGAAGAAGGATGAGAAGGAATAGGAGTTGGAATACAAGGAGTTGGAAGAGGAGGAGTTGGATGAGGAGGGGTATGAGGAGGAGGAGTGCATGGGGAGGAGTTGGAAGAGGAGGGCATGAGGAGGAGGTGGTGGGCATGATGAGGAGGAGGAGAGCATGAAGAGGAGGAGGAGGAGGAGGAGGAGGAGGTAGGCATGGTGATGATGATGAGGAGAAGGAGAAGGAAGAGAAGGAGGGCATTAGGAGGAGAAGGAGAAAGATATAAACTCAGCTTTCATAAATGAACAGCCAGTTTTACTGTGCTAGTAACAAGATGACTTCCACGTGTTCAAGTTGTTCCACAACTTATTCAAGACTCGATAATTTGAAAAGATATGAGAAATACTCTTGCTTAGCAAAGAATCATAAGCAGTATGAGAGAGACTTCCAAGAAATTGCAAAGGTACCTGGAGGTCTAAGGACAATGAAAGACAGTAACAGGTTGATTGATAAGGATGGTTCATTACTCAGAAGTCTAAAGATGAAGTTGAACCGCTTGTGAGGAAGCAAAAAGTAGAAGCAAAAGAAGTATTTAATCAGGATGACAATTCTCCATCTGTGATAACCAAAAGTGATGCTGATGATAAGGATGCCCATGATAATGATGATAATGAAATAGAAGCAAGAACAGAAGCCGAAATTTTAGATTACTGGGGAAGTTCAAATAAACTTGTAGATGGATTGCGCTTTCTTTTAGAAGCTCAAGTAGCTGGAAACGTAGATAATGTACACGAAATTATTTTCATTGTCAACCCTCCTCTTCCTCCTCCTCCTTCTCCTCTTTCTCCTCCTCCTCATCAGCATGCCCACCACCTCCTCCTCATGGCCTCCTCTTCCAACTCCTCCTCCTCATGCACTCCTTCTCTTCTTAATCGTCCTCCTCCTCATGCCTCTCCTCTTCCAACTCCTTCTATTCCAACTCCTATTCCTTCTCATCCGTCTTCTCTTCAAACTCCAACTTCTCCTTCTCCACCTCCAACCATCTAAAAACAGTTTTTGTCCGAGCCCTCCTTGAAAACGCGCCATTGCATGCACGTGAAGCAGGCATAATGTGGCCACTTCCAGCCCCACTGACGTTCGCACATGCGCACTCCGCCGCCGTGCCAACATGAAACTTTTCGCCCATCACATGATACTTTACGCCCCCGCTACACTGCACACCGATAGTGAGAATATGCAGGAATTATACTTATCTTTGAAAAATTGTATTCAAGGAGAGTATGACGAAAATTATGTTGTGTATCAAGGGTGTGCAGCTATTTTGACGAGTGATATTATTAGTGTATACATAATCATTGAATATGATATTTTCAGTCTCTGCTTGTTTTAACTACATCATTATCATACCCACCTCCTCTTCTGCCCTCCTCCATTCCGTCCATTTCTTCCATGCTCTCATAGTTACTCTATACACAATAGAAAATAATTGAAATCGATTAACAAATGGTACACCGATTAGGAACGATTGGAAACGATTGAAGTTTTGACAACTGTGAATCGTTCTGAATCGTGTTCAATTGATTATTTGTAGAAGGGTACCAGAAAATTGAATGACAGAGATCTGAAAATCGATCCTAACCTCAAAATAGTACACATGCATAAAATTTTCATTTATCAGAATAAATTTTGGTTTGTTATTATCTCTTAAAAAAGAGTTTGGGGATGTCCGTTATACTATTTTATAACATCTCCGAATTCAGTTTTTAAATTTCTATTTTTTGTTCACAAAATCCCGGGGGACTTGAACTCGATTTACCACACGACAATGTATCACATGCCCTCAAGATTAATTCAAAATTGTACTGCATTGATGGTTTTCAACAAAGTTGACTTGACAGCGACAACCTATCATTAAATTTTTGTTCCTCATTTCCACTTTTAATAAGTAACAATATTTATTTTACAGCTAGTTTCACTCAAAGTACGTCTGTGACTGAAATCTCAATGAAATTTTAACCGTTCAATCAACTTTTGAATAAATGGACTTGACAGCAAATTCGTCTCGATAAGAATTTTTTCTGAGAAATTGACTCGAAATAATCCCAGAACGTTAGAAAAGAGTTTATTCCACTCTAAATCTTTTTTTTTTACTGAAAATGATTGCAATTTTTATTATTTTGATGGTTTTTGACAAAGTTGAGTCGACAGCGACAACCTATCATTGAATTTTTTCCCCTCATTTTCACTTCTTATGAGTAAACCTATTCAGTTAAAGCTAATTTGATTCAAAGTATGTCTTTGAGTGGAATCTTAATGAAATTTAAACTATTTAATCAACTTTGGAATTGACTTGGCAATGGGTCGAACTCGATAAGAACTTTCTCTTTAAATGCACTCTTAAGTAATCCAAAAACATTTAATAAAAGTTTATTTCTTTTAAAATATGCTACTGATTCAGAACTCGTTTCGAAATGTTTATTTCTGATATTCTTGACAATTAGCGACATTAACTTATGATTTTTTTTTATAGTACCATTTCTTGTAGATATTGACATACCTTATCCAAAGCTCGTTCAATTAACTCGAAATTCCATAAAATATAGCTAATCGTGTATGTTTCCTGACAGATGACGCTGCAGAACTGGATAGTTTGCCTTTAAGTTCTGAAGGAACACTCGTGGCGGGTAAAATATCGCAACATGTCATGGAAGAAAGACAAAAATTGATTGAGAACAGCAAATCCGCCCAGAAGCATGTGAAGAATGTGCAAGCGACTGAAAATAGTCTTCTAATAGAAGATCCTGGTATATGCGGCGATTTTAATCGGAATCTTATTAAGAAAAGCAGAACTACGACTGATGTGCCTCAATCGCCTTCTACAGCAACAACTTCACATTCTCGTGAGGACAATAATATTTGTTCATCATCAGAGTCGTTTTCGTATTTTGTTCTGATTATCCATAAAACATAGATCAAATCAACCTTTTCCTGTGTAGTCTAAACGACGATCATTGTGCCTCCTCATACCTTTGAAATCTTTGTAATAGTAACATTTTCGTATTCATATATATTTTCTTATTCATATATGCATTTCCGAATTCATATAATCAAACGTTTCTCAATTCCAAATGTCTAAGACGATGTTCTAAGCAATTGTCCAGGTGTGTAAGGATGTCACATTTATTTGTGAACATGATAACTGGAAAACGATTGCAGATAATTTGATGAAAATTGGAGGACCTATTGTCATCACTAAT
Source organism: Andricus grossulariae (assembly GCA_011634705.1). Classification (NCBI taxonomy): domain Eukaryota; kingdom Metazoa; phylum Arthropoda; class Insecta; order Hymenoptera; family Cynipidae; genus Andricus; species Andricus grossulariae. The sequence goes on along the minus strand of JAABKJ010075445.1, from coordinate 104,420,422 downwards.
ATCCTAAAACTGGGGGAAGGATTCCCAAAAATATATTTGTTGCACTTCTTTTTGACCTATAATAGTGAAAAATTGTATTGAAGAGTAAGAAAGCTATGGTGATGCATAATATAATGGTAATGTTTAGTAATGCATACATTTTTTCAACGGTGCGACTAGGTTGTACTGATGAATCGTCATCTATTGCCGATTTATCGCGTTCATCCTCTTACTTCGGTCAGCAACAACATTTAATATTTGTAGACTCGAATGAAAATCAGGAAAATGAGGCATCTATTGAAACTACATCTGAAAGGAATATAAACCAAGAAATTCACGGCATTCGAGATAGGCAGACAATGGACTGTGATGATAAACAATTCAAAAACGAGGCTTCTGCAATCGCTCAAGTGATGAAGCACAAAGGTTGAAATTAGCCTTATGTTCAAAGCATAACACACACACACTCTTGTGTGTGAATGCCTCTCTCTCTCTTTGTATGTGTGTGTGTGTGTGTACCTGATATCTGAACCGAAAAATATTTTTTCAAATTATATTGATATTTCATATTTTGTATATATATATATATATATATATGTATGCATGTATGTATATATACATCTGTGAATAGTACGGTTAGAGAATACATTGTGCGTTATTCAGTGGCCATCTAATGCTCACTTTTCAGGGGGGTTATAGGCTCATAACATGGTGGTTTCGAATGAATGATCATCAAATTCTTGAAGTACATAAAGGTAGAGCATATTCTCGAGAATATTCTCATTCTTGTGAGAATTTCTCCGAGCACTTAAACTCTCAGTGCGAACAACATTTGGTGAAGTCTTTACGACATCGTTACGACATTTTTACGACAAATTTACGACATCCTATGTCCATGTCGTTAAGATGTCTTTACGACATCTTAAAGACGTCGTACAATCTGACGGTGCCTTTTGGACATCGTAAAGAAATCTTAACGACATGGACATAGGATGTCTTAAAATCGTCGTAAAGACTTCGTAACGATGTCGTAAAGACGTAGTCAAATTTTGTGCCCACTGCGCTCTTCCCCTAATAGCATGGCACGTACCTGGAATGTCCCTGGAACGTTTTACGGGCATCTTCGAAACTTTCCAGGCGAACCTTAAAGGCACTGGAGCGTTCCAGGAACGTCCCGTTGGTACCTGAAAGGCCCTTATCGTTATTGTTATTTTTAACAACTAATATCTCGTAAATCGTGAGAGATAGGTAGAAAGTGAATGTCATTTTTAAATTTTGAGCACCGCGAATACTATAATATGATACCCATATTATAAACTAACATCGATTTTTACCTATCTCTTACGGTTCACGTGGTATTTATTATTACTAATAAAAATAACGGTATGCCCCTCCAAGTCCCAGTATGAAGTTCATCGAACGTTCCCAAGGGCCGAATATTTTACATGTTTTGGGAAATTGTTTCAAACGTTCCGCTGTAACGTTACGAAGATGTCCGTTGAACGTTCCAGGAACGTTCCGTGTTGTTACAGTTGGAACACTAAGGGCCTTTAATACTTACCTCATTTATACGATTCTACGTAACAGGGTCGGCAAAGTAAAATTTTTCAGGGTATGGAGCTTTCCCTTGAATCTAGGGGGAAGGGGAAAGAGATGACAAAAAGTTGTTATATGTAAAGGAAAAAACCTTCCTTGTTTCAGTGTATGGAATTCCATACACTCTCCAATCCAGGATATGCAGAGCTCCATACACACCATACATTAGTCGCCGGCCCTGCTATGTAATGCGTCGTTTCCATATTTTCTTTGTACGTTACAACACAACAAATATGTACAATGCCAAGTCTATAATTTAATATGATATAATAATGAGTTATACAATTATTATAATTGAGGGTCTGGATCCAATAAGGGGACGAGCTTTCGAAAACGCCAAAAATTATTGTCCAAGTGTCTCGTGATATTCATATTTTAAACTTCAAAAGATTAAGTTAAAAAATATAGGCATATAGAGAATAACAATGCGGAATTTTTTCCTTGTTGAAATTTTTCTTTCCGATCATTATATTTGAAAATCGGTCATATAAAGTCATATAAATCATATAAATCGGTGAAAAACCTGTCGTTAACCCCTTTTTTAGTTACGACGAAGAAAAGTATCGAGAGAACTTCATAGTTGAAATAACTTTCAGTGAGAAATTTGTGCCTTACTATTGAAGGAAGGTTTCTGGATATTTTTAGATCGATTAATTAAAAATTACCGGAAATATCTATTTGGCAAGAAAGCACGCGACGCCGTCTACGATTGCATATTAAGCAGATTCAAGCGCTTCTCAACATTCATCTGTACTCTCCCATAAAAGACTCGACTTTTCAATAATTAAACATGCAAAAATCGTTCACAAAGTACTGAATTATTTAGGTGCAAAATCTCTTCTCCTTTTGACGATAATTTGATTAAAAATACATTTATGGAACAAGCAATGGGAAAGAAAAAAATGCCTGGTGTCAAAAACTTAGATTGTTTAGCTTCTTTATCCGAAGAACTGCACCAAAATATATAATATACAAATTTCACAAAGAATTAAAATCCATTATAAAGGAGAATATATTTTGAATGTTCCTGTGATAATAAAACGGCAAATAAAGTGTGGGATAAATTGTTTCACTTTTTATCTGAAAAACTAAACCAAATATATACAGTAAAGTCTCCATAATTTCAAGACGCTATTATTTCAAGACCCCAACATTTCAAGCCCCCCGTATACTGTTATTTCAAATTGCGTAGTTCCGTCAATTCCCACCACGGTCCCTGTACACTCTCCTCCGCGTCTGTGACTGACCAAGAAAAAAGAGGCCCGAAGAGCGGGAAACCTTGAATTGAGTATTGTTTCACGACGTCATGGGAATACGTCGCACGACGAATACTTGATTATTAGGACTTTCAAGAAAGTTCACGTGCGTCAACTTGGTTAGTGCGGCGCGCAATATTAATTTTATTTGTGAGCAAATTAAGAATAATTTTCTTACAATCGAACGCACAAGTTCAGTAACATCAGATTTATATATTCAGTTGCAGTTTGAAATAGTAAATTTGAGGTTCTTTCTAGGTGTGATTACAATCCAAAGCTGTGAACGTAGAATTTTCAACACTTCGACATTTTACCATTAAAATAAGAATTTTATTTGCTATATTGGATCCGCCGGTTCGAATGTTTTCAATCCAACGCTAGATTTCGATTCAGCGACACTAAAAACCTAAGTATCATCAATTTCATCGATGTCCGAACATTTTTAAGTAATTCATGTCCGCCATATTGGATACACCATTTTGAATTTTAAAAATCCAACATCAGATTTGAAATCAGTGACCTCAAAAACATTGACCCTGCAAATATCACGTTATTTCGAAGTGTTTTTTCTCCAAAACATTTTTGTCACGATATGTTCTTTTTCGACTGATTGCGAAGGAGTTCAATAACAAAGATTTCAGGATGAATTGAACAAAAAGTATAAAAAATCATTTAATAGAGTAGAATTCAGTGAATATAGACAAATTTGAGTGAATTCAAGAAACACAAGAGAAATCCAAAGAATGTTAAAGAATCCAGGATAAATTGATTAGAATTCAGGGCAAAATCCTGATGAATTGTAAAAAATATATGAAAATCTCTTCAAAATTTGAAAATCCTACAAAATCCCTCAGTTTTTGTGAATCAATTCTTTGAAATTCACCCAGTAATATGAAATCCCGTGAAATGCCATTAAATCTAATGAAAATTAATGTAAATAGAACAAAAAATATGGTGTTTGAAGGAAAGGGTGAGAAAACATTGTGCAACGTTGTCCTGAAAGATGAGAGAATAGAACAAGTTGATGAGTGCATGTATCTTGGAAGCCTGTTCACTAGTGACGGAAAGATAGATGGGAAGTTAGATAGGCGTATAGATGAAGATTAAAATGTTATTGGTAGAGCAGGGCCGATTATCAGAAGTGAAAGAAATCTGCCCGTAAAGTAAATGGCAGTAAGCCCAGGGACAGACCGTGGAAAGAATGATTAGAATGTGTAGAAACACAAGAGCTTGCATGAAAAAAATGCATGGACGTAAGCCGTAAAGGAAGCTAGAGAGGTATGCCAGGATAGAAATGTATGGCGACAAATAGTTTATGAAAAGAGTGTCAGCGGACTGAATGACGATTGAAACAAAAGACTTTGGATACCTATGGGCCTGAGAGGGGAGCTTCACATGATGACTTTGTGAGGCTCTTCACTTGGGGTGATCGCTAGAGAGATTCATCAGTAACCTGGGTCGGAGCAGTATAGTGGAATGAACGCGTTATTTATATAAATGACACATGAATTCCAGATCAATCTCAAAATCTATACCCCCTCTCCCACATTGCTCCCTTCCTTGCTGAGTGAGTCACGCTTATGCCGAAAGAGAAATGGCTTAATGGTATAATAATAATATTTCCTTGAATCCTGAAAAATTTATTAGAATACATTAAGAGGTTTTAAAATTCCTTCAAATCATTGAAATCCTAGACAATATTATCCATGAAAATGCCTTTAGTTTTTGTAATCTTCTAAAAATGCCTTGGAATATTTTCAAATACCCTTCATTGTCTCAATTCTTTCCCAATCCCTTCAAATTATTGAAATCAATTGAAAATTACGTCAAATTCTTCTTGAATTCCCGAAATATTTCAAATCTATTGAAACTCCTATTGAAAAAAATACCCTAAAATATTTAATATCCTTTAAAAACTTCTGAAATCTCTTGACATTTTTTTAAGCTCTTGAAAATTCCTTGGATTTTTAAAAAATACTCTTAAATCTTTCAAATTATTGAGATGAATAGTAAAAATATACCTTGGAGTCTTTTCAAATAACCTAAAATCTTTGAAATCCTACGAAAAGCCTCAATTGAGGTGAGGGATACAATAACTCGTTAAGCGCTCGGAAACGCGCAGAAGTATTGTCCACTCGGGAAGATCGATCGATGAAAAAAGTGGTCGAAACGTAAAGAAAAATATACCTTTGTATTCAGCTTAACGCGGCTGACAAATTTTTTTCCAATTAAGTTTTTCATTCGACAATTATTACTCAAGCTAAACAATAAAAATCTACAAAATTTACGGATAGCAAATCAAAGTTTTATAAAACACAAATCGCAATTATTCGGCCGTTTACTGATAAAAATGCTTGAAATGTTAATGGTATATTCTGACATAAACGATTACTACAAGCAACGCACGTTGTTTAAAAAACCTGGACCATCGACTAGCGGCAGGCGACGAAGGCTTGCGTGAAAGCTAGCGCATGCTGACTGTGCGCCATCACGCTGCGGGAAACCGAACTTGGCAGTGCCCTTCTCGTTCGACCGTCCTCTCACTCAGCAGTTCTACGCTATAGACGCGAGTGGCGCTCCGACCCCTATGAGAGGGAGAACGGAGAAGCCACTCAACGAAATGTCATTCGTGATTCTAAGCTCCAAGCGAAGGCATCGTGGTGACCTAGCACCAAGAGAAATTAAAAGACCGAATTTTAAGAGGAACAATAGAAGCGGACGATGAGAGGACGAGCAAGAGGGAGCAGGATTCTGCCAGGTGGGTTCCCATAATCATCTCTTTCGTTACTCGTTAACTTCTTTAGTTTCAACGTTGTGTGCCGAACTGGTAGGCACACGCCGTTGAAATTGCATAGTTGCTGACCTCGAACAAGGTCATTATTGTTGACTCGCGTTCGGGATTGTGAGTAGAATATATAATAATGTTTTTTTCTGGGTCATCATGGACCTACGCTGGAGCGATATAACTCTATGCTTTAACTCTTAAATTACTGAAGTGATAATTTGTCACTCGGACCACTCCACATAACGAAAGTTTTGTCGCGGTTAAAATGTCGTTACGTGTCGCGCTATATAAATTGTCGTTTCCAGAAAATCACTCTTTTTGAGTGGGGTAAAGGAACACTCATTGTAATCCTTTAATGTTTAATTCTATTGAATCGAATTCTAACGTGATCTAGTTATACTCGAAGTGAATCTAACATTGTGTGGATTAACTTTATTATGACCCTCTGCGTTATTCCTTACCGGCCCACTCTGCTGGAGTTATTGGGCAAACTATTAATGACTTGAAATAAATTGAAACTTAAAGTTCAGACAAATTAAGTATCCTTTTGAATTTTGATAGTTTTAATGTAGGAAAACTATCTGGCGCCCTTCAGGCAATTCTAAGTCCAGAATAAAGTAAAAATAAGAGTCAAATTAATCAAATAAAAATAATCGGAAAAATTCAGGTTATAATATATATGTATGTATACGAAGAATTCGAATAAATTCAAAAGATATTTACCTAGAAGGTTTTAAGTTTTCAAAAAGACTCAAAAATATTTTAAACATTTGAATAACATTTTAACAATTTTTTGACAAAATGCAGATTTTTGAAGATTTAGAAAAAATTTTATAAATGTTTTAAAATTTTTGAAAGTTGAGGGAATAAAAATTGTTCTTAAGATTCATGAGAAAATTTGGAACGATTTTTTATTGAATAAAAAATTAATTTAAAGAGAATATTGAAACATATTTCGAAACATATAAAGGGATTTCTAACATTGTTGTAAAGAATTCTGAAGATTGTAAGGCAATTATTTTAATTATGCAAATGAACAAAAAACGAGAAAAATTCTAATCATTTAAAAAAATATTTACGTAGAAGGTTTCAAGTTTTTGAACATATTCAAAAATATTTAAAAATTTGAAAACGTTTCAACAATTGTTTGACAAAATGTAGATTTTTGAAAATTGAGAAACAAACTTAGAAACGTTTTAAGATGTTTGAAAGGTTTTGAAAGAATAAAAATTTGTTCTTAGGATTCAGGAGAAAATTTAGAACGAAAGTTTATTGAATAAAAATTGATTTCAAGAGAATATTTAAAAATATTTCGAAACATTAAAAAAGATTTCTAAAATTGTCGAAAAAACTTCTGAAAATTGTAAGGTAATTATTTTAATTACGCAAATTAAAAAAAAAATATATATACGAAGAATTCAAATCATTTTAAAAGACATTTACCTAGAAGGTTTTAAGTTTTTAAAAAGACTCAAAAATATTTAAAACATTTAAAAACATTTCAACAATTTTTTGACAAAATGCAGATTTTGGAAGATTTAGAAAAAAATTTAGAAACGTTTTAAGAATTTTGAAAGGATTGGAGAGAATAAAAATTGTTCTTAAGATTCATGGGAAGATTTAGAACGATTTTTTATTTAAAATTATGAAATCTAAGATAAAATTGAACAAGATTTCAAAACATTTACAAACAAAAAAGACATTGGTAGATTTTAAGGCAATTTTTTTAATTTAACAAATTGTCTTTAAAAATGTTAGAAAAAATTAATATAATTTCAAAAGATATTTTTGAATTTTAGAACTTTGAAGAGATTAAAAATATTTTAAAACTTTCAAAGATTTCCGACACTTTATAAAATATTTTTTAGTTTCTTCCAAACTTGTAAAATTTCGAAATATCTTTTTAATTAACTCCAATTTTTCCTAATATTCAGTAAAATCCTGTGAAATAATAATGAAAAATGTCTTACAACTTTTCTAGAGGCTCTTACTCTTAAAACATGGTTTGCTGTAGTAAAAGTCACACTGAGCCCAGTGATGCGCCTTTGTTGGGCCAGACGCAGGCTTTCCCTATTGAAACAGGTATTGCCAGAGTAAAGACGAAGTTGGGAACAGCAGTGCGCCGAGTCCAGGCCAAACTCTGGCTCTTCCTCTTGAAACATGGTTTGTCGTAGTAAAAGTCACACTGAGCCCGGTGATGCACCTTTGTTGGGCCAGACTCTGGCTTTTCCTATTAAAACATGTATTGCCAAAGTAAAGACAAAGTTGGGAACAGCAGTGCGCCGCGTCCGGGCCAAACTCTGGCTCTTTCTCTTAAAACATGGTTTGCCGTAGTAAAAGTAAGACTTGGTCCAGTAATGTGCCATCACTGGGCCAAACATCGGTGGTAGATCGACAAATTTGAATAGCCAATACAGGCAGTCAGTTCGGGCACAACACTGGGCCGATTAAAATGCCGATATTGGCCCAATAACATTAGCCGATTTTTGGCGGCCGAAATTGGACCAAGCCTTTTATCAGAAAATCCACTGCTAGTCACTCAGAAAGAACCGTATTTATTAGGAGACGTTGTCAGGTGGCATCATGAGTTATTAATTTCAATTAATTAATTAATTATAATTTACTTTCATCCAAACAGATGAATTTTCAAGGACAGTTATGATGAATCTACAACTGAAATAGTTACATAATCCGTTAAAATAATTGATTTTCAATTTTTTAAAAAACCTTTAAGCGAAAAAACGAATTTGTCTATAAAACAGTTGCATTTTGAACCCGAGAATATGCATTTTCCACCAAATAAGAAGTTTGTGGAAAAATTAGAAACGAAGAATATTAATGATCTACCAAAAAAGAAGAATTTTTATGAAAAAAAGAAAAAATTTTCAACTTACGGCGGAAAAATTAAAGTTTTACTTGTAAAAAATTAATTTTCAATAAAAGAAGAAACGACTTTGAACAAAGTTGTTTAATTTTCAACCGAAAATGTGATCCATTATCTTAAGGAAGAGATTTTTTAGCGTTTTCAAACAAACAGATACATTTTTGGCTAAGACAGATATATGCTTAGGCCAAAAAGAGAAATTTTGATCTAACTAGTTTAATTTTTGACCAAGAAATATTTCAGTTTAATTTGCATTGCCAGGAGTAACGAACTGAAGAAGAAAGAAATAGAAATATGGCAAATAAATTACCAAGAAGAATTTCAACTTTTTTTTCACTGGTCAATTGTTCATTTTCCCTAGTCATTAATATAGTAGGCCTACAAATTAATTCGGTCCCTTTTTTCTCCCGCCCACACAATATAATAGGAAACTCTTTCGTTTCAAAAATCTAGATCTAAGACATGTCGACACAAAAGCACCCGAATGAGGTCGAGTCCGCGATCTCGCATCCCCCACTACCATCGTTACGCATCGTTCCACGTCATGCGCGCGCCCCATTGCATCGTCTCCCTTCACCCCTACGCCCATAACCCGATTTTACACAAATAAAGTACCCGACTCTGTGCTCGAGTGCGCTAAGACGCAGCCCTCCAGGATCAAATCAAGTCCCAGCGTATCGTTCCCAGCCATGGACATAGGAATAGGAGGGGACTAGGCATCTCGTTGCGAGATTGATATTATCAGGTGGAAAGGCCGCCCTCTTGGATTGCGAAAACTGTATATACAGATATACACATAATGTGTATCCGCGATCGTATACAAAGCTTAACGTTGGAATTCTTTTTTTTTACAAGTTTGTATTGATTTTCTCGAATTTTGTAATTTAAAACATTTTTAAACTGTGATAAGTCGATACGAGCAAAAATGTTGAATTGTGCCGTTCCTGTTTGCAAAAATTATACAGAAAAGAAGGAAGGTGTGAAGGTTACGTTTCACAAGCAAGCGAAAAAACATTGTTATTTTGTAAGAAATATACCTAAGTATAATGCATTAGAAAACCCAATGGAAAAAGTCTGTGTCACCGAGGTTAGAGATATAATAAAGGGGTCAAAAAATGGTGAGCCGGCTGGTGTAGACAGTATTAACGCTGAAATGCTCAAATACGGGGGCGAGTACATACCTCACAGGTTGTGCGAATTGATAAATTTATGTATCGAGACGGGACAAATCCCAGACGATTGGAAAAACGCGATTATCGTACCAATATACAAAAGAAAGGGAGATAAAAACGTCTGCAATAATTACAAAGGTATCAGCTTACTAAGTACTGTAAGTAAATTATACTCAAAAATACTTATTTGTAGGGTCATGGAAATTACAGAAGAAAAGGTATGGGAAGTCCAAAGTGGATTTATGCCAGGAAGATCATGTACAGATCAGATATTTCTTAATTTTACATCAAAGTCGACCAATTAGTGGACTTACACGCTTTTCCGGGCACAGTTTGTCCCATACGAGCTTTGTCCGCGCGCATATTTACAGATTTTTTTGTTGAGTTTACTTTGTTTAGTTATTGTACTTGATAATATCAACTTTCCAGCGGTTACATATTCTTAATTTTACATCAAAATCGACCAATTAGTGGACTTACACGGATTTCTGGGCACATATGGTCCGATAGGACCTTTGTGCGCACGCATATTTTCAGATTTTTTTGTTGATTTTACTTTGTTTAGATATTGTACCTGATAATATCAACTTTCCAGCTGTTACATATTCTTAATTTTACAATAAAATCGACCAATAAGTGGACTTACACGGTATTCCGGGCACATTTTGTGCAATAGGACCATTGTCAGCACGCATATTTTGAGATTTTTTTGTTGAGTTTACCTTTTTCAGTTATTGTACTTGACAATATCCACTTTCCAGCTGTTACATATTCTTAATTTCACATCAAAATCGACCAGTTAGTGGACTTACGTGGTTTTCCGGACACATTTTTTCACATAGGACCTTTGTCCACACGCATATTGTTAGATTTTTTAGTTGAGTTCACTTTGTTAGTTATTATACTCGATAATATCAACATTCCAGCTGTTACATATTCTTAATTTTAAATCAAAATCGAGCAATTAGTGGACTTACACGGTTTTTCGGGCACATGTTGTCCCATAGGACCTTTGTACAAACGCATATTTTTAGATTTTTTGTTGAGTTTACTTTGTTTAGTTATCATACTCGATAACATCAACTTTCCAGCTGTTACATATTCTTAATTTTACATCAAAATCGACCAAATAGTGGACTTGAACGGTTTCCAGGCACATTTTGTCAGATAGGACCTTGGTGCGGACGCATATTTTCAGATTTTTTGTTGAGTTTATTTTATTTAGTTATTGTACTGGATAACATCAACTTTCCAGCTGTTACATATTCATATTATTACATCGAAATCGACCAATAAGTGGACTTACACGGTGCTCCGGGCACATTTTGTCCGACAGGACCTTTGTCCGCAAGCATATTTTCAGATTTTTTTGTTGAGTTTACTTTATTTAGTTATTATACTCGATAATATCAACTTTCCAGCGGTCACATATTCTTAATTTTACATCAAAATCGACCAATCAGTGGACTTACACGGTTCTCCGGGCTCATTTTGTCCCATAGGACCTTTGTCAGCACGCATATTTCTAGAATTTTTTGTTGAGTTTACTTTGGTCAGTTATTGTACTCGATAATATCAACTTTCCATCTGTTACATATTCTTAATTTTACATCAAAATCGACCAAATAGTGGACTTAAACGGTTTCCGGGCACATTTTGTCAGATAGGACCTTTGTGCGCACGCATATTTTCGGATTTTTTGTTGAGTTTAATTTATTTAGTTATTATACTTGATAACATCAACTTTCCAGCTGTTACATATTCTTAGTATTACATCAAAATCGACCAATAAGTGGACTTACACGGTGTTCCGGGCACATTTTGTCAGTAGGACCTTTGCCCGCACGTATATTTTTAGATTTTTTCGTTGATTTTACTTTTTTTAGTTATTGTACCTGATAATATCAACTTTCCAGCAGTTACATATTCTTAATTTTACATCAAAATCGACCAAATAGTGGACTTGAACGGTTTCCGGGCACATTTTGTCAGATAGGACCTTCGTGCGGACGCATATTTACAGATTTTTTTGTTGAGTTTACTTTGTTTAGTTATCATACTCGATAACATCAACATTCAAGCTGTTACATATTCTTAATTTTACATCAAAATCCACCAATTAGTGGACTTACGCGGTTTTCCGGGCACATTTTGTACGATAGGACCTTTGTCCGCACTCATATTTTAAGATTGTTTTGTTGAGTTTACTCTATTTAGTTATTATACTTGATAGTATCAACTTTCCAGCTGTTACATATTCTTAATTTTACATCAAAATCGACCAATTAGTGGACTCACACGGTTTTCCGGGCACATTTTGTCCCATAGGACCTTTGTCCGCACGCATCTTTCAAGATTTTTTGGTTGCGTTTACTTTGTTTAGTTATTGTACTTCGTAATAGCAACATTTCAGCTGTTATATATTCTTAATTTTACATCAAAATCGACCAATTAGTTGACTTACACGGTTTTCCGGGCACATTTTGTCCCATAGGACCTTTGTCCGCACGCATATTTTGAGATTTTTTGGTTGAGTTTACTTTGCTCAGTTATTGTACTTCATAATATCAACTTTTCAGCTGTTAAATATTCTTAATTTTACATCAAAATCGACCAATTAGTCATGGACGTGAAGGAAGCTAGAGTAGTATGCCAGGACAGAAAAGTTTGGCGACAAAGAGTTTATAAAAAGAATGTGAGTAGAGTGAATGACGCCTGAAACAAAGACCTTGGATACTAATGGGCCCAAGTGGGGTACCAGACATAAAAATTTTGTGAGGCTCTTTACGTGGGGTGATCGCCAGAGAGATTGATCAGCAAACTGGGTCAGAGCAGTGTTGCGGAACGAACGTGTCATTTAAATAAATAACACGAGAACTCAAGATCAATCTAAAAAAAATCTATACCTTACTCCTATCTACCCTATACCTACATACCCATCCACACACTACTACTTTCCAACCGAGAAATTCACGCCTACCCCGAAAGGGAAATGGCTTAATTTTATAATAATAATAATACCTGGTGTCCCCTCCATAGGCGTAGGGATGTGGCGACCCCATCGCCCAAGAGCTACGGCTCTTGCAGTCAGCCACGTTGCATTGGTCTAGCTCCCCAAGGCAACGAACTATGCGGTTACGTCAGCAGTATCACGCAATGCCACCCACAATAGGCCTCTCTCGGATGGAGACCATGTTTCAGTTGGGAGTGGCAATAGGACCGAACCGAGGCGACGTCCAGGCAATGGCCCCAGACAAACGCACTAACATTCATGTACTTTTTATCGGTGAGGTGGTCACGTGGTGTAGATTACAAAGTGGGGATGCGCTAGTCAAGGCAGAGGGTTATAGATTCCTAATTTTTGAACAATTTTAGGTTACGTTGTAACGTATTTATAACCAATTTTTTGTGTAAAGCGCTATAGCTTTGGACACCAAACATTAGTATTTCAAAATGAAAATAATTTTAATTTGAGCAACATTTAGAATCTATTAACAATTTTGGATTATGTTAGTGTTTTGGTCGAAAATTGGTATTTTCAACCCAGCAAAAAAGAAAAAATTGTTACGGATTGGGACGAATTAAGATTTTTTAATGAGCGTGAATCCCGTTTTCTGATTCGTTTAAACAAATTGAGACGCATTCAGATGAATTGAGACAGCGCGAATTGAATGCGTGATCCAGTGTTCCCACTGAGCTACCGGACAATTTTAAAAAATGTACAATAAATTATATATGCCCCGCACGTTGGCTTTACTGTTACAGATTAAATTGTATAAATGAACACTTGCTGAAATTCGCCGTCACGAATGGGGGCGAATTCGAGCGCGTATTTTACTCTCACGAATTCAGACGCATTGAACAATGTTGAAGCGTTCGCGTGCTGACTCATTGAAGTGAATTCGCTGACTTCAAACTTTTGCACCGTATTTGTACGTATAGAGAGATTCAAAATTGAAATACCGTCTTCTCGAATTTGCACGCATTGATACATTGGTCCAATGCTTCACTGTCACAAAGCGGGACTTGGGGGGTGTCTTAATCTTTTCAATTCAATTCGTATCAATACTTTCTTTTTTGCTGGGAATGAAAAAATGAGATTTTAAAGGAGACTCACAACCTCTTAAAAATTTGAGGTTATGTTAGCGTTTTACGTAAAAAATTGATATTTTAAAACAAAAACCATTACACACTGAAAAAATGGTTTAGCTGTTCCAGCTAGACGTTGAGCTGAATTTCGTCTTGTAAGAAAAAATATCTGTGTTGCCTAAATTTCTAGCTGTGTTCCCTAAATATCTAGATGATTTAGCTAAATGTTGCCGTCTAGAAATTATCTATATAAATTAGCTAGATAATTTCTAGATGAAAAAATTAGCTAAAACAGCTAGATATTTAAGTAACACAGCTATATTTTCTTAGAAGAAGAAATCCAGCTAAAATTCTAGCTGGGATAGCTAAACCATTTTTTTCAGTGTAGCTTGAATAAGCCTTACAATTTTTACAGCTTCAGGTTATGTTGACTTTTTTTCACAGGAAATCGTTTTTTTTAAAACAAAAATCATTAGATTTTAAAGGTTCAGAATTTTTCAATAATTTTAGGTTACGTTAGCGTTTTCCACCAAAAAACTGGTATTTTAAAACAAAAATATTATTATAGTTCAAACAAGATTTAGCATGGTTCAACAATTTTGGATTATTTTTGTGTTTTTGCTGGAAATTAGTATTTGTATGTAAAAAGAAACTATATTTTAAAAACAATTAACAACTTCGAACAATTATAGGTTAAGTTAGCGTTTTACAAAAAAAAAACCCTGATATTTCCAAACAAAAATCATGAAAGATTCAAGAATATTTGCAATTTTGGGAGATAGAGTCAATTGTCCGAAACGAGATGTGCCAAATTTTCTGGAACTACGATTTTCGGACAGCAGTCTCCGTTGCACACTCGAGGCCTGACATTGTTCTCCAAGTTGTCATTGAAGATTCTTGAAATTGAATGATTTCAGATTAAAATTGGAAAGAAAGGAAAATTTCAAAACTTTAAAAATTGCATATTTTCAATTTAGAATTTGTCAAAATGGATTCTTTGAAATTCGAAGGAATGTAAATTGTATTATTTATCATTAAAAGTGTTCAAAAATGAATGATTGAATATTCAAAACTTTTAAATTTAAATAATTTTTAATTTGAAGCGAATAAAATTTGACAATTTGAAATCAAAAATCAAATTGAATTTTTCAAATTCTAACCTTTTGAAAGTATAGAATTTTAGATTGTTATTACATGAAGAAATTATAATTTGACATTAAAATTGATCATAATAATTTTTCTAATGTCAAAAAATAAATCAAGCATCATTTTCACCGTTCAAAATGAGTAGTAATTCAATTACAAACTTTACAAATTGAATAATTAAAAAAATAAAAATTAATTTTAAATGGAAAACAATAAAAGTTTTTAAAAAATTCTACTATGGAACGTTGAAAATTAAACAAATTCGAAGTATTTTATAACTGAACAAATTTGTAATTACCAAGATTTGTGATTTTTCAAAAACTTTATTGTATTTTTAATTATACTTTTCAAATTTCAACCATTTTAATTTTAATTGCAAAATTAAAACTTATGAAGAAGAAAAGTTGCCATTATAATTACAGAAATTATTAAATTTTAGGCAATACAATTTTAAACTTTTTAATTTTAAATTGTTTAATTTTCAACACTTCATTTAGAATTATTATTCATTTTTGAAATTTTTCAATTTTAAATGCTCTCTTTTTTTCAATCGTCAACTAAAAATCGGACAATTTCAAGATAATACGGCATGAGTGAAAATCCCGAGAAATAAAATTCTCGACACTATCAAATTCTCGAAAAACAAAATTTTCGAAATAAAAAATTCTCGAAATGATAAAATTGCCCAAATATAAAAATTTCTAATTGGGAAATTCCCGAAATGTTTATAGTATCATCAAATTCGAAAATTCCGGAGAGTTTATAGTATTATTAAATTTGAAAATTGCCGAATTATAAAATATCCATCACAGTACAATTCCCTAAATTAGAAAATTCTAAATTAATTTTTTTTTAAATTTGTTTATACAATATTATTTATTTATGAAAAATACAATAATGAAATATTCAAACGATAATTCAAAAAAATTAAATATTAAAGCAATTTTCTTGTAATAAAATATTTCATGTTCATATTTTTAATAAGGAAATAATAATAATTAAAAAACAATTTTTTTAATTGTTTAAATTCGGGAATTGTAAGGTCGAAAATTTTATGATTTGACAATTTTCTGTCACGAATATTATTATTCTGAAATTTTCCAATTCGGGAATATTATAAACTATCGGGAATTTTATTATTCTGTAACTTTACAATTCGGGATTTTTATATTTTGGCAATTTTATCATTTCGGGAATTTTATATTCAGAAAATTCTTTGGGAACGGCTGAAAAATCCCGAAAAAGAAAATGTCCGAATTTGAAAATTAACGAATGATAAAATTTCCGGCAGTTTATAATATAACTGAATTTGAAAATTTTCGAAGAATAAAATTCCCGACAAATTTGCCAAACTATAAAATATTTGAACTAGAAAATTCCCGAATTTGATCAATTAAAAAATTTTGTTGTTAAATATTCATATTATATTATATTTTTATTCAAGAAACTTTTGTAATGTTCAGAGGTTTTTTCAATTATTGTTTGAATTTTAAATAGCAATAGTTGATAAAAATATATTTCTGATTAAAATTTTTTTGTTGAAAATGTGCATACTGTTCAAAAAAATTGTAATGTTCTCAAAAATCGAATTTTTAATTTAAAAAAAAAACTGAAAAGAAACTTCGAGATGAATCAATGTGAATTGAATCTCAGAAAGTTCAAATTCTTTGTCGGCAATTTTGGAAATCTTTTGAAATGATTTGAAATCTTGTTCAATCTTATCTTAAAATTAATTTAACAAAATAAAAAATCATTTAAATTTTGCCAGGAATCTTCAAGTAACTTGGTTATTCTCTTGAAACCTTTCAAAATTCTTAAAACCCTACTTTTTTCGAAATTTTCATAATATACATTTCGTTTAAAAATTTTTTACATCGTTTTAAATTCTTTGAAATCTTTTCATAATTATTTTTCAAACTATTTAAAACTTCTTTATGTTTCCTGAATAAACTCGATTTTTAAAAATTTGGTAACCGTGCTAAAAATCGTCTACTTTTTTTCGAAATTGTAGGAAATCTTTTAAAATCCTTCAAAATAAAATCAATTATCCTCAATCTTTCAGATTCTTGAACACAATTTTGGATACATTTTTTATAAATATATTTTATTGAATAAAAAGACAATAATGAAATTTTTTTTAAGAATTATTTTGAATGCTTAAAATTTAAAAAATAAATATTGAAATTTGAAATAACAATTGTTAAAATTAATATATTTTTTGGTGACTATTTTTTTGTGTTTGATTTTCAAAGAAATATATTATTTCAAATTTAAATATTTATTTTTGAAATTTTAAACAATAAAAATAATTCTTAAAAATAATATTTCATGGTCTTTTTATTCAATAAAATATATTTATAAAAAATTATAATTGTTTGGATTCGGAAATCTTCCAATTCGGTAATATTATAAACGGTCGGGAATTTTATTATTCAGGAATCTTATTATTAAGCAATTTTATTGTTCGGGAATTTTATTATTAAGCAATTTTATTATTCGGGAATTTTATTATTCGGGAATTTTGTTATTCGGGAATTTTCCAATTCAGGATTATTATTTTTCGGGAATTTTATTATTTGGCAATTTTGATATTCTGGAATTATATTATTCGGTAATTTTATTATTCGGTAATTTTATTATTTGGGAATTTTCCATTTCGAGAATTTGTTTATTTCGAAATATTATTATTCTGGAATTTCATTATTCGGGAATTTTCCAATTCGGGATTATTATTTTTCGGGAATGTTTATTATTTGGAAATTTTAATATTCTGGACTTTTATTATTCAGTAATTTCATTATTCGGGAATTTTCCATTTCGAGAATTTGTTTATTTCGAAATATTATTATTCTGGAATTTTATTATTCGGGAATTTTCAAACTAGGAAATTTTACAATATCGGTCATTTTATTACTCGGTAATTTTATAATTCAGCCATTCAATTATTCAATAATTTTATTATATAGAAAATTTACTATTTGGGAATTTTATTATTCGGGAATTTAATAATTCAGGAGTTTCATTATTATGGAATTTCATAATTCGGGAATTTTATAATTCAGGAATTTTATTATTCAGGAATTTCCCAATTTGGGAATTTTATTATTTGGAAATTTTATTATTCGGGGAATTTAATTATGCGGGAATTTCATAATTAGGGAATTTGACCATGTCGGTAATTTAATTATTCGGTAATTTTATAATTCAGCAATTTAATTATTCAATAATTTTATTATTCTGAAATTTCATTATTCGGGAATTTTATTATTTTGAAATTTTATTTTTTGGGAATTTAATTATTTGGGAATTTCATTATTCGGGAATTTTCCAATGCGGAAATTTTAGTGTCAGGAATTTTATTTTTCGGGATTTGTCAGGCATCCCCAATTTTGAACGTTTTTGGGAATAGTTCAAATTTGAATATTAACAATTGAAATTTTATAAATTTTAACTATACGTAATTTAAAATTGTTCAATTTTGAATATTTACAATTTAAAACTCCTTAATATTTACATTAGAAAAATTGAGAAGACTTCAGAAATTAATTCATAGGCTGGTCTTTTTAAATTCTGAAATCATCACAATTTTTTTCAAAAGTTAATATTGAGAATAATTTTAATTTTGCTGTCAAATAATTATTGAATTAATTGAATAATTAATTAATAATTTTTCTGATTTTTCTGGTAAGTCCGTCAAGTTTAATATAAATAAATAATTTGACTGAAAAAAAAATTGCCGAATTTTTAATTTTAAAACATAAAACTAACCCGAATAATAAAATTCCAAAATTGGAAAATTCCCGAATAATAAAATTCCTGAATCATGAAATGCGTGGATAATAAAATTCCCGAATAATATAATTCCCGAACAGATTATAATATTACCGAATTTGGAAATTCCCTAATAATAAAATTACTGAATTATAAAATTCCCGAATAACATAACTCGCAAACAGTTTATAATATTAGCGAATTTTAAAGTACCCTAATAATAAAATTCCCGAATGATAAAATTGAGGAATTGGAAAATTCCCAAATAATAAAATTCCCGATAATTAAAATTCCCGAATAATATAACTACCAAAACAGTTTATAATATTACCGAATTGGAAATTGCCTCAATAAAAAAATTCCCGAATTATAAAATTTCTGAATAATAAAATTCACAAATTGGAAAATTGTCGAAAAATAAAATTCCCGAATAATAAAATTCCAAAATTAGAAAATTCCCGAATAATATAATTCCCGAAGAGTTTATAATATTACCGATTTAGAAAAGCCCCCAATAATAAAATTACCGAAAGTGTAAAATTCCCGAAATGGAAATTTTTCGAATAATCAATTTCCCAAATTGGAAAATTCTCGATAATTAAAATTCCTAAATAATATATAACTCCCAAACATTTTATAATATTATCGAAATGAAATTGCCTGACGAATTTTCAAGAAAATAATTAAATTTTCCATGAAAGAATAATTTTTATTAAAAAAATCAATTTTTAACCCAAAATATAACTGTTAATTTATATTATTTATAATTTAATTATATAATTTTTAATCAAAAAAATGTCATCTTTCTTGGTTGAAAATCAACTTGTTTGTTAAAAATGTATCTTTTCGGATTTAAAATTGTACAATTATATTTTTAGTTAAAAATTGTTATTATTTGGTTGAAAATTCATATTTTTTTATAAAGATGTCATATTTCTTGGTTTAAAAAGAACTTTCGTTTTTAAATCTATCTTTTCGGGTTTAAAATTGTACAATTAAATTTTTAGTTAAAAATGATTATTATTTGGTTGAAAATTTAATTATTTTCTTGAAAATTCGTCTTTTCGGATTGAACATTCAACTATTTGATTACCAATTGACCTATTTGGTTCAAAATTCAACTTTTTTGTTCAAACTTCTTCATTCTGGGTCGAAAATTCAACTATTTAGTTTCAAATTAATTTTTATTTTGAGAGATTTTAGTAGAAAAATTAACTATTTACTTAACAGTTGAACTATTTGGTTGAGAATTCCACTATTTGGTTGAAAATTCTTTTTTTTTAGATGTAAATTGAAATGTTTTGATTGAAAATTCATTTGGTTAAAAATTTAATTATTTTCTTGAAAAATCGTCTTTTTGTGTTGAAAATTCAACTATTTTGGTAGAAAATTCAACTGTTTAATAGACAATTAAACTATTTGGGTGTAAATTTAACTATTTTATTGAAAATTCGTCGTTTTGGATTAAAAAATTTAATTATTTTCTTGAAAATTCGTCTTTTGGGTTTGAAAATTCAACTTTTTTGTGTAATCAGATTTTTGGATTGAAAATTTATCTATTTTGTTTGTACTTTCGCCTTTTTTGCTTAAAAATTCAACTACTTGGTTGAGAATTCGTCTTTTTTGGTTGAATTCAGTCGTTTTTTATTTTAAATTAAAATCTTTTGGTTGAAATATCAACTATTTTTATTGAGAAATCATCTTTTGTAGTTGAAAATTCATCATTTCAGTTGAAAATTCAGCTATTTAAAAATTAGTTTTTTATTTGTTTGAAAATTGATTTTTTTACTGGAAATTTAACTATTCCATTTTTGGTTGATAAGTGATCTTTCCTGGTTGAAAATTCAACTATTTGGTTGAAAATTGATGTATTTTGTTGAAAATTCGTCTTTCTTGGTAGAAAATTAATTTACTGGTTCAAAATTTAATCTTTTGTTTAAAATTTCAACTATTTGGTTAAAACTTCATCTATTTTGTTAAAAATGCAATATATTTCGACTTGAAATCGTTGGAATATAAAGAATTTCTAAATGAATTCAATATAGAACCTAAATTAATATTATTAAAAAAAATGGATTTCTCCATTACTCCCCTATTTTTGTAAAAAAAACACCCTAATTCCACTAATTCTCAACAAATTACATAAATTTTCCAGAAAACAGTTGAATTTTCTACCAGATTCTTGAATTTTCAAATCAAACAGACGAATTCTCTACAAAATAGTTGAATTTTCACAAAAAAATGTAATAGTTGATATAAAAAAGGAAAAAGATTTAGTTTTTAAATTAAAAACAGTTGAATACAACAACAAAAAAATGACTTCCACAAAATATTTGAATCCTTAACTAAAACAGATTAATTTTCAACCATACAGTTATATTTTGAAACCAAAAAATTAATTTTCTACAAAAAAAAACTAATTGTTAACAAAATACGTATAGTTAAATTTTAAATCGAGAGGATTAATTGTGTACTAAAAACACGAATTTTCGACAAAAGACATGAATTTTCAACCAAATAGTTGTATTTTCTACCAAAACAAATAAATTTTCGACAAAAAGTGGAATAGCTACACATTTTTAGTCAAAACTTTTAATTTTAAAACAACAAAAGCAGAATTTTCAACAAAATAGTAAAATTTTCAAACAAAGAGAAGAATTTTCAACAAAATAGCTCAACTTACAACAAAGTAGTTGAATTTTCAAGCCAAAGAGATAAATTCTCAAAAAAATGTAATAGTTGATATTTAAACCACAATAGATTTTAATTTTAAATAAAAAAGTTGAATATAAACATAATACTTGAAGCTTTAACTAAAATACATTAATTTTTAACCATACATTGCATTTTTAACCCAAAAAAAATTATTTTCTACCTAAAAATAAGAATTTTCAACAAAGTACATAAATTTTTATTCAGATAGTTCAATTTTCAACCAAAAAATATAAATTTTTAATAAATTACGTACAGTTTCAATCAAATATTTTGAACAATGGAAGTGATATTGGTCCAAATACATGAATTTTCAACGAAATAGTTGAATTTTCAACCAAGAAGTTTAATTTCTAACAAAAAATACGAATTTTTAACAAAACAGTTAAATTTTAAATTCAAAATTATCAATTTTCAACCAGATACATGAATTTTTATCTAAAAACGATCAATTTGCAACAGCAAAAAAAGGAATTTTTAAGTAAAATGATGAACATTTAACTGGACTACTTAAATTTTCAACCAAAAAGATGGGTTTTCAACCAAGAAGATTAAATTTCTAACAAAAAAGGCGATTTTTTAACAAAACAGTTGAACTTTTAACCGAAAAAGATCAATTTTCAATCAGATACTTGAATTTTTATCTAAAAACGATCAATGTTCAACCAAAAAAAGGAATTTTTAACTAAAATGAAGAATATTTTAACTGAACTACATGAATTTTTAACTAAAAATGCTCAATTTGCAACCAGATACTTGAATTTTTATCTAAAAACGAACAATTTTCAACCAAAAAAAAAAAAATAATTTTTAACTAAAATGATGAATATTTAACTGGATTACTTAAACTTTTAACCAAAAAGATGTTTTTTTCATCCAAGAAGATTAATTTCTGAAAAAAAAACGAATTTTTAACTAAAAAATATCAATTTTCAATCAGATACTTGAATTTCATCTAAAAACGATCAAATTTCAACCAAAAAAAGGAATTTTTGACTAAAATTATGAATATTCAACTGGGATACTTGAATTTACTACCAAAAAGATGGGTTTTCAAGTAAGAAGATTAATTTTCTACCAAAAAATACGATTTTTCAACAAAATACATGAATTTTCAATGAAATAGTTGGATTTTCAACAAAAATGATCAATTTTCAACCAAATAGTTGAATTTTAAACCAAGAAGTTTAATTGCTAAAAAAATACGATGTTTTAACAAAACAATTGAATTTTTAACTAAAAATGATCAATCTTCAATCAGATACTTCAATTTTTGTCTAAAAACGAACAATTTTCAACCAAAAAAAGGATTTTTTAACTAAAATGATGAATTTTTAACTGGACTACTTAAATTTTCAACCAAAAAGATGACTTTTCAACCAAGAAGTTTAATTTTCTATAAAAAAAGACGATTTTTCAACAAAAGACATGAATTTTCAAGGAAATAGTTGAATTTTCAACTAAAAAAGATCAATTTTCAAACAGGAAGTTGATTTTCTGACAAAAAATACGACTTTTTAACAAAACAGTGGAATTTTCAACCAAAAAAAAAGAAAGAATTATTAACTAAAATGATGAATATTTAACTGGGCTACTTAAACTTTTAACTAGAAAGATGTTTTTTCAACCAAGAAGATGAATTTCTAACAAAAAATACGGGTTTTTCACCAAACAGTTGAACTTTTAACCAAAAAAGATCAATTTTCAATCAGATACTTGAATTTTCATCTAAAAATGATCAATTTTTAACCAAAAAAAGGAATTTTTGACTAAAATTATGAATATTTAACTGGGATAGTTGCATTTTTAACCGAAAAAATAAATTTTCAACCAAGAAAATTAATTTTCTATCAAAAATTACGATTTTTCAACAAAATACATGAATTTTCAACGAAATAGTTGAATTTGCACCTAATAAGATCAACTTTCGACCAAATACTTGAATTTTTAACCAAGAAGATTAATTTCTAACAAAAAAGACGAATTTTTAACAAAATAGTTGAATTCTTAACTAAAATTTATCAATTTTCAACCAGATACTGGAATTTGTTTCTAAAAACGATAAATTTGTAACCCAAAAAAGGAATTTTTAACTAAAATGATGAATAATAAACTGGACTACTTAAATTTTCAAACAAAAAGTTGGGTTTTCAACGGAGAAGATTAATTTTCAACCAAAAAAGGCGATTTTTTAAAAAAATACATGAATTTTCAACGAAATAGTTGAATTTTTAACCAAGAAGATTAATTTCTAACAAAAAAGACGAATTTTTAACAAAATAGTTGAATTTTTAACTAAAATTTATCAATTTTCAAGCAGATACTGGAATTTGTATCTAAAAACGATAAATTTTTAACCCAAAAAAGGAATTTTTAACTAAAATGATGAATAATAAACTGGACTACTTAAATTTTCAACCAAAAAGTTGGGTTTTCAACGAAGAAGATTAATATTCTATTAAAAAAGGCGATTTTTTAACAAAATACATGAATTTTCAATGAAATAGTAGAAATTTTCAACCAAGATGATTAATTTCTAACAAATAATAAAAAAATTTTACAAAATAGTTTAATATTTAACTAAAAAAGATCAATTTGAAACAAACAAAAAACGAATTTCCACAAAATAGTTAAATACAGTATTATAAAAATCCTTGAAATATTTTTAATTATGTGTGAAATTTTTGTGGAATCATTGAAATCTTTGAAATTCTGGTGAAATCCTGGCGAAATCCGTGTGAAACCCCTCTGGAATCTTTTAAAATCTTTGTAAAATCTTTGAAATCCTTGAAATCTTTTCGAAATCTTTGATATTTTTGTAAATCTTTTTGAATTATTTGAAATCCCTGTGAAATAATTGAAATTTTGTTTAAACTTTAAAATCTTTGTGAAATCTTTGAAATCCTTAAAGTATTTCTGAAATCTTTTGAATTATTTGTGAAATCTTTAAAATATTTTGAAATCCTTGCGAAGCCGTTGTGAAATCATTAGTATCTTTGTGAAATCTTTTGAATTATTTGTGAACTCTTTGTGAAATACTGAAATCTTTGAAATCTTTGTGAAATCCTTCTGAGACCGATTTTAAATCTTTTGAAATCTTTGTGAAAGCTTTGAAATCCTTGAAATCTTTCAAAAATCTTTATGACATTTTTTAAATCTGTGGGCAGTCTTTAAAATCCCTGTGAACTCAATAAAATCTTTTAAAAACTATGAAATCTTGGAAATCTTCGTGAAATTTTTGATATCCTTGAAGTTTTTAGAATTATTTGTGAAATCTTTTAAATATTTGCAAAATCCGTGTGAAACCCTTTTAAAATCTTATAAAATCGTTAGAAATCTTTGTGAAGTCTTTGAAATCCTTGAAATATTTTGAATTATGTGTGAAATTTTTGTGGAATCATTGAAATCTTTGAAATTTTTGTGAAGTCCTTGTGAAAACCTTGTGAAATCTTTAAAATTTTCATAATTCTTTGTGAAATCTTTGAAATCCCCGTGAAATCGTTGAAATCTTTGAAATTTTAGTTAAATCCTTGTAAAACCCTTGTGAATCCTTTCTGAAATCTTTGAAATCCTTAAAGTCTTTCTGAAATCTTTTGAATTATTTGTGAAATCTCTGTGTAATATTTTAAATCTTTTAAATGTTTGTGAAGTTCTTATTA
This sequence comes from Andricus grossulariae, assembly GCA_011634705.1. Classification (NCBI taxonomy): domain Eukaryota; kingdom Metazoa; phylum Arthropoda; class Insecta; order Hymenoptera; family Cynipidae; genus Andricus; species Andricus grossulariae. Next base: position 104,395,373 of record JAABKJ010075445.1, on the reverse strand, counting down.
ATCCCTTGTGAAATCTTTGTGAAATTCTTGTGAATCCCCTCTAAAATCTTTTGAAATCTTTGTGAAATCTTTGGAATCGTTCAAGTCTTTCTCAAATCTTTTGAATTATTTGTGAAATCATTGAAATCCGTAAAATATTTGCAAAATCCTTGTAAAGTCCTCGCGAAATCTTTTGAAATATTTGTGAAATCATTGAAATCTTTAAAATCTTTGTGAAATTCTTGTGAAACCCTTGTGAAATCATTTGAAATCTTTGAAATCCTTGAAATCTTTGTGAAATCTTTTATATTTTCGTAAATATTTGTGAAGTCTTTTGAAACCTGGTTCGCAAGAAAATTCTCCTGAACATTCCAAGGAAGATTCCAGGACTGTTCGTGAAGAATTTGAATAATTGAATTAATTGCATTAATTAATAAATAAATAAATTAATAAAAAAATGAAATTAATTACATTAATATAATGCGAAAATTTTTATGAACATTCCCCGAATCTTCCTTGGGAACCTTACTTGATACGCGGGCATTTGTGAAATCTTTGTGAATTCCTTGTGAAACCATTGTTAAACCTTTGTGAAACCCTTGTGAAATCTTGAGAAATCTTTGTGAAATCTTTGAAATCCTTTAAGTCTTTCTGAAATCTTTTGAATTATGTGTGAAATCATTTAAATCTTTAAAATATTTGCAAAATCTGTATGAAACCCTTGTGAAATATTTTGAAATCTTTGTGAAATATTTGAAATCCTTGAAATCTTTCCGAAATCTTTATGAAATTTTTGAAATTTTTGTAAATCTGCGAAGTATTTTAAATCCCTGTGAAATCATTCAAATCTTTTCAAAACTTTGAAATCTTGCAAATCTTTGTGAAATTTTTGAAATCTTTAAAATCCCTGTAAAATTATAGAAATCTTTTCAAAACTTTGAAATATTTATGGAATCTTTGTGGAATCTTTAAAATCCCTGTGAAACCATTGAAATCTTTTAAAAACTTTGAAATCTGGGAAATCTTTTTGAAATCTTTGAAATCCTCGAAGTCTTTCTGAATCCTTTTGAATTATTTGTGAAATCTTTGATGTTTTTGTAAATCTTTGAGGTCCCTGTGAAATCATTGAAATTTTTTAAGAACTTTGAAATCATTAAATTCTTTGTGAAATCTTTGAAATCTATGAAGTCTTTCTGGAAAATTTTGAATTCTTTGTGAAACCTTTGAAATCCTCGAAGCCTTTCTGAAATATTTTGAATTCTTTGCGAAATCTTTGTGAAATCTTTGAAATCCTCGAAGCCTTTCTGAAATATTTTGAATTCTTTGCGAAATCTTTGTGAAATCTTTGAAATCCTCGAATATTGAGAATATTGAAAGACGCTCAGTACATATTGTAATAATAATGTCCTATCGTCAAAGAAGAATTATAATACCTTTTGCTCTATAACCTTAAATTAATTCAATCAATTTCAAATATGTTGGGCGCAGGACCTCACCTGAATCAGGAACAACAAAATGAAGATAAATGAGTGAAATGTCAAAAAGTTTCGCAAAACTAGTAGTAGAAATTTCCTATTATTTCCCCCGCTATTTCATATCAAATTTGCGAAAAGTAGACAGAGGGCGTGGTTTTGGAATTGAAATAGGTTGCTTTCCCGAGAATATTGACACATTTAATCGAAATAGAAATTACCAAATCTGGTTCGTTCAAAATAGATATAGACTATCTTTCTTTTACAATCGTCTACAAAAACAAATTAAAGTTTAACTTTTGAAGAACAATTCAGAATCCTTCCTAGACAAAGGATACAAGTACTAGTACCTCCATTTTTTGATAAATTTTATATAATATTATTACTAATGCGGTTGAAATTTGTATCCAAAGTCTCAAAGATAAATTTCAAGTTAAAAATGTATCTTAATTTTTTACGGTCATTATTTATTTTATTTGTATATGTTGCCATTTTTATATAGTTAACGTTGAAAGCATTGGTGAATTCATGAAAGTTCCTTCAACTCCGAGATGACATTTAAGAGTTTATTATTGAAAATAGGTTTGAGCATCTGTCTTAGTTTTCTCATAAGAATATTTAAAATAGACATGTTTACAGCTCACGTGTTCCGAATGAACATTTTTCCGAACAGTCATCGGGCAATAGGTGAAATTCCGATCGGACTAAAAAAGATGAATCTTTGCATCATCCAGTTTGTTATTAAATTGGATTCATTTAAAATTATGCAATGATATTTCAAATACGTCAGTATCATTTTCAAAGATTTCAAAGCATTCAAATATTTTTCGTGATTCGAAATCATATAAATGCATTTCAAAGACTTGAGAAATATTCATGTGTTTTTGCGAGATTTCATAGGATTTCTGAAGAATTTCTACTACAGCAACTCGCTGCAAATTATGAGTAATTTGAGATATTTTACGGGATTTCTTAATAGAAACAAACTAAAAATAGTGCAGGTGATTTTAGATTATCTCAAAACATCTACAACGATTTTCAGGGAAACTGTGTAGCTTTCAGAAGCTAATGTTGTGAAATATTCAGAAATTTTAATGCATGTTGAGGAATATTTTCATTTGAATTAATATGGTTTTATGCAAATGAGAGTACAAAAATATACTATATACTATTGCTAAGATTTTTAACACTTTCACATTACAGTACTTTTTCATACATTTTTGCATTCTACAAATATAAATCTTGATAATTCTACTGAATCATCTGAAGTCTTCAAAATAAATTCTAATTTGAAAATTTTCAATATCGTCCTTCCAATTCTGACAGTCAAATTTAAGTTTTCTGGTAAATAAGAGAACAAATAATTTTCTAGAATTTAAAAAAAGTTTTTACAAAAGGAGATTTATTTTCTCATAAATACGATGTCAACAAGACAACAAAGCATTCAAATTATCATTCGTGAATTTTGTTTAGCTGAAAAAAGCTTCATTATCTCCTTCAATATTTTCAAACTTTCAGGTAAACATGTTGTTAAATTTTTTTCGAGCCAGTATAAAATATTCCTTTTTTTATAATATGATTTGTGGAATAAAGAAAAATTAAGTTACATTACGTTGTAATTCCTAAAATTTTCAAAATATGGAAAGATGTGACAGTTTTTTTGTGGACTAGAAAAGAATAAAAAGATGGAAAATAATGTAATTTATGTTAGTGTATCAAATTTCAAATAAGGTTCATACAATTTTCTAATTGTTTTTTATCAGTTGGAGATGTTTTGTCATGATATAATACACAACAAAATTTCCAAAAACAGATTATTTGTTGAAATTGTAGTTTCCAAGATTTTTAACAATTCTACAAACAAATGCAGTATACGGCGTTTGTCTACTTTTATTGTATATGGTGCCGTTCTTTAAAAAATTCAATTGTTTCACTTTCAATGTTATATTTTTACGATTAAAACAAAAAATGCGCATCTAGTCAAAAAATAATTTAAAAAAAATGTCTAGATCTTTTTTTGGTAAAGATTTTTTGTTTATTAATTTTTTTTCGAGTCTTTTATAGTTGGAAGGCAAAATAGAACTTGTAATTTTGGTATTTTATCCTTTGTGGACTGTAATAAAATTACATGTGGTTTATTTTTCATAGAGAATATGATAATGATATTTAATTTATTACAGATTCTTAATATAGGAAAATAAATATCTTCGTGCTATGGTGACACAATAACTCTAGAAGAATTTTCACTGAATCAAATCAGTAAGAATTTGCACTGAATAAAATCAGTAAGAATTTGCACTGAATCAAATCAGTAAGATTTTCCACGGAATCAAATCAGTAAGTATTCTTACTGAATCAAATAAGTAAAGAATTTCACTAAATACAATCACTAAGAATCTTCAATGAATCTAATCAGTAAGAATTTTCACTGAATCAAATCAGTAAGAATTTGCACTGAATAAAATCAGTAAGAATTTGCACTGAATCAAATCAGTCAGAATTCTCACTGAATCAAATCACTAAGAATTTTCACTGAATACAATAATTAAGAATTTGCACTGCTTCAAATCAGTAAGAATTTCCACTGAATCAAAGCAGTAAGAATTTTCACGGAATCAAATCAGTAAGTATTCTTACTGAATCAAATAAGTAAACAATTTCACTAAATACAATCACTAAGAAATCAGTAAGAATCTTCACTGAATCAAATCAGTAAGAATTTGCACTGAATCAAATCAGTAAGAATTTGCACTAAATCAAATCAGTAAGAATTTTCATTGAATCAAATCAGTAAGAATTTTCACAAAATAAAATTAGTATGAATCTTCACTGAATAAAATCAGTAAGAATTTTCACAGAATCAAATCAGTAAGAATGTTCACTGAATCAAATCAGTAAGAATTTTCACTGAATAAAATCACTAAGAATTTTCAGATTGAAATTCGTAAGAATTTTTACTGATTCAAATCAGTAAGAATTTTCATTGAATCAAATCAATAATAATTTTTCACTGAATAACATCAGTATGAATGTTCACTGAATTAAATCAGTAAGCATTTCCACTGAATAAAATCACTATGAATTTTCACTGAAGCAAATCAGTCAGAATTTGCACTGAATCAAATCAGTAAGAATTTTCACTGAATCAAATCATTATGAATTTTCACGGAATCAAATCCATAAGAATCTTTACTGAATAAAATAACAAAGAATTTTCACGGAATCAAATCCATAAGAATATTTACTGAATCAAATCAGTAAGAATTTTCACGGAATAAAATCAATAAGAATCTTTACTGAAAAAATCAGTAATAATTTTCACGAATTCAAATCAATAAGAATCTTCACTGAATCAAATCAGTAAGAATTTTTACTGAATAAAATCACTAAGAATTTTCTCGGAATAAAATCAGTGAGAATTTTCACTGAATCAAATCAGTAATAATTTTCACGGAATAAGATCAATAAGAATCTTTACTGAATCAAATCAGTAAGAATTTTCACTGAATAAAATCAATAAGAATTTTCTCTGAATAAAATCAGTAAGAATTTTCACTGAATCAAATCAGAAATAATTTTCACGGTATCAAATCAATGAGAATCTTTACTGAATCGAATCAGTAAGAATTTTCACTGAATAAAATCACTAAGAATTTTCAGATTTAAATTCATAAGACTTTTCACTGAATCAAATCAGTAAGAATTTTCATTGAATGAAATCAATAATAATTTTCACTGAATCAAATCAGTAAGAATGTTCACTGAATCAAATCACTAAGAATTTTCACTGAATCAAATCAGTCAGAATTTTCACTGAATCAAATCAGTAAGAATTTTCACTGAATCAAATCAGTATGAATTTTCACGGAATCAAATCCATAAGAATCTTTACTGAATCAAATCAGCAATAAAATTCACTAAATAAAATCACAAAGAATCTTCACTAAATCAAATCAGTAAGAATTTTCATTGAATCAAGTCAGTAAGAATTTTCACTGAATCAAATCAGTCAGAATTTGCACTGAATCAAATCAATAAGAATTTTCACTGAATCAAATCAGTAAGAATGTTCACTGAATCAAATCATTAAGAATTTTCATTGAAAAAAATCACTAAGAATTTTCACGGAATCAAATCCATAAGAATATTTACTGAATCAAATCAGCAAGAAAATTCACTAAATAAAATCACAAATAATTTTCACTGATTCAAATCAGTAAGAATTTTCATTTAATCAAATCAGTAAGAATTTTCACAAAATAAAATTAGCAAGAATCTTCACTGAATAAAGTCACTAAGAATTTTCACTGATTCAAATCAGTCAGAATTTGCACTGAATAAAATCAGTAAGAGTTTTCACTGAATCAGATCAGTATGAATTTTCACGGAATCAAATCCATAAGAATCTTTACTGAATCAAATCAGCAAGAAAATACACTAAATAAAATCACAAAGAATCTTCACTGAATCAAATCAGTACGAATTTTCACAGAATGAAATCAGTAAGAATTTTGACTGAATCAAATCAGTAAGAATTTTCATTGAATCAAATCAGTTAGAATTTTCACTGAATAAAATCACTAAGTCTTTTGACAGTTATTGTGCCTACACCATACTACAGACTACAGACAGACGGACAGACAGACGGACAAACCGTTTTTTCTGACTCAGGGGGCCTCAAAACGTCGACACTTAATTGAATCCACGAAAGTCATTTTTTACATAAAACCAATACCTTCTCATTGAGATGAGAATGTAAAAAAATCGATTATTTTACAGATTTCCAATAAAAAATTTAGAATATTTTCAAGAATGAAAGGTTTCAAGAGAATGAAAAACTTTTCTAGATAAAATTAAACAAGATTTCAAAACATTTTGAAAGATTTCCAAAATTGTCAGAAAAGTATGTCGAAGATTTTACGGCAATTTTTTCACTTTGCAGAGTTTAACTTCTTTTTACGAAAAATGCTAATCATTATAAAAGATATTGAGAAGATTTGAAAAAATTTCAAAAATAATTTAAACCTTGGAACGATTTCAAGAAATTTGAAACAAAATGCAGATTTTTGAAGATTTCGAAAAAATATACTTTTGAGTAATTTGGAAAGGTTTCAAGAGCATAAAAGTTTTCTTTTAAGGTTTCAAATTTTTTTTTAAATTATCGAAAAAGAATCTGGAATATTTTAAAGCAATTTTTTCAAATTTTTTAGTTAGAAAAAATGATGAAAAATTCGAATCGCTTTAAAAAATATTAAGAAGTTTTGAAAAAATTGAAAAAAATGATTTCGAAAAAGACTGTAGAAGATTTTGGAGCAAAAATTTTGAACTTTGCGAGATTACAAATTTGTTTTAATTTTTCAAAAAATGATTTTTGCTTGAAAAATTAATTTTAAGATAGAATTGAAAATTATTTCAAAATATTTCCAGAATTGAATCCGGAAGATTTTAAGGCATATTTTTGTATTGTGCAGAATTTTGAAAAAAATTTCGGAGAAGTCTTACACATTTTAAACTATTTTTAGAAATTTTGAATAATTTCCAAAATAATTTCAAGAAATTTAAAACGAAATGTACATTTTTGAAGAGTTTGAAAAAATTATATTATTTAAGGCCATGTGACGAGTGGGTCACGTGACCGGCTTCCTACCTTACCTACACTTTTTTTTTATTTGTAACCTTAATTTCACACAAATAACCACATCGAGTTCAAAATTTCGGATAATAAATAAGAAGCGCTAAAAAACGCGGCTCTGGTCCTAAATTTTTATAATTATGAAAGAAGCCAAACAAAAAATTTACAAAAAAAACTGTTTTCATAATAATTATAAAAATTTAGGACCAGAGCCGCATTTCTTAGTGCTTCTCATTTGTTATCACAAATTTTGAACTCGATGTGGCTATTCGTGTGAAAATAAGTTTACAAATAAAAAAAGTGTTGGCAAGGTAGAAAGCTGGTTACGTGACCTACTCGTCACATGGCCTTAAAAAAAATTATTTCTGAAAAGATTTGAAAAATCATTTCATACTTGAAACAATTTCAAGAAAATTAAGAAAAAATGAAGAATTTGGAAAATTAAAAAGAAAGGCGTTTTAAACTTTCGAAGAGTTCCAAGGCAATAAAAAAATCTTCTTAAAATTCCTGGGATCATACAAATAATAATGTTTTATTTGGTAAATTAATTCTAAGAGAACATTTAAAAAGATTTCATAAGATTTCGAAAACTGTCGAACAATAATCTAGAAGATTTTTTGGTAAAATATTATTATTAAATATTATTCGTGTTAGTTATGGAAATTTTAAGGAGTTTTGCAAAGATTTCTTAAAATTTAAAACGAAATTGATTTTTAAAGATTTCGAAGAAAACATTTTCTAAAGATTCATAGGAAATTTAAAATATTTTTTTTTTATTTTCCAAAATTATCATAATAGAATATTCCAAAAGATATCCAAAATTATGTTCAAGAATCTGAAAGATTGTTGGGAAATTTTTGTTATTTTGCAGGATTTTACATGGTTTCCTAAAACTCCGAAAAAGAAAGTAGAAGATTTTTTGCACGATTACCAAATTAGAAAAAAAATCGAGTTTATTCAAGAAATATAAAGAAGTTTTGAAAAGATTCAAATATAATTCCTGGCAAAATTCAAATGATTTTTTATTGAAAAAAATTAATTTTAAGATAAAGTTGAACAAGATTACAAAACATTTCAAAAGATTTCTATAATTGCCGAAAAAGAATCTGGAAGATCTTGAAGCAATTTTTTTTTAATTTAATAAAAAATTCGAACCAGTTTAAAAGATATTTAAAAATTCTGAAAAATGTCAAGAATAATTTAAAGCCCAAAGATCTGGCTAAAATGGATGACGAGCTTCGTGGAGATTTTTTCGAAGAACCCGACCTCTGGACTATCAATTGTAGTGTGTATAATGCAGCGTTGATTGAATCCGCGAAAGTCATTTTTCACATAAAACCAATACCTTCTCATTGAGATGAGAATGTAAAAAAATTATTGTTCGAACATATTATTATTGTTTATCATATTTTCTCACATAGTAATGGTAGATAGTTCCGCTTTTTTCCGACATTTTTAACTTTTTGTCCACTTTTCATTTAATGAAGCAAAAATTGATGCAAGTTAACAAACATTATTGTTTAAACATATCATTATTATTGTTCATATTATTTTCTCATATATGAGAAGACTAGAGCAGCTATCTACTATCACTATATATAGTAACGGTAGATAGTTGCGCTTTTTTCTGAAATTTTTAACTTTTTATCCACTTTTGATTTAGTGAGGTAATAATTAATGCAAATTAACAAATCTTATTGTTTAAACAATTTATTACTGTTCATAACTATCTTCTCATAGATCATTTATAGAAAGTTTCATTTTTTCTGGAGCTTTTAACTTTGCTTTGACTTTTTATTTATGAACAACTAATAAATAAACTTTAGAGAGAATAATATTTTGAACAATCTCTTTCTTTTAATAAATATTTATTATAAATCTATTAAAAAAACAAAGTATGAAAATGGAAGTTGAAATTTTCTTATTAAAATACAGTTAAAAAATAAACCTTGATCAAAAATTCTTCTACCAATTTTATTTATAATGCTGGAGCTTGCTGGAAATAACTGTAAAATGCCCAAAAATAAAATGTCTAGCATTCTAAAATGCCAGGAAATGAAAATATTCGAAATAGAAAATTTCCGAAAGTAGAAAATTTCCAAATTGGAAAATTCGCGAATAACAAAATTCCCGAACAGTTTGTAATATTACCGAATTGTAAAATATTTATTCATTAAATATACAATAAAATGATATATTGATCAAAGAAAATTTTTTTATGTTTGATTTTTATTTTAACTATTGCTTGACTATTTTATTATTGCATTCTTGATAAATAAATAATATTGAATTAAAAAAAATGTATTGTTAAAATTTGGGAATTTTACAGTGTCGGAAGTTTTATAATTCGACAATTTTCTTTCGAGAATTTTCAAATTTGGTAATGTTATAATCTGTTTGGACATTTTCCAATTCGGGATTTTTATATTTCGGCAATTTCATAATTTCATAAATTGTACAGTGTCAGGAATTCTATTTTGTTAGAATTTTTCTGTCGTTCTACTTACTAAGTCCTGAAAAATTCATAATATATATATATTCAATATAAATCTTTAAGAAAAACAAGGTATGAAAGTAGAAATTTGAAAATTGTCATTAAAATGTTATTGAAAAAAACCTGGTTCAAAAATTCTTCTACTAACTTTATTTAGAATGATGAGGCTTGCAGAAGCCCTGAAAAATTCCAAATAAATATTTAATATAAATCTATCAAAGATAATTATAGGAAACGAAATTTAAATTTTTTATTAAATACTGTTAAAAAATAAACTTTGATCAAAAATTCTTCTACTAATTTCATTGGGAATACTGAAGCTTGCTGACGACAAAAAAAAATTCCGAAATTGTAAAATTCCCGAAAACGAAAATATTCTAAATAGAATATTCCCGAAATCAGAAAATTTCCAACAATTTATAATAATACTGAATTTGAAAATATCAAAATAATAATATTCCCGACGAAACATTGCCGAATTATAAAGTATCCACCACAGAAAATTCCTGAACTAAAACACATCAAAAAATGGTTTGTTTCTCAACAAATATTATTTATTCGTCAAATATACAATAATGAAATATTATAATCAGATTATATTGTGCTTTGGCACACTTTTCGAAGGCCTAAGAAGAGAGAACAAGTTAGTTAACCAGCTATTTTTGATCAAAATTCAAAAACTGAGCACATTTTGAAAATTTTTGATACCACTTTTTTTCAAAATTTGGAAATTATATGTACGGTTATTAGTAGTACTTCAAGAGACAAACAATTTATCTCCGTGAAATTTTTCGATAAAATCAACATTATCAGAGTTATAGCACTTTAAATGTCCCAAAAAACAAACGAAAATTAATATTTTAAGCCGAACAACGCATGATATGAAAAAAAGTCGAGAAAAGAAAAACGTTTCTTTTTGAAAGCTCTATAAGATTATCATAACAACTTTTTAAAGTTTTTCAAAAAATCGAAAATTCAAATTTTGATAGCACAAAAAAAATGAAAAATTAAAAAATCCTATTTCGCGGTCAAACTATGCAAGACACGAAAAAATATGAAGATACAAAAATCGTGCAACCAAAAAAGATCTACAAATTTATTATTAATCACTTTTTGATAAGACGCGTAGTTGTTGTTTTATTCGTGAAAAATAACACACTTTACCACCGAGCAATTCACGCCTACCCCGAAAGGGAAACGGCTTAATGATATAATAATAATAATAATAATTTCAGACAACCAGTATTATTTTCCGACATAGACTTGGGACTAACTTTTTGCAGATAGTATGCGCGACCATACCTCCTTAATAAAAATAAACACATGTTGGAACTTAGTTCGTTCTGTGAGGTGGCATAGAAAGAAGTGTGAATAAAAACATATAGAGCGAGAGGCATACATGACGAAGCAGGGATGTAGGTTGATAGCGTAGGTAGTATAAGATTATATACAGTGTATAGTGATAAGATACGAGGACTTACATTACTAGTGATTCGTGGATAATATGAGACTATTATAGATCCCGCTAATACCTTCAATATCAGATTTTAAGTTCACATTGTTGTAATTCTTGACGACGTAGAACATTTCCATAAATAGTCTTTTGTAACAAGAAGATTCTTTAGTTAAATAGTGTAATTTTTAAAATCAAAATTGTCTTTATATTCTATAGCTTTTCTCAATAGGTGTTGAATCCTTTTGATAACTAAAACATTTTAAAGTGTCTTTTATTGGTTTAAAAACTGCTTTGAACTTACATTTTTTAAGAAATTTGTTACAAAATTTTGAAATTAATGGACAGTATGGAAGGACCATATTTTGATCTAGATTAAAATCATTGTTTTGGTTATTTCTGTTAATGTTATTATTATTGTTGATATGTATTGTGTGTAGATGAGGTTCTATCTGCTTGATAACATATTCAGTTGGGAAACCATTGGATTCAAAAGTTTCAGTTAGTATTTTTAAATTGCTCTCATGGAAAGAGGGATGTGCAAGTTTTATTACTTCCTAAACCAATTGGTCATAATCTGGCTAGTTTTGAATGCTGTGGAAGAGAATTGGCAGAAAATAAAATTACATACTAAATTACCTCTTGAATTTTTCTCGAAAATCTTAAAATTCTGTTCAACTAATGCTTATTGTTCTTTTCAAGGTAAATTTTATAAACAGATTTTTGGTGTCCCCATACGATCTCCGATCTCTGCCGCTGTTGCACTTCTCGTAATGGAAGAACTACAATCTGAGATTTTCTGGCTTGCTTACATAAAGATTCAATCTTTAATTTTAAAGACACCTTCAACGATTTTCACAATAGGTTACAATTTACAATATAACGTGAATCAAACAATAGTATTAATTCTCGAGACGTATCTATCACTCACCATAATGGCCAGATTATGACCAATTGGTTTAGGAAAGATACCTGGTCTGGTCTCTATATAAATTTCAGCTCAATAACATATCCTCCATATAAAATTAGCGTCATCAACAGTTTGCTTGATCGGGCAATAAGTCATGCAAATCCCTCTTTCCATGAGAGCAATTTAAAAATAGTAACTAAAGCTTTTGAACCCAATGGTTTCCCAACTGAATATGTTATCAAGCAGATAAAACTTCGTCTAGACACAATACATACCAACAATAATAATAACATTAACAGCAATAACCAAACCAATGATTTTAATCTAGATCAAATATATAATGTTTCAGTTACCAAAAGGATTTAACACCTATTGAGAAAAGCATTGATACTATATATAAAGTTATCTGTAAAGACTGTGACAAGTGCTACATTGGACAATCTAAGTGATACATACTAACAATAATCAAAGAACACAAGAGAGACTGTGACAAACTTATTTTAAAAAACCGGTTTATCTACACTGTTAGAAAAATCTGTACTAGATTTAGTACATACGAGACTATTATGTGCGCGCGCAAGCGCGCGCTAACTTTCGTATTCATTTTCCTTACATACTCAATTTTCGAATAACTATTTATTTGTTAACATTTTTTGACCATCAAATTCTTGCTGAAATTATATTATCAAAGATATTTGTCAATAAATCCATGTAGCGTAGAATTTACGGTTACTATTAATAATAGTAAATGGCGAGATATCATTTAAAGAATTCAAGTGCACGTCATGTAATTTAATATATTTAAAAATATATAATGTTGTATTGCACTGGAATGTTTAAATAAATTTTTATATAAAAAGAATAGCGTGTCAAAATACATTTCTAAATAATTAAAACATATGTACATGACATTTTGAAAAATTCAATTCAAATATTCATTTCAACAGCGTACGACAAAACATCGCTAAATAATTGAAATATATCCACATATAATTGTGAAAATTGAATTAAGATACATGCCTCTCTTTTTTCGTGGTCATTTCAGCGATATATTAAGTCCCACTCCTCCATGCCTCGGGGATGTAAATAGAAAAATTCAAACTTCGATAAATTAAAGCTTGGAATGTCCTCTTTAAAATGAGATAAAAGTACAGCCAGCGCCACCCTCGGCCGTACTCAACATTTCCGTCACTTTCATTTCAGAGTGTCACGGGGCTGCTCGAGATTAAACTTTTTTTTTATCTTTAACCCTTTAAGACCCACTAGGAACTTTAGTTTCCCAAAACGCGTTCATAAATCCATAAATTTGCGAAAAATTAATCTATTTTCGATTTCTTTGAAGCGTAAGCAAGAGAATTTTTTTGTTATTTGTAAAAAATTTGAAATACTATAAACATTGCTCCATTTATTGACTGTGATTTTATAAGGCACTGTGTGTTTAAGGCCATTTTTGCAGTAATGTCACGGACCTTTGGAATAAATAGCTATTACGAACCTGAACAAAGGACAAAATACACTATGGTCACTTTCGTGCTGATTTTTACTTTTAATGAATATTTCGAAAATCATAACACTCTAAGAATACCCGTAAAAATTTAAAATGGCGGGCTCAACATGGCGAACAAATTTGGAAAAACATTGTTGGATTCTCATAAAACTTGTCACTTAGGGGTTTTTGGGGTCGCTGATGACGAATTCAGAGCCCGATTTTCAAAATTTAAAATGGCGGATCCAATATGGCGACCGAGTTTTCAAAAAATTAATTAATTTTCAAGAAACTTTGAATCTGGGGATTTTGGGGTCTCTGGTAACGAATCGCTGATTACGAATCCGGAGCCTGATTTGAAAAATTGAAAATTGCGCATCCAATATGGCGGACGACTTTTCAAAAAATGATTTTATTTTCATGAAAATTCGCATCTGGGGTTTTTTGCGGTCTCTGATAATGAATCTGTAGTCAGATTTTGAAAATTCAAAATGGCGCATTCAACATGGTGGGCAAATTTTGAAAAAGTTGTTCGATTTTCATCAAACTTGCCACTGAGGGATTTTTGGGGTCGCTGATTACGAATCCAGAGCCCGATTTAAAAAATTCAAAATGGCGGATCCAATATGGTTGTCGAGTTAAAAAAAAATGGTTGGATTTTCATGAAAGTTGGCATTTAGGAGTTTTTGGGGTTTTTAATTTTAAAAGTTAGGTTAAAATGAAAATTTTGGATTCCAATTAATTATCTTTTAGGGAGTGAACAGCATTTTCGAATTTTCGCAAGTTTTTTGTTATTTCTTACATCTAGCATATTATTTGTTTTCAGTGCAGGAACAGCCACTTTGAATTCTCATCAGTCTTCTGTTTTTTATTTCTTGCGCTCGATGTAAATGTACGATGAATATAAAAATATTGTTTTTATAACACATGCATGATTTCAGCTCTACTTTTTACTCCCTAGGGAGAGAAAAATTACTTTTTACTCTCGAGGGACTGAAAAGTTACGTCAAAGATGAATAATGAATATCATGGGTCTATGAGTTTACATTGTACTATTATCAGCTCACTCACAGTGAAAACTGTGAGGAAGTTTTGGTTGCAGATAATAGAATTTTGCGCTTATTTTTTGAAGTTACTATATATAACTGATCGAATTACCGTAAATTACCGAAAATTTCCTGAAATATATGGAAATTTTTAAAAATGAATTTTGGTAATTTATGGAAAATTACCATATTTACTTCTAAAATTATCATAAATGACCGAAAATTTTCATAAATATCCGGAAATGTATGGACATTAAAAAATGAATATTCGGTAAGTTATGGTAATTTACCCTATTTACCGGTAAAATCACCATGAATGAGCGAAAATTTGCATAAATTTCCGGAAACTTATGGCATTTTTGTTGTTGTAATTTATGGTTATTTAACAGGTTTAACGGTAAAAGTACCGTGCATGATCGAAAATTTGCATAAATTTCCGGAAATGTATGGAATTTTTTCAAAAATGAATATTGGGTAATTTATGGTAAATTACCATATTCACCTGTGAAATTACCATAAATGACCGAAAATTTATAGACTTTTTAAATTGAATTTTGGGAAATTTATGGTTAGTGACCCTAAATTACCCAAATAAATTAAAATAAAGAAAATAACATTCCTGGCAATTTTTTTATTGAATTATTGATAATTTGGAATGAGTTAACATAAATTTCATGCTTCTTTATTCAAAATCTAATATGGACTAAAATCATGATTGTATTTCGAGAAATATCTGAAATCATCCATTTGTTATGAAAAATGTCGTATGCAGCAAGGGGGAGAGGCACTTTTTTTATTTGTGTATGCTTCAGTCCGAGTCGTACTGAAAACATACACACGTCGAAAAAGCCCCTCTTCTCCCTTATACTCTCCCCATATACTATTTTATGACACATGCATGATTTCAGCCCTTTTCGACGCCTATGAAGCGGGGCTAAAGCTCTACTTTTTACTCCCTAGAAATAGAGGATGAGCATTATGATTGCTCTTAACTAGGCAAAATCACAAATTCTTAATAGCTTCGAAAGTCTCTAATTTATTCGTAAAGCTGATCCCAAAATTTATTTATCGCAAGTGTCATGGTAACATTTTCTACGATAATGCCTTCAAAAATGTTTCAGGGTGAAAATAAAAAAATCGGCGGAAACGTATCCCGGAAAACTTACACTCTAATTTTGAATACCACAGCGTTTTAAATACAGAGATTTCTTACGACATTGAGGTTTACCACATATATGGATTTAAAACTCTTGTAATTAATTGAAAAAATCTAAGTGTCGGATCAAAAAACTAATTACATCATTGCATTCGTCCCGGGAATATCACGGTGTGCATTTTTTTCCATTTATATGTTAAATAATTAGAGAATTTGTTGTTAGGAGTGTATTTGCTGTATACCTGTATATGGATTTGAAATTCTTGTAATTAATTTGAAAAAAACTAAGGGTCATATCGAAAAAATAAGAATACCCTTTAGATTAGCTTTGCAAATATCTCAGTGTGCATTTTTTGTTTCCTTCTTCAAACAATTTGTTAAACAATTGAATTATTTTTTATGTTTATGAAATTGTTATGAACAAAGTGTTGGATCGAAAACGAAGTAAACCATTGCATTCATCTTGAAAATATTTGGGTGTGATTTTTTTTTTTATACCATTTGTTAAACAATCAAAGTATTTGTTGTTTAGCCTGTATTTCCTGTATGCCTGTAGATATGGATTTGAAAATTTGTTAATCAATTCAAGAAAAAGCTTCGGAATGAAAAACTAATTGCACCACTGCATTCGTCTTTGACACATCACGGTGTGCATTTTTGTTGTTAAAACAATTTGTTAAACAATCATACAACTTTTCATATTTCCGCAATTTTTATAAACAAAATAAGCTTCGGGTCGAAAAACCAACAACATAAATTTGTAGGTCTTTTTTGGTTGAACAACTTTTGTCTTCTAATTTTTTTTTCTTCCCCCGTGACGTTCTCTCAATTTTTTTAAACTTATTTTTTTACGTATATAAAAGAAAATATATTCGTCCTCTCTGAAAATTATTCAAAAAAAATGTCGATCTTTTTTGGCTGAACAACATTTGTCCATTTTTTTCGTACCTTGCGTCGTTTTTCAAAAAATTTAATTTTTTTATTTTAAATGTTATATTTTACGATTAAAACAAAAACTACGCATCCTGCCAGAAAATTAGTAATAAAAAATTTTTAGCTCCTTTTTGGCTGATCAACTTTTATTCTTTCATTTTTTTCATAGCTTGTGTCATTTGTCCAAAAATTTTAATTTCTCATTGTATTATTTACGACTAAAACCAAAACTACGCGTTTCTTCAAATACGATTGACAACAAATTTGTAGCTCTTTTTTGGTTTCAATTTTTTTTTCGTAGCTTGTCTCATTAGCCTAAGAATTGAATTTTTAAATTTTTAATGTTGTTTTTTACGAATGAAACAAAAACTACGCATCCTATCAAAAAATGATTGAAAACAAATTTTTAGCTTTTCTGTAGATGAACAACTTTTGTTTCATTATTTTTTTCTCGTAACTTATGACGCTTGTTCAAAAATTTAATTTTCTTCATTTTTAATGTTATTTTTTTACGAATAAAAAAAACTACGTTTCCTATAAAAAAAGGGCTCGATAACAAATTTTCATATCTTTTTTGTGTGCGTAATTTTTGTGAATTCATTTTTTTTGTGTCTTGCATAGTTTGACGGAAAATGGAATTTTGGATTTTTCATTATTTTTTTTGCTATCAAAATTTGAATTTTCGATTTTTCACGAAAAATCAGAAAGTTGTTATGATGCTCTCATATGGCTTCCAAAAAGCAACGTTTTTGTTTTCTTGACTATTTTTCATATCGCTCATTGTTTGCCTTAAAATGTTCATTTTCGTTTTTTTTTTCAATTTGAAAATGCTATGACTCTGTTAGTTTTCTTCTTATCGAAAAAAGTCGTAAATATAAATTGTGCAAGTTTTCGAGTACCACGAATAGCCGTGAATAGAATTTTTAAATCCTGAAAAAATTGGTCCCAAAAAATTTGAAAGTGCTCAAACTTTTTGAATTTTCATTTAATATGGCTGGAATTTTTTATCCATTGCATTCCTCTCAAAAATATCTCGATGCGTTTTTTTTTCTAACCATTTATTGAACAATTAGGGCATTTCTGATATCTAGATAAACTATATATAAGTTTTTCACTTCGGCATAAATCTCACATTTTTCTTACTTTTGAATGCTTGGAATTACATTTTGAAATATAAATAAAATGATTTAATATATTTATGTGACAAATAAGTTGAAAAATTGTACGATCCTTCATAGCTCTTGAAATTGTTTGGAATCTTTTAAAATCATTTTCTCTCACAATCGAGCCTAAAATCCTTGGAAGTCCAATAAAATTCTTTAAAATCCCTTGAAAACTTTTAAATATCTTAAAATTCGTCGGAATCTATTAAAATACCTTAAAATCTTGAAAAAACTTAAAAATGTTGTAAGATCCTTCATAGCTCTTGAAATTGTTTGGAATCTTTTAAAATCATTTTCCCTTACAATCGAGCATAAAATCTTTGAAAATCCGACAAAATTCTTTAAAATCCCTTGACATTTTTTAAATCTTTCGAAAATTTTCGAAATTTGTTAAAATAGCTTAAAATCTTGAAAAACCTTTAAAATGTTGTAAGATCCTTCATAGCTCTTAAAGCTTCTTAAAATTCTGTGGAATCTTTTTAAATATCTTGAAATCATTAAAATCCTTTGAAATTTTGTGAGTTCTTTCTTAGCGCTTGAAATTCTTAAGATTTGTAGAAATTACTTGAAATAATTTTAAGTTCTGCATTAAGATTTACTTAAGGTTTTTCTATTTTTGTCTAGTTTTAATTTCTTTTTAAATCGATGGACATATAATATTAATACATTTTATTGTAGCCTTAAGAAGTTATAGTTATTTATAATATTTTTGAATCAGTTTTTTACAGAAAAACTTTATTGGAAAAGACTCTTTGATTCTAGGTGAATTGATTGACCTACTTGTATTTTTGTATTTCTACTTCCTCTATATGGGGAAGAAAATATATTTGCTAATTAATCATAATGAGGAAGCAAATGAGCACCATACAATTGAAAACATGAGAATAACAACTGGATGAGGATCATTTTTTTCAAATTCCGTTGTTAACGATTTCAAGTAATTTAGGACTATTGATCGATACATATTAGGAATATGTGAAAATCGTTTTATCTTTAATAAAAAAAATGAATTAAAAAATATTAGAATGAAAACTGGATAAGGTCTATTTGGTTTCTCCGGCTTCAAACAAAGTAAACTTTGTTTACGAATGTTTTCACACCCCTAAAATATTGTAAATAATGACTGCATACTTCTATAATCTTGAGTACATATTCTATCATGTAGTACAGAAATAATTTTATTTTTGTTCCATATCCAGTTAAGTTATTTTCTGGGCGATTAATTTCTCTTGCGGGGAGTCGCGCCTAATACGTTGCCCAGCAATGTGCTGACTTCCGCCGATTATAGTTAAGAACTAAACCGTTAGGCAGCGCATTAGGTGCGACTTTTCTCGCAAGAGAAATTAATCGTCCAGAAAATAAGTCAGAGGTAACTTGCGACCACGAATTAAACTTGTCATTGCATCGGCTCACCGTTTTTGAAAACGGAAATTCTTGATAGCTGTGATGCCAAAAAGTGATAATAAATAATTCAATTATTTATAGTTTCTCAGAAGTTACGGGGGAAAAAATTGAAAAGCAAAAGAAAATCATTTGTCACATTTTAGCATGATAAAATTACATTTTTATAAAATATTATGAAATTATCAATTTTGCAATGGATTCTTTAATTAATACTATTTTTGTTAACAATATCACATTCTTCCTAAGAGTTACATATAAGTGAAGTCTTTTTTTTTTAAATAAAAAAATTGGGGCGGACATGAATCAACGTTTCAACCTAGGAAAAAGCATAGGTCTAGACCTAAATTTGGTTGAAAATTCGTCTTTGTAGGTCGATAATTAAACAAACTCAACTGTACTGTTGAAAATTTAATTATTTAGTTAAAAATACAACCCTTTTGTTAAACAGTAATCTTTTTTCAAAATTCAACTGCTTTGTTAAAAATTCGTCTTTTTGGATTGACAGTTCGTCTCTTTTCGTAGAAAAAAATTCTTCTAAAAAATTAGACTTTTCGGCTGAAAGATTCGACTGTTTGGTTATAAATTCAACTGTTTGTAGATCAAATACATTTTTTTTTGTAAAAAAATTTGACCATTCGGTTAAAAATTCGTCTTTGTGGCTTGAAAATTCAACTATTTGCTTAAAAATTCGTCTCTTCTGTTTGGAAGTTCAACTATTTGGTTTAAAATTAATTGTTTTGATATTGAAAATTCTACTATATTTAGTTCCAAAATCATCCTTGTTTTCAAATACGCATCTTTTCCGGTTCAAAAGACAACATAACATTTGACTTTTTACCTTGAAAACTCAACTGTTTCGTTGAAAATTCATAATAATAATAATTTCATATTTTGAGAATATTTTGAACTGAGAAGTCTGTTAAGAAGGTATGGTCGCGCATACTATCTGCAAAAAGTTAGTCCTAAGTCTATGTCGGAAAATAATACTGGTTGAGTGAAATAAAATTTTATTTATCATGATTACTTTAATATTTGTTCCTTATTTTGCATTAAATTTTATTCTCAGCTACCCTGAAAATGTATATCATTTCATTAAATGTATATTATTACAATTCATAATATGCATTATTGGTATTAAAACAGACGTGTTTTCATTGTCTTGTTTTATTAATTTAAAAAATTGCGCATTCCGTAAAAAACCATTTTGTTACTAAACATTTTATTGCAACTTGTGTCGTTTTTCCATAAATTTAATTTTTTTATTTTCAATGTTATTTTTACGATTCAAACCAAAAATACGCATCCTAGCGTAACGTGATTCTAAGAAAATTTGCAGATACAATTTAGGCAAAAATTCTTGTAAAACAAAAAGGTATTGAAATTTGCGTCTTTTTCCAAAAAGTTTATTTTTTTTATTTTTAATGTATTCTTATAACAAAATTTTATAACAAGTTTGTAGATCTTTTTTGGTTGAAACACTGTTGCCTATTCATTGTTTTTCGTCTCCTGTGCCTTTTTTCCACAAAGTAAATTTTTTTTATTTCTAATGTATTCTTATAACAAAAGTTTATAACAAATTTGTAGATCTTTTTTTGTTGAACCACTTTTGCCTATTCATTTTTTTTTCGTCCCTTGTGTCGTTTTCCCGAAAATTTAATTTGTTTATATTTAATCTTATTTTTACGATTAAAAGAAAATTTACTCGTTCTGTTTAAAAATGATTAATAACAAATTTTTTGATTGCAAAATAAGTTACTAAATACAGTAATAAATTGTCTGAAAATTTCCTTAGAATCACTTTACGCTACGAGCGTATTTTTTGTTCAAATCGAAAAAATAACATTGAAAATAAACACATTAAATTTAGGGGAAAACGACACAAGTTGAAATAACATTTTTATTACCAAAATTGTTTTTTACAGAATGCGCACTTTTTAAATTAATAAAACATGACAATGAAAATACGTCTGTTTTAATAACAATAATGCATATTATGAATTGTAATAATATACAATTATTGAAATTATATACATTTTCAGGGTAGCTGAAAATAAAATTTAATGCAAAGTAAGGAACAAATATTAAAGTAATCACGATAAATACAATTTGTACTTCATTTTGCAATATCTGAATAAGCAATCCCAGGCTAAGGTACAGAAATAAATGTAATATACATTTAATGTAATAGTCTTGAACATAATGTAGAAGTGTTTGCATTTCGGACAAAATCGAGCGCGAAGCACGAGATACGTGATGAAAATGTGTTCGTTAAAGCCGAAGGAGCTTTAATAAAAGATAATTCACAGTCAGCAAAATACAGTTGTCGAGTTTTCTACCCTTAATTTTGAAAGGTCTGCGCACAAAGGTCGAGGAAGTACAAAGACAGAGAGTGTAGCCCGAGGTAAATACACTATCGAGGGCGAAACGCGAGATAAATATATTATCGAGCGCCAAGCGCTAGGGCCAACAGACGCGCGCCCTAGGCGAGTTCAAACTTGCGAACTAAGCAGATTTTTCGTTTTGAAATTCTGACGTCAGATTTGGATTCAGCGACCTTAAAACCCTAAAGATAATTAACAATATCTTATGTTCGCAAACTCAAGTTAAAGTACCGAAAAATGGTAAAAATCACGAAAAATTACATTTTACTCGTTATGTTTAAGACCATTTTTTTCGAGTCAGTAAAACAATAACATTTATATACGATAACGATATAAGTTCCTA
Organism: Andricus grossulariae; assembly: GCA_011634705.1. Lineage (NCBI taxonomy): Eukaryota > Metazoa > Arthropoda > Insecta > Hymenoptera > Cynipidae > Andricus > Andricus grossulariae. The sequence goes on along the minus strand of JAABKJ010075445.1, from coordinate 104,373,521 downwards.
TGCAGTACAGACTTCATAAAAAATTATTTTACGTTCGCGCATTCAAGTTAAAGTACCGAAAATGATATAATTTACGAAAAATTACATTTCCTTGGTTATTTTCAAAACAATAATTACTTTTTTGCAACACTCGCCTCAAAAGTTGACGTTTTCATGCTTCCAAATGGTGCCTAAAGGACCTTATTAGAGCATAATGTGTGCGAAACAATTTTCGCGCATGCGCAGTTTGAAGATGGCTTACTTTAGGCACTGTTGAAAAAGCTGCGCATTCGCACATTCGAGATATGTACTTTAGACACTGGCATAGGTAACTTTAAACACTGGTGTTAGTATCTTCTCGAAATACATTTAGATTTAACTTGAAAAAATCTTTTAATGATTGAAGTTTTGTTTTTAGGGTTTCGTAGCCGTTTTCGACCGTCGTAAAAAAGGGCATAAGCGCCAAGATTTGGCACAGAAAAAGGGCATAAGCGCCAACATTTTTTTTCATACAATTTTTTTACAAAATTTTTTTTTTCAGTCAATTTTTTTTCAAACCTTTTTTTCACCAAATTTTTTTCATTAATTTTTGTTTTCAAAATTTTGTTCACCAAATTTTTTGTTTCCAAACATTTTTCTTCCAAACTTCGGCACTTGCGAGATGGATGCAGAAAGCTGTCATCCTTGGGTCGCTTCGTGTCCTCAAAACACACGAGGGGTTCGCCAGCCTGTCGTTGTGATTTCGTCGTGTCCTGTGACCACCCATCTCACGGTTGTGAGACGTGACCATGAATGGGACTTTCCGCGGTACTACTGGGAGCCGATGTCATTTTTTACATGACAGTTGCTTCCAGTGGGACCCTGCGGTGGTTGTTAACATTTAGTTTTTAATTATATATATATCCATGTGTATGTGTGTGTGTGTGTGTGTGATTTAGTATTAAGTAGTGTGATCCTAAACAAAATGGGGTGTTAAAATAATTGTATTAGGAACTTTTTATTCATTGGGGAGGGTTAAAAATAAATACTTCTAGGATTTGAAATCACTACAAAGTACAAAAATAGGGTTTTGGGATCATAAAAAAGTATAATTAATTTGGAATAGATCGACATGCAGCCTGGTTACCTTCATTCAAAAAAAGGTTAAAAAATTTCTTGTTTGCAGAGCTCTTAAATTCTCTTCAGTCTTCTCAACGGTTTGCGGATTTCAATAAATTATTTTCTGAGAGATAACTCCTATTTAATTTACCACTGTTCAAGAAAAATATTTTTAACATGTTTGTTAATACGAGAGGAATGTTTTGGGGTACTTGAAAACTTTCCATGACAAAAATGCACTTGAAAAAAAATCGCTAACGCCCAGGAATTGAGATTGGTAATAAACAACAAAAAAATCCAAAAAGATCCAGGAGTCGAAATTAGAATTACACACTCCAAAAAATGTCTGGTTAGATCAACCAGAATTCTGGTTAAATATGCCCTTACTGTTTTTTCTGGTTAGACTAACCCGAATTGTGGTTGAATTAGCCAGAAGTTCTGGTTAATTCAAACGGAATTCTGGTTAATTCAACCATAATTCTGGTTAGTCCAAGCAGAAAGAATGGTACGGTCATATTTAACCAGAATTCTGGTTGATTTACCCAGAAATTTTTTTTAGTGGAGTATTTTTTTTTATTCCTGGGTCTTGCTGATTTTTTTTCTTGTGTATTTCTATGTTTAAAAATCCCACAGCTGCTCAAAATAATTCTAAGATCGCAAGTGAAGAATATAATTGTATTAAATACCAAATTTTAAGTTTAAAAAAATTACTGTTGTTCTAATTTCTTGTTCTGGATCTTGTGGATTTTTTCATTGTATTTCTATTTTTTTAAATCCCAAACATGCTCAGAAAAATTTTAAACAACAAGGTATAAAGATAATTTCACTGAATACCAAGATCAAAATTTTAAGAATTCGCTGTGTTTCCAATTTCGATTCCTAGGTCTTAACGACTTTTTTCCTAGTGAATTTTCGTCACTGGAAAGTTTTCAAGTACTTAAAACAAATCTTCTCCTATTTACAAACGTGTTAAAGCTTTTCCGAAAAAAAGATGAATTAAATAGGAATTATCTCTAAGAAAAATGATTGATTAAAATCCGTAAAAAACTAAGAAGACTTTTCTGACTTCCAGGTATGTAGAGAAAAATTGGAACACAAGAAAATTTAATAACTCTGCCAGCAATACATTTTTTAAACCATGTCGATTGATTTCAAACTAATTATACTTTTCTAGGATCCCAATACTCCACATTTTCGCGCTGTAGTGATTTCGAATTCTAGAAGTATTTATTTTCGATCCACCCTAATATGCAATGTGATAACGAAGTTGTGAGAACAAATAAATTTGCAAGCATATTTTCCATAAAACAAGTAATTTATTGTTAAATTATCAAATTTACATTAAAATGTGAGAAGAGAGAAGAAAAGTTACATACATGTGTGACTTATTATGTGTATATATATATATATATATATATATCCATCTCACGGTTGTGAGACGTGGCCATGAGTGTGATTTACCGCGGTCCTACTGGGAGCCGGTGTCATATTTTTATGGCAGTTGCTCCCAGTGGGACCCTACGGTGGTTGTTAACCTTATATATATATATATATATATATACATGTATTATAATCGAATCTGTTTCGCACAGTACATCACGACACTAATTAAAAAATACTTTTGAAAGTCACAAACACAGTCTCGAAAAATTGAGGAAATTTAATTTTGATCTATATGTCAAAATGAAAAACTTTTTTTAATTTTCTTTTTAATTTAAGAAAACTTTTTTATTTTGCAATATAGATCCAAATTAAATTTCCTCAATTTGTCGAGACTGTGTTTGTGATTTTAACAGTATTTTTTAATTAGTGTTGTGATGTACTGTATGAAACAAATTGGATTATAATATATATATATATAGATAAAAGTTTGTCATAAGGACAACCGCAGGATTTCGCCAAACAGGTGTATAAAGGTAAAGTAAATGGCAGAATGCCCAGAGGTAGACCACCGAAAGAATGGTTAGAATCTGTGATTGAGACATTAATCCGAAGAGACATAAGAAGCCATAGAAACACGAGAGCTTGCATGAAAAAATGCATAAACGTGAAGGAAGATAGAATAGTATGCCAGGACAGAAAAGTGTGACCTGGGTCGGAGCAGTGTTGCGGAACGAACGTATACACGTATACACGTATACACAACAGTCATAACTACGCAATACATTCTTAGCTTAAACCTGACGCCTATTTTAACGCATATATATAAACGCTCGCACGCTACGCAGAAATACATAGCTGAGTATACCTGGAAATCGCTTATATACTAAATGAAAAATATAATAGCGCTTGCGAGAAAAACGTGACCTTACTGAGGAGCGTCCATGCGACTTCTACAGAGAAAATATGAATTAACATTCCCGCCAACTTCAAATGAAGATTTTGAATTAAAGGTACAAATTTGTTATTATTTACAAAAATAATACCAGAGGGCATATTAATCTACAGGCAATTTAATTCAATTTTAAAGGTTACGTATATGGAAGACGTTGAAAAAAAATTTTATTTAAAAATATTAATTTTTAATCAGCGGGAATGAGCAGCTTCTATTTCTCAACGGAAAATAGAAAAATATTTATATAATTTTAAAATCATTAATTGAAAATCAAATAATTGAAAGTTCTTACTGAGATGAATAATTTTAATTCAATATTAAAGATGTCGTATGAAAGTTATTCAGGGTGGCTACTGGTCCGGGAAACCGAGAAATAACCTTGAATTTTTGGTGACCAGGGAAAATATATCACATGATGACATATTGTACTTTAAAATAATCTTTTCATCTTTTCTCTTTTCTGAGAAATTATGTACAAAATTGGAAATATGTTCGATTTCAGCCTGTTTTAAATTTTAAGTTCAATTGATAACTTCTTCAATTATGATATTCTTAGTTTAAAATGCGTAGTTCTAAAATCTTCTAAGAAAAAAATATTCAATTTTTTAAGGTTTGGAACAAAAAATATAGAAGATTTTTAAGCATTGTCAAAGGTTTTATAAGAATAAAAATAATTTTTTACTATTCCTAGGAAAATTGAAAAGGTCTTTTTATTTTGAACATTTTTAATTTGTAAGTGACATTGTAAAATTTAGATGTATAAATAGCTTTTGAACACTTAGTAATTTTGGAAAAAATCGAGTAATTTCAAGAGATATTTTTTTAAAAAAAGTTTTGAAAGATTCAAAATTAATGTAAATTTTGAAATGATTTCAAATAATTTAAAAAAATGTACATTTTTCAGGTTTGGAGCTAAAATTTAAGAAGCTTTTTAAGAATTGTGAAAGGTTTTATGAGAATAAATTTTTTTTTACGATTCCTAGGAAAATTGAAAATAACTTTTTATTTTGAACAATTTTAATTTGTAACTGGCATTGTTAAATATTGGTGTATAAATAGCATTTTAACACTTTGTAATTTAGAAAAAATAGACTGATTTCAAGAGATGTTTTTTTTTACGAGAAATTTTTAAAAGATTGAGAATTAATATAAATCTTGAAATGATTTTAAATCATTTTTAGAAAATGTACATTTCTTCAGGTTTGGAACAAAAAATTTAGAAGCTTTTTAAAAATTGTGAATGTTTTTATAAGAATAAAAAAATTTTCTTAGGATTACTAGAAAAATTGAAAAGGACTTTTTATTTTGAAAAATTAATTTTAGGGGAATATTCGAAAAGATTTTCAAAGATGTCCAAAATTGTCAAAAAATAATCTGGAGAGGAGAATGTTTTGAAAAGATATGGTCTGAAAAATTTTCCAAATGCTCTAACTTTTCGAATTTTCATCCAAAATGGCTAACTAACGAACTTGACCTTCATCTTAGGACACTTGAAGAGTATACCAAAGCCCAATCAAATCTGTAAATTCTTTCAAAAGTTATCGTGCTTAGACTAAAAATCTACATGCATACATACACACATACATAAACACAGCCAGACAGACAAATTCGCGAAAACTTGTTTTTTGGGTTCAGAAGGTCTCAAAACGTGGTCGTTTGACAAAAACCGGGGGGGGGGGTCAAATTTTACACAAATCTAATACCTTCTCTGGATGAGAATGTAAAAAAGTACTATACTTTTCTTAGAGCAATTTCATTTTGTTTAAGTAGTAAGTTATAATGAATTTCAAATGAACGACGAGTGGTTCTTAAAACCGAGATATTTTGTTTTCATTGCCATTGCCCATGCCTGTTTTTCTCTTCGGTCGGACTGCGAGCTGTGGCTGTTTATATTCAACCGCTTTTAAACTAAATTTATATCGATATGCAACTCGATATATCAATAGGATACTATCGATATGTCAATATCGATATATCGCAACCAAAATATTGATATTTCCGATATTTCGATATCCATGTCCCGTCACTAACTTATATAGCTGTATAAAAATAAAATAAATCGAACCGCCAGTATTTTTCGGCAGTTATATCTACTCGGGAATCAATCGAAGACAATTTTCAAAAAAAAAGCTCATCTTGATTGATTCTTAAAAAACCTGTTTATTGAAATTTGTCCACCTTGAAACCACTGTGCCACGTCTCTTTCATATAGGTCTGGGACTCAAGCCACTATATTGTCACTTTTGATTTAAATATGCAACTATGTTTTCACTTTGCTACAATAACATGTAATGATTAATATACAAGTATTTTTTCAGAATACTTTATGAATTCATCTATTCTTTATTTCTATCTTAGATCTCAGGTTGCGCGACATTTTGAAGAAAAATAATTCAAAATTTTGTATGAAACATTATTACATTATTTTTATTATACATTTTAATTTACAAGCTTTAATAGTTGAACATTTTTAACTCGAAAATGTTCGAAATCTAATCATTTTAAATTTGACAAATCGAAAGTGAACAAGTTCATATGTATATCCGTCGAACTTTTTCAAATTTTCTTAATAGTTGAGTAATTTTTAGTTTTAAGAGTTTAAAATTGAATAATTTAAAATTGAAAGCGTTTGGGATTACACTTTGAATTGAATTAATTTCTTTTTCAAACCGTTTGAAATTAAAATTTTTAAATTAAAACTCGAAAGCGTTCAAAATTTAATAATTTTAGAATATAACATAGATATGGGAAATTGTCTGTAAGTTTTAGATTTGATGTCCTAATTATTTATTTATGTCGGATGATAAGATTAGGAATAATAAGCTTTGAGATACATTTACTTGTGACGAAAACTAAGTCGGACAATAGTTTTTGTGCATAAAATTATAATACAAACAGTAAATTCGCCTCTAATACATGCAAAATGTAATTCTAACAGAGTGTCTAGTTTACATTTTTGTACATTTTAAAATCTGTCATCTTTATATTTGATAAGAAAGCAATCTGAAAATCACGTGATTTGATTAAAAGTGATTTTAGAATCTAATAAAATTTATAAAAATCACGTAGAATTTATAGAAAAATTGTAATTGATTGTAAAGTTTGTCCCAAAATGTACGTGTCGCTTGTTTAATGCTAGCATTTTCTACTTCGACACCACCAAAGCTAATTCCATGACCCCTTTATAGTTCATAATATTAGCTAAGTTATTTCTTAATTCAAATTAGAAAGTGTGTTGATACAAATAAAATGTCGCTGAGGGAACGGGCAAGGCTTCTTACAAAATTAGTTTAAATTAATTAAATAAATTATAGATATCTCATTTTCAATTATATGAATGTACTCATAAGTATCGACCAAGGAATTCTGCGTACTTTAGTATTCATATATATTATTTAAAAATTGTCGCTGGTGTAACAAGAGAAGAAATTTAATTGTGAAGTTTACTGTTTTTGGAGAATAATCAAAATGCATTAATCAATTTATCGATCATTGAGTGTTTATAACCAGGCCCCTAAGCCTCCATGCATTTGACATGTCAAAAGATTTGACTAAAAAGTACCGTCTCAATCCCTACAGAGGCGCCACATTCGCCTCAATACAGGCAAGTCCCAGGCCACTAATGGGACACACTCAAACACATATAAACACTAATAAAATATGTAATTTTTCAAAAAAAATTTCTAACAATTTTTAACGTTTAGATACTTTTTTTCAATGCCAAACCACAGAGTTTAAACGGAACACAGCAGCATCCAAAAGCACATCACTTTTTTCTTTGCACTAAAAGACCTCGCAAAATACTTCAAGTGGGAAGCGCAAACTGTTGTGGATAGCGCATAATGCGCATAACGCAGATTCATAATCAGACATACGAAGAAGTTATTTAACAGAAAATCACTTACTTTTTTGAAAAACTTGACAGTTTGGCATTACACAACAATACAGCCGGACCCCGATGCTTGAAAGCGATCGGACCTCTCTCTCTCTCTCTCTCTCTCTCTCTCTCTCTCTATCATGTGAGATAGACAGAGACGATCTGTTTGTGTTCCAATGAGGATGAAATGCGCCTCAGCTTTCTTATGCAATTTGAGTTGACGAATACAAATTTCTAAGGCAGCTTGTTAAATAGTTAACAAGTTCATTTATTATTACCAAATTAACTTTTTAAATGGTCGTGCATGGTTTAAAACGCGATCGTAATACAAGTTAGAAGTATGACAAGTATTTCTCATCTTGCGACGACTTTTCAAATTCATCATAAAAGATTATCTTTTGACGAATTCATATCTGCGTTTTGCTAATGGGTTGATTTTTAATGTTAAGGGTTGGAGCCCAAAAATCGGAGTGGGTATACACGAAGAGTCCAAAAGTCAGAGACTCTATCCACACTATAGTATTTCAGAAAATATTATTCGTTGAGAATGTCTCATCTGCGTGGTACCAAGGAGGTGAATTTTAATGTTAAGGGTTGGAGCCCAAAAATCAAAGTGGGTACTTTCGAGGAGCCCAAAAGTCAGAGACTCTATTCACACTATAAAATTACGAACAAGATTATTTTTGGACGAATTCATATCTGCGTTATGCTAAGGGGTTTATTTTTAATTTTAAGGGATTCAGCCCAAAATCGGAGTAAGTATTTTCGAGAAGCCCAACAATAAGAGAATCTATCCACACTATAGAATTCCAGAAAAGATTATTTGTTGAGAAAATCTCATCTGCGAGGTACCACGGACTTGATTTTTAATGTTAAGGGTTCGAGCCCAAGAATCGGGGTGGGTATTTTCGAGGAGCCCAAGAATCAGAGACTCTATCCACACTATAGAATTTCAGAAAAGATTATTTGTTGAGAAAATCTCATCTGCGTGGTACCAAGGAGTTGATTTTTTATGTTAAGTGTTGGAGCCCAAGAATCGGGGTAGGTATTTTCGAGGAGCCCAAAAATCAGAGACTCTATCCATACTATGAAATTCCAGAAAAGAATATTTTCTGAGAAAGTCTCATCTGCGTGGTGCCAAAGGGTTGATTTTTAGTGTTAAGGGCTGGAGCCCAAAAATCAAAGTGAGTATTTTGGAGGAGTTGAAAAATTAGAAACTATGCATAATAAAAATTACGTAAAAGATTATTTTTTGACGAATTCATATCTGCGTTGTGCTAAGGGGTTGGTTTTCAATGTTAATGGTTGGAGCCCAAGAATCGGGGTGGGTATTTTCGAGGGGTCCAAAAATCAGAGACTCTATCCACACTATAAAATTCCGGAAAAGATTATTTTCTGAGAAAGTCTCATCTGCGAGGTACCAAAGGGTTGATTTTTAGTGTTAAGTGTTGGAGCCCAAAAATCAGAGTAGGTATTTTGGAGGAGCACAAAAATTAGAGACTCTATCCATACTATAAAATTACCAAAAAGATTATTTTTTGACGAATTTATATCTGCGTTGTGCTAAGGGGTTGATTTTTAATGTTAAGGGTTGGAGCCAAAAATTAGGGTGGGTATTTTCGAGAAGCCCAAAAAACCGAGATTCCATCCACACTATAAAATTCCAGAAAACATTATTTTTTGAGAAAGTCTCATCTGCGTGGTACCAAGGGGTTGAGTTTAAATGCTAAGGGTTGGAGCCCAAAAATCGGAGTAGGTATTTTCGAGGAGCTTAAAAATTATAGTCTCTATCCATACTATAAAATTACGAAAAAGATTATTTTTTGACGAATTCATATCTGCGTTGTGCTAAGGGGTTGATTTTTAATGTTAAGGGTTTGTGCCCGAAAATCAGAGTGGGTATTTTCGAGGACTCCAAAAATCAGAGACTCTATCCACCTTATAGAATTCATGAAATGATTATTTTTTGAGAAATTCTCATCTGCGTGGTACCAAGGAGTTGATTTCTAATTTTAAGGGTTGGAGTCCAAAAATCTGTGTGGGTATTTTCGAGGAGTTCAAAAATTAGAGGCTCTATCCACACTATAAAATTGCCACAAAGATTATTTTTTGAGAATGTCTCATCTGCGTGGTACCGAGGGGTTGATTTTTAATGTTAAGGGATGCAGCCCCAAAATCGGGATGGGTATTTTCGAAAAGCCAAAAAAAAAACTCTATCCACACTGTAAAATTCCAGAAAAGATTATTTTCTGAGAAAGTCTCATCTGCGTTGTGCCAAGGAGTTGATTTTTAATGTTAAGGGATGAAGCCCGAAAATCGGGGTGAGTATTTTCGAGGATCCCAAAAATCAGAGGTTCTATCCACACTATAAAATTCCCGAAAACATTATTTTTTGAGAAAGTCTCATCTGCGTGGTACCAAGGGGTTGAGTTTTAATGCTAATGGTTGGAGCCCAAAAATCCGAGTGGGTATTTTCGAGGAGTCCAAAAATCATAGACTCTATCCACGCTATAGAATTTTAGAAAAGATTATTTTTTCAGAAAGTCTCATCTGCGTGGTACCAGGGGGTTGATTTTTTATGTTAAGGGTTGAAGCCCAAAAATCGGAGTGAGTATTTTCGAGGAGTCTAAAAATCAGAGACTCTAGCCACACTATAGAATTCCAGAAAAGATTATTTTTTGAGAAAGTCTCATCTGCGTGGTACCAAGGTGTTGATTTTTAATGTTAAGGGTTGTTCAGATGAATTTTGGCACATTTATCCAATCCAAAGTCCATCCCAATCTCTCCTGTGTACTTCTTGACGATATTTATAGCAGTTTTAAGTTTGCTTTCACCAGAGGCATAGATCTTCAGTTCATACATATCAAATACATGAGTGACCTTATGCTCGCAATGGTTAGTGTCGCTACAGAGGTATCTAGAAGAATTTCGTAGTGCGAAAGATAGAGACAGAAGTGTGCTCTGGAAGGTGACGCTGTACGTTGTCATACGATAATTTCCAGACAAGATAGTAAACCTAGTTTTCCAAAGTGGCATCAATCTCTCTATGCATCTTACTATGTGCGGATGCACCTTCAAACCTTCCAAAATACGTATGATAAGTCTATGAGATGTTGAATCGAAAGCTTTCCTGTAATCAATCCAGGCTATTGACAGGATGCGCTGATGGGCTGCAGTGTCTTAAAGACGCACCAGTCAATTAGCAGGTTCTTCAGACATCCTGCTACACCTTTTTTCGAGCCACGTTTTCGTACATCTCTCGCCACACAGGCTCAATTCTTCGGACAATCCTGTTGTTCAGGATAGCTGTAAAGATATTATACATTGTGTTCAAACAAGTTATCGGCCTGTAATTCTGTGGATTGGACAAGTTGCCTTTTTTCGGTAGGAGTATAGTGCGTCCCAATACCAGCCAATGCGGAATGGGTGTTTCCGACTTTAAATATGAGGTGAATATGCGGGCCAAATCATGGTGTGTGAAAGTAAACTTCTTCCGCCAGAAGTTCTTGATACGATTTGGATGCTGCAGCGGAAAAGTTCTTCCTGTCTCTAAGTGCTTTTTTCACCTCTTCGGCAGTGATTGGTGGACATTCCTCCTCAGATGTTATGAGTTCTTCACAAAACTTCTTGAAGAGGATGATATGATCAGTATGTTCTTTCAACTCCAGCGTTTTTGGAATCTTATATACCTCTCTCCAAAAAGTCTCTACCTCCTTGGGCTTGGGTGGATTTTGAGAGAAACAGGGTGATCACTGAAGAGGCAAGATGGGTCAGCGAAAAACTTTTGATTCTCCCTGATCCATCTCTTCCTCTTCTGTATTCTCCTCCTTGCGTCAGATAACAACCGTATTTTGTCAACAATATCCTGCTTGATTGTCAGCAGCTTTGACTTGTTCAGTGTTATGATTGAAGATGCTTAGTTCTTAAGTGAATTTTCGAACACTGCCCGTGAACGACCTGCCAGATATTATGTAGTCAATCACACACTGAATACGGGACGCGTTTCGTCTTGCCCATCCAATCTTCTTCTTCAGTTGATACAAGCGTCTTTTGGTGTTTTGATCCATCGTCGGTTTTAACCTTCGATTTAAAGCAGCCAATGCTCTCGCAGCACCATAAGCTGAACAATTGATTTTCTAGAGGTCGAACTCCTTCGAGATGTCCACACGAAGGGAGGCATCCATTTCAGTCAGATCTTGGGGCTTAGGAGGAACCTGTATGTGAATGTTCCTCCTTATCTTGAAATCGCTCTCATTTCTCAGAAAGAGTCTGCTTTCCGCGGTTGGTCCTAATGTCTCTTCCTCATCTTCGTCTGGAGCTTGTTGAAGCAGAGTTTGGGGCAGCGCTCCGCTTACATATCCATTTTCAAGAGGTAGGTGTGTTGATTTCGCAAAGACTGAAGCGAAACGTGCTGAAGCTCTGGGTTTTTCTGGCACAACAGAGTGTACATACGCGCTATAAAGCCTTCGCGAACAGGGGTAATGCTGGCATCGTAGCTGTCTAGCACATCATCCTTGAATTGATTCGTCCACTCAATGTGGACGTTTCGCCGGTTCGTCGTCGTGTTTCAAATCAAATTATTATTTAATTATTGTATGTAATTATTGTTTAATTATTGCTATTGTTTTTCCCACGAGCCACTAGGGCACGGGTTTGTCCATTCTTGTGGGGCCCCGCATGCAAGGATTAGGCTGGATACTCTGAGAGGTCGCCCTCGCCCAGGAATGGCACCTCACTCAGGTGCCATTCAGCTTTCGGCACGGCTGTCATGCCTTCCCTTAGGGGTTATTCCTTCGGCACCATTCCTGGACAATTTTCCGTGACTGTTTATTAATAATTGTAAACATATTCAGCAGAAACCTTTGGTACAGGGATCCTCTATCCGCAACCCGAGGACGCGTTCGGTGGCTTTGTCATAGGCCCTTCTGTTCGATTATAAAGGAAATACCGAACCCAAATGGTGGCTCATGAGGGCCATATACATACATATATATATATATATATATATACACAATGCGGCCCTAAGAGTGCTTTATAACCATCTTTGTCGCTCTTACGGTATTGGCCGCGACCCTGCCCTGCCCACGTTCCAGTTGCGTCGGGATTGGTTGCTTTGAGGAACCATGATCGTAGCTTCCGGAGCCTAAAACTTCTCTCACAATAATCTAAATTTATTTTAAGAAGATACCAAAGCTAGTGTTTAAAGTTAACTATGCCAGTGTCTAAAGTACCTCAACTCGAAAGTGCGCATGCGCAGCTTTTTCACCAGTTACTAAAGTAAGCCATCTTCAAACTGCGCATGCGCGAAAATTGTTTCGCACACAGTGTGCTCAAATAAGGTCCTTTAGGCACCATTTAGAAGCATGAAAAGGTCAACTTTTGAGGTGGGTGTTGCAAAAAACGTTTAAATAAATCAATCCTAATTCTTTGGAATTTGTAAAGCAGAACAGAGAAAATTCAACGTAAAAAAATTCTCAGTTAAATCTGTAAAAAAAATTGAGCCTATTCGTTGAAAAACAAAATTTATTATAAAGAAATCTTAGTTTAAAAAAATTAATTATTCTGGGGAATTTGTGAAACATCATTCCATCTAAAAAGAAGAATTTTCAACAAAATACATGGGTTTTCAAACAGACAGTTGAATTTTCAAAAACAACAAAGTAAATTTTCAACCCATAAGATTAATTTCCTCCCTGAAAATACCAATTAGTATTATAACAATGACAGTTCGGCGCCAGTGTTCGGTTCCAAACCGAACGTCGGTAAAACAGTGACCGGTAATTTACCGACAAACGATCATGGTTTCGCGCGCAAAAAGGTGGACTTCTGTGCTAATTTACCCACAGTTGTTTTTAAACATACAGTCGATAAATTTAATCTCGACTTTACCGCGAGAGAGTAGTGACGCCGAAGTTCAGGTAAATGCCACTGCGTCTAGTGGTGGGGTTCCCCACGCTCCCTGTCCCTGTAGGACATGGTGGGGACTTATATTTGAAAAGCCCATATCCAGAGGTGCGCAGTTCAGTTTGAATTTTACTGATCTATTAAAAGTGTGTCATGAAGAAGAAAAAAAGAAGAAATTGGCAATGGTTCTCAATGCAAAAAAGTAAGTTGTAATATGTGTAGTGAAAAGTGTTCTGCGTGCAGTGTAAAGTGTTGCTCTGTGCTAATAGCTTGATTTTATTGTGTGTTCTTAGGTGCCCAAGAAGTCCGATGACTCCGGAGGGACTGATAGGGTCTCTGCTAAATCCAGTATACCATAGATCCATGTGGCCATACCGCTTCCACAAAACTTCAACATAGATGAGAAGCCCCCAGAGGTAAGAAGGTTAAAAATAATTTTTCCTCTTGAATTAAAATTTTTCTTTCACTCGCTTTCACTTAGAGTAGTGATCCTAACTTTTGCATGTAGACGTACTGCGCTTAAGCTAGGACACTTAAGAGAAACACAATTCGAAAGCTCGTTACCATGGCAATAAGCTGCACCATGTTCCTCTTACGCATAGCTAGCGCAAGCGTAGATCCTCTGCATGCCAAAGTTGGGGTCACTTTTTGAGAGAATATTGCACATTTTTGTTTGTTTTTTAACAGGAGTCAGTGGTTGTGCGTTACAATCACAGGTCATCCCCGACAACGTCACTTCAACAATCAACACCTCAACCCTCATTGTCAACATCCAGAAAAAAAAACTTCTAAACAACACGCTTCCGCAACATCATCGTAGTCTTCATCGGCATCGTCGTCGTCTTCGACATCATCAGCATCAGAAACAAAATCTCATACTTCTTCACCACCGCCACTACCAACGCCAGCCACAGCTATCATCGCTACCATCGTCAATACCACTGCCAGCAGATCCTCGTCCATATCACAGTGTAGGGCAGAAACGTCCTTCATCTCCACTTCCCTCCTCATCATCATTATCATCATCATCTGATAGACTGTTTTTAAAGGAAGAAGAAAATGCTACACATGTGTGCTGCTGCAAATCAGCGCATCAGAATGATCCTCGTTTTTAACTAAAAGCGCTTGATCTTCCTTTACCTCAATTTGAGATTAAGAGGCGAACAATGAAACAGATTTTACAGATGAAAGTCTGCTATATTATAATTTCTTTTAAAACATAGCTGAATTCATACTTTTTCTAACTCTCTCATTCGTTATAGATTCCAGCAGGCACAGTATACGATCCACTACAACCAGGTTATTTGTAAAGGGCTCATGTTCTTCTAATTACAACACAATCTCAATTTTTCCCATCACATTCAATAGATCCAACCCTCTTGCAATTACTTTTGCTGCCACCTACACCTCCGCCGTCCGAACCTCCATACTTACCATCTTCACCAACATCGCCATATTTATCAATATCAACATCCTCACCTAAGCCATCAACTTCTGGAAAAGAAATTTAAAAAAAGAACAGGAACGATGAAATTACATCGATCTTTCTCACACGCTATCTCGAGTTCTATTCAACAAAAATACTTCAGCAATAGCTCAATCGACCCAAAATTTTGACCGGTAGTGTATATATATTATATATAATATATATCGTATCACAACCGTGAGACGTACCATGAGCATTATTGATGGCTATTTTATTATTTTAATCGTTAGAAACAGTATTGAGGACACGAAAGAAATTTAATATATTGAAAACCCACACACGAGATGAACAAGAAATTAAATAAGCAAAGTTTTGATGAGAATGTGCCCACTACGCAGGCAGATTTTTCACTGTTAATGTTATTTTTTACGAATAAAACAAAAACTACACATCCTATAAAATGTGACCAATAACAGATTTGTAGATCTTTTCCCAGTGAACAATATTTGTTGATTCATAATTTATCGTATCTTGCGTAGTTTGACTGGAAAATTAATCTTTTAATTTTGCATTACTATTGGTGTAATAAGAAACTGAATTTTTGATTTTTCAAGAAAATTTCAAAAAGTCGTTATGATAATCTTGTAGGGCGTGCAAAACGAAACATTTTTCTTTTCCTGACCTTTTTTCGTATCGTGCGTTGCTTGGCTGAAAATGTTAATTCTTGTTTCTTCTTTTGGATCTTGAAAATGCTGTAACTCTTAAAATTTTCATTTTATCGAAAAAATCGATTTTGAACAAAATACATGACTTTAATTTAAAATCAATATCGCTACATTCACTTGACAGCAGAAAAATTCTATATACATATACCGGTCAGTGTATTATGAAAATGAAGGGGAAAAAAAGTGAGGAATATTTTTAAAATATATAAAATTACTTTAATTAATTAATTATCCGACATCAGACAATTGTAGTAGTCGGAAGCGTTGATTTTCAAAAATAAGAAAGAAGAATTTTTAATAAAATGAATCAATTTTTAACCATAAAATAGACATGATAAATTTTCAACCAAAAATCAAATAGTTAAATTTTCCATCAAAACTGGTAATTTACAAACAAAAAAGAATTTTGAACATAATATTGTCATTTAAAAAAAAACGAATTTTCATCTAAGATGATGAATCTTCCAACAAATGATTTATATATTTAACAAAGCAGTTCGACTTTACACCAAGTAGTTGAGTTTTTAACCAATAAAAGAAAAGAGTTCTCGACGAAAAATGTAATAGTTAATATTTCAACTATAAGACAAATATTCAAAATATAGCTGAATCCACATCGAAAACAGATTATTGATTTTAAACCAAACAGTAAGGGTAGCTTTTGGGGGGCAGTCTAAATTCTATCAACAGACAGAGTAAGGAGCAACAAAGATAGCCTCTGTCTAATTACTGTCTGTCACCTCCCATGTCAGGAATCGATCCCAAGTAATCTTTTCGTTGAAACTTCGTCTATTTCATAAAACATTCAACTCTCTTGCTAGAAATTTATTCTTTTTGTTTTAAAATGCAACTGTTTGCTTCAAAATCCATAACCTATTTTCGCTAACGATTCCACTATATTGTTAAATATTCGTCTTTTGGTCGAAATATTAACTATTACATTTTTCGCCGAGAATTCATATTTTTTTTAAAGATTCAACTGCTTGATGAAGAGTTAAACTCTTTGTTGAAAACTAGTTTATTTGGTTGAAGATTCATCATCTACTTTGAATATATTTTTCAGCTGTCCACAATTCCTTCATTCTTATAATACATTGACCAAAATATATCGCATTTTTCTGATTTCAAGTAAATGTATAATAGTTATTGATTTGAAATGAAAAATATATGTATATATAAATGCTGGTTGTTAATGGTGGTGCTGAAAATAATTTAGATGGACGACGAACCGGCGAAACACCCACATTGAGTGGACGAATCAACTCAAGGATGACTTGCTAGACTGCTACGATTCCATCATTATCCCTGTTCATCGAGGCTTTATGGCGCGTGCGCATATTCTGTGGTGCCAAAAACACTCGGAGCTTCAGCACGTTTCGATTAAATCCTTGCGAAATCAACGTGTCTACCTCTCGAAAAATGGATATGTACGCGAAGCGTTTCCCCAACCCCTGCTTGATCAAGCTGCAGCCGAAGATGAGGAAGCGACAATAAAACCAACCGCGGAAAGCAGGCACCTTCTGAGATACGATCACGATTTCTGGATAAGAAGAAACATTATCATGCAAGTTCCTCCTAAGCCCCAAGATTTGGTTGAAATGGATGCCTCTCTTCGTGGAGAAATCTCGCAAGAGTCCGACCTCTGGAAAATCAATTGCTCAGTTTATGGTGCAGCGAGAGCTTTGGCTGATTCAAATCGAAGGCTCAAACCGACGATGGATCAAAAAAAGTCACACAAAATGGCTTCACCGTTTGGCCTGAATCCCATTTTTGCGATTTACACTCGATTTCCAGGGCCCTTAAACCTTCGTGTATTTTGTGGACGTGGATTGACATAAGGTTGAGGCCTTCTGCATCCATCTACCCGAGTCGAAATATAGCCCCTATTTTGACGCTCTAAGTGGAAGTATTGCTCCTACTTTGAAGCTACTTATTCTACTAGCTCCTACTTAGCTACTCATAACGATATTTTCATTCTATTTTGCTTCTACATAGGTTTCAGCTCCTACATTGAATCTCGTGCCTCTATGTTCTTGACTTTTACTAACGTCTCCTTTAAACTTCCATGACCTCTGTAGAATTTTTAAGTTCTCTTTTAACGCTCTTAAATTCTCACGCGCAAATGTGGTGTCGTTGCCTCGACGCCTGCGCCCTCGTAACAAATACTTCGTTGTTTCCTACCATCTCCATCACCACAGTTTGTGAGAGCGTCCGTATAAGTGGTTTTAAGTGATAAATAATAAAGTAATAATATCGAAATGGCTCCAAGAGGAAAAAAGTTTGCCCTGATCTGGTAGCTGGATGATAGAAGAAAAATGCGTTATTCAATTATTATCAATGATTCCATAACATTTTGCATCTTCATTTAACAACAAATAGCAATTCTCATTTCAAGTTGCATAAAACTTAGGATTTGTTGACGAGTGAAAAAACCAAAATTATGTTGTATCTTCATTCATTCATTCGATTAATAATACATGTTGTTTTCAACGCTTAATAAGACATGGTTGTTGAATGATCATGCAAAATAACTTGAAATATTGCGCAAATCAATGGGTCCTAAAAGAAACTACGCAACTTGCGGCAACAGATAGAAAATACGTATCTGGCGCACTCTATACTAAGTACATATAAATTTCTATATACTTAGTATAGAGTGCGCTAGATACGTATTTTCTATCTGCCGCCGCGAGTTGCGTAGTTTCGTTTAGGAAGCTAGAATGTGGAGCAGTGAAGTAGAAGCAAAAACTAAGCCCCTATTTTGATGCTCTAAGTAGAAGAGTTGGAAATTTGTGCCCATTAGAGCGCCAAAGTAGGGGCAAAAATCGCATTGAAATACCCTCTACTTTAAAACCTTAGCCCTTCCAAATGAGAGAGCGAAGAGTGTCAAAGTAGAGCCTATATTTCGACTCGGGTAGTCTAGCAAGTGCCTTTGGTTACAGTCGTTGCAGCTCCCTTTTAAGATCTTGATACATCTCCTCCCTTTTCTTCTCCTTGGCAGTGATGTTGTAGTCGGCTAGAGCTGAGAATTCGATCACGAGTATAGTTCGTCTCTCGAAGTCTCCGAAAACAATGTCAGGCCTCGATTGAGCAATGGAGACTGCTGTCCGAAAACCGTAGTTCCAGAAAATTTGGCACTTCTCCTTTTGGACAATTGACTCTATCTTCCTCGGAGCGATCGGCAGGGCAAGGTCGCGGTCAACATCGTAAGAGCGACAAAGATGATAATAAAGCACTCTTAGGGCCACATTCTATCTGCAGTGAAAATTTTCTTTTCATGTTTTTGAAATTCAATGCGAAAAATAAAGAAGATTTTGTAGAAAGCCCCACCTTTTTTTATTTGTATCCCATACTTTTTTACAGTTTCTGCTTATATGAGGAAAGCATCCTATCAGTTATGTGAGAAATTAACTATTTGTGGGCAGGAAATTTGTTTAAAAATATTTTTACATTTTTTGGAACCTTCGTTGTTTTTGAGAAAAATGCAACAATTCGACTTTTTAAAAATAATTTTCTAATTTGAAGCAGTGGTTTACTAAGAATGAAACTCAAGCGACATGTAGTAAATATAACTATCTATTTCTAAATAAAAATAAAAAAGTAGGGTTCTTGAGAAAATCCACTTTCAAGATTTTTAGAAAAACAACCATAAAAGATTGTGGTCAAACAGTGAACACGTGTCCCTTTATTTTCACTCTAGAATGACATATTAAAATAAAAAATTATTCTGACATCATGACCTAGACTTCTCTTAAGAGTTTGCTTGATTTGAAATGGAATTGGTCGTGAATCAAAAATGAATTTCATTGAACTCACAATATCTTACGAAATAAAAGTACCCTTGAAGTCAGTCCTCATTTCTAACCCCTGAGTCACATATTTTGACATAATTTTTACAGCAGCATCCTCAAACAGCCCTTTTTTTATTTATTATTGAAACTTTGTCTCTTTGAGCAAATACGGTTCCCCTAGTATGACCCAGGCGCGAATTTACCGTTGGCCCACGGTCGGGCCAACCGTCGGACGGTCAGTCCAACTTTGTGCGCCACTGGTCGGGCCAACCAGCTAAATGATAGTATATCTTTGAAGTTTCGAAAAAAAGGAACTTTTAAAGAGTTTCGAAAGGTTTCAAGAAAATAAAAAAGTTTTTCTTTAGAGATTCCTGAGAAAATTGAAATGATTTTTTATTTCGAAAAATTGAAAATTATTTCAAAATATTTATAACGAAACAAAATAAATTATTTTCTAGCTTAAAAAAAATATATAAAATTTTATAATTTAGTTCAATTAAGCGTTAATTTCAATTTTCAATAATCATAATAAATGTCGATAAAAATAAAATTCCATTGAAATGTACTATTTTTACAGTTCACAATATTTACATATTTCAATGCTAAAATTTAATGTTCACTTCGTAGAATTATTATTGGTACTCTGTGAAAAGTGTATTCGTATTTAATCATCAAAATAATGTTTTCTTCACTTTTCAATCGTACTTATTAATTTATTAGATATTTAATATGCTACAAAATATTTTTCCCAGATAAATACATGCAAAAAACGTATTTCAACAATTAAAATAAATTAAATTTGTATTTTCCCATGCATTTGAATAATTGTCGGCCTGAAAGTACAGCCAGCGCCGGAACTCGGCCGTCTTCAAATCTCATCACACATTTATTCTACAGGCTTTTGTAGGAGAGTCATCCCCCTGGTTCGTATCTAGAAAATCTGTCAGCTGGCGATGAACAATCCTCTGAAGCGGCTTAGACGAAGTCTTCAAAATGGAGATAGGATGGAAGTCATTGGGTAAAGAAGGCTTTGAGATCTTGCGAGCAGAGCGTATGACTGACATTTTTCAGCTATCTGGGAAAATCCCGTTCTGTAGCGAAAATTTGTAAATCTGCAACAGAACCGGAAAAATAACAGACAGGGCAAGTCTGATCATTTTGATAGAGATACCAACTGGGAAAATAGAATTTTAATGGTTACTATCATTAAAAGGATCTCCGCGCACGGCGAGGGCTGGAGCCACTATAGGAGGCTGATTAGGTAGTGAAAACGACAGCTGGAAATCCGAAGGCTTAAAGTCTACGTCGAGGTCCTCACGCTTAGGCGAAATTAGATGCAAATGTCGCAGTAAATGCCATACATTATCCTTTTTGTTCCTACTTCTGATGGTGTTGAAATTATACTGGTTGTGTGAGTCTCTAATTTTTTTTTGCATTAGGTTCCGAAATTTACACAATTCTCTTTGAATAAGGCATTTTTTAGTTTTGTTAGCTAGTCTACGTCTTTAGTCTCGGGCCCTCATTAAATCTCTAATTTCTACAGTTAGCCAGTGAGCTTGGGATGAAAAGTGGCGCGAAATTGTCAAAGGCCTCTGTTAAGATAGCAACAAGCCCGTTTACCTTTGAGTTGGAATCCCCTTGTAAAATCATATTTTCTCAATCGTAGCGCTTTAGGTGGTCATGAAATTCCTGCACTTTAATATTATTAAGATTACGGAACTGTGTGGCAGGCGGTCCGGTTGGAAGGTTACATTATAATTGGTAGTCAATGTTGATCAGATCATGATTGCAAAGGAAGAGAATAGGGTGCTGTGCATAAGAAGTTACTTTGTCTTAATCGTCTACTATTATAAGGTCAATCAGCGTGCTAGTCCGGTCACGTGGTGAGTCCAATCATGCGGAACAATGGAGAAAATAGCAGAGAAAAACACAGTCTTCAAGTCAATAGTTAGATTGTTAGATGTATTTAGATTCGTGTTTAAATCTCCCATCGAAATGATGTTATCATAATTAGGAACAAGCGCACAAATATCTGACTTCAATTCCTTGTTATAATTGGCAATGGGGGGCTTGTACATCACCTCTACTAACAATTATTTTTCTCCGGCTGAGACTGCAAGAACTAGATAATCCGCTATCGGATAATTTGATCGTGGACACATTTAATGAACCACGTCTCAGCTGCTCAATAATATTCAGCAACTCTCAAGAACTACCCCTAGCACAATTAATGAAACTCGTCGTATCTGCCTTTAAATAAAAGCGCAAAACAAATCACCCCAAATATCTACCTGAGGTTCTCGTTCATAGCCTCATTCACGCAATAATATTGAACAAACATAAAAAACAACGCCTAATATATTTAACGAGCCCCGTCTTATATAAAGTTATATATGCAGTGTATGTGACCGTCCGCGAAGAAAGGGACCTAATGCGTCAAAGCTGAATTTTACAGGACGGGCGATCGAAGCAGAGCCCACAAGAAAGCATTTGAGTAGTGGGGATGCTTCTACGAAAAGCACTCCCTCCACTTACTACAACACTTTTAGCCACGAACCAGTGGAACTCACGGACACGTCACGTACAGTTGTGTGGTAAGTGGTGGGGCTGACTTTCGTAGGCCTCTCGTTCGGTAGTGTTTGCGCTAGCTTAACGTTAAGCTGGCCGAACATTGCTGTAAAACGTACTAAAAATTATTTTACACAAAATTTACCTCATACAATAATTTAGGACTCTGGGAATATGATAATCAAAATTTAAAAAAATGTTTAAACAATTTTTGTTTAAACAATCCTATTAAAAATGAATTTAACATATTTATTTTCTTACCCTGTGTTAGGGCTCATTTAGGGCTCCCCGAATATGATATTTGAACATTTAAAAAAATTGTTTAAAAAATTATTGTTTGAACAAATTTACCATACGATTTTTTTTTTGCATTTCCCTTGCATAATTTCAGGCTCATTTAAAGCTCCTGAAATATCATGGACAGAAAGTCGTGTGATTTTTCCTTTGCCCTTTTTTTTTGTTATATATAGTGTTGTGCCACCTTAACCTTATAAAAAATACGTGAAGAAAATCATAAAACCCATTCTTTCCACTCGCATAATTTAGGGCTCATTAGGGACTAATTTTGGCCCGTAGTCCCAAATTTAGGGCTCTAATATTACAAAAAAAATAGTGTTCGCGCTAGCTTAACGTTAAGCTAGCCGAACATTGCTGTAAAGCGTACTAAAAATGATTTTACGCAAAATTCACCTCATACAATAATTTAGGACTCATTTAGGGCTCTGGGATATAATAATAAAAAATTTAAAATAAAATGTTTACGCAATTCTTTTTAATGTTAAAATATCATATTCGTGGAGCCCTAAAAGAGCCTTAACGCAGGGTAAGAAAATAAATATGTTTAATTCATTTTTAATAGGATTGTTTAAAAAAATTGTTTAAACATATTTTTAAATTTTTGATTATTAAATTCATAGAGCCCTAAATGAACCCTAAATTATTATATGAGGTTAACGTTATTGTATGAGCCAGCTTAACGTTAAGCTAGCGCAAACACTATTTTTTTTTAAAATATTAGAGCCCTAAATTTGGGACTACGGGCCCAAATTAGTCCTTAATGAGCCCTAAATTATGCGAGTAGAAAGAATGGGTTTCATGATTTTCTTCACGTATTTTTTATAACGTTAAGGTGGCACAACACTATATACATATAACAAGAAAAAAAAGGGCAAAGGAAAAATCGCACGACTTTCTGTCGACGACATTTCAGAAGCCCTAAATGAGCCTGAAATTATGCAAGGGAAATGAAAAAAAAGAAATTTTTTTTGTAAATTTGTTTGGACAATAATTGTTTAAACAATTTTTTTTGATGTTCAAATATCATATTCGGGGAGCCCTGAATGAGCCTTAACGCAGTGTAAGAAAATAAATATGTTTAATTCATTTTTAATAGGATTGTTTAAACATTTTTTTAAATTTTGATTATTATATTCATAGAGCCCTAAATGAGCCTTAAATTATTGCACGAGGTGAATTTTGTGTAAAATCATTTTTAGTACGTTTTACAGCAATGTTCGGCCAGCTTAACGTTAAGCTAGCGCAAACACTATTTACAAAAAAAATATTAGAGCCCTAAATTTGGGACGACGGGCCCAAATTAGTCCTTAATGAGCCCTAAATCATGCGAATTGAAAGAATGGGTTTTATGATTTTCTTCACGTATTTTTCATAACGTTAAGGTGGCACAACACTATATATAACAAAAAAAAAGGGCAAAGAAAAACCGCACGACTTTCTGTCGACGATATTTTAGGAGCCTTAAATTAGCCTGAAATTATGCAAGGAAAGTGAAAAAAAGACAATTTTTTGGTAAATTTGCATAAACAATAATTGTTTAAACAATTTTTTTCAATGTTCAAATATCATATTCCGGGAGCCCCAAATGAGCCTTAACTCAGGGTAAGAAAATAAATATGTTTAATTCATTTCTGATATGAATGTTTAAACAAAAATTGTTTGAACTTTTTTTTTTAATTTTGATTATTATATTCCCAGAGCCCTGAATGAACCCTAAATTATTGTGCGAGGTGAATTTTGTGTAAAATCATTTTTAGTACGTTTTACAGCAATGTTTCGCGAGCTCAACTTTAAGCTAGCGCAAACACTTTTTTTAAATAATAGAGCCCTACATTTGGGAATAGGGGCCCAAATTAGCCCTAAATGAGCCCTAAATTATGAAATAGGTAAAATCTCTATACCTCAATTGTGTTGTGCCAGCTTAACATACCTGCTGCATACTCTGAGAGGTCCCCCGGTCCCCCAGAGTCACCGTTTAGGACACCTCACCCAGGTGCCATTCAGCTTTCGGCACGGTTGCCACGCCTCCGCTTAGGGTTTTTCCTTCGGGACCATCCCTGGAAAATTGTCCGCGACTGCTTATTAATTATTGTAACCATATTCAGCAGAAACCCTTGTCTTTTTCATGCTTATTTTGCATAAAATTATTCATGATAAAATAGATTTCTTTTCGATCTTAATTAAAAAAAAAAAAGTTTTAATTAGTTTTGTCAGTTAAAAAATAGGTGGAGCCATTTTTTTAGAACTGGCTCTTACTATTCTTTTCTAAATATATTACAAAAGTAATATAGAGAGACATCCAAATCGGTCATGACTTGTACCTGTAGCTACATACACACGCGAAATTTTGATTTGGCTCCAATATGTGGGCGTGGTTTATAGACTCAGCCAAGGTACAAGAATAGGAGGCGTGACGGAGGAAAGTAAGTTCGTACACATCGATTTGGATAAGGCGTGTGACTTGTAGGCGGTACTAATGACCTAACTTGATGGGTGTGGTCAAGGATGTTTCTGAATGAAATTTCTATTCTGAGGTATTGGTATGCGTGTTTGGAGGAGGTTCTTCGAGATAGTTAGGTAATATATACAAAGGATGCGATTAGTAAACTCGATTAACAAGAGGAGCTTTGAAGGTGTAGTTTTCGAACAAGTCTAGTCAGCTTTATCCCTGTAGTACTGGGGGGGGGGGGGGAGGGTGAATATTAGTCGGGGCTATTAGGTGTCGTTGCTAAAAGAGATCAGACGTTCTGGCTGATAGGCGTGGGTAATAGACGTAGTCAAATATTTTTCCAAGGACTTATTATGTGAAATGTTTTAGGGGCGTGGACAAATCTCTGAGAAGGCGAAGAGCTAAAGGGTGTGAGTTATGAAAAGTTATTAGTGGGCGTGGTTAATGGGCGTAGATATTGTGTGTCTTGAGACGTTACTAAAGTGTGTCTTCGTGAAGTTGCTAATGGGCCTGGTTACTGGGTAATAAGCGATTGTGATTAATGGGCATCCATAATAAGCGTAGTGGATACCTTTCGTTTGAAAAGTATTTTAGGGGCTTGGCTTTTGAAAGTGATTGAAGAGAAAATTTGACATGATTATTAATGGTATTCAAAGGCGTAGCTAATGGGTGTATGCATAAAAAGTGATTGCTGGGTGTGCCTAATAAGTGCTGCTACCGTGTGCATTTTAAGCCATTACCAAGGAGCGATTTCGTAAAGTGTCTTCTTCGAGGGAGTAGCTTATGGACGATTTTAGTTCATAACGATTAAACTATTTTTCTTGGGAGGAGCTCGGTAACGTGACCAATGAGTGTTTTGATTAGACATTATGGCTAAAATTCGTAGTAAAAATCTTTCTTAAGGAGTGAATAGACAAAATATTCCAGTTGCGTGGTTTTTTATAATAATAAAAGAGCATATGTTGTAAGCGTCATTATTTAAAGTGATCAGAAGGCGTATCTAATAGAGATGGTTAATAAAAGTTGTTAGTGGGTGTGGTCAGCAGGCGTTTCTAGTTTGTGTATTTGCGACCGTCCGCGAAGAAAGAGACCTAACGTGCGTGAGTGTGTTTAACGTTTGCAGCCATTCTGGTCCTTAAGTGTGTCGTTAATGAGGGTGTCCAATGCGATTAGTTAGAGTAGGCGTAGCTTCTTTTTTGAATATCATTTTAACTAGTTCTGAACTGCAGAATTTTCAAACAATATTGATAAACATTTCTTTAAATTTCGTTACTTTTTCAGGAGCCCAAATATGTTTAACGATGTGTATGCATCTACTTACACAAGAGCAGGTTCTTGGTTAGTGGGTGTCCTTTTGGGATATTTGGTTGCTGCAAAAACCATTAAACTCGATAAGGTATTTTGTTATTCTAAATTGTTATCATGATTTGCCAATTAATGTTATTAAGGTTTGTTTTGATTTGATTTCGCAGTGTATTCATTTCTTTAATTTTTCAGGTACATGTTCTTTTCGGTTGGATTGCGGCAATATTATGCTTCTCATTTTGCATTTTTAGTTTTAGAAATTTGCAAGAAAAAGATCATGTGTATAATGTTGTTTGGGAATCAATTTTGGGGTCAATTTGTCGTCCAATTTGGTCCGCTGGAGTGGCTTGGATTATATTTTCTTCTATTTCTGGATATGGAGGTAATATTATTATGGTCGAGTATTGAGCTCTGGCAAATTTTGCCGTATTTAAAGTTTCTAGCCCGGCAAATTTTGACGCATTTAAAGTTCCTAGTCCGGCAAATTTTTGTGTCAATGAGGAACTTTCTGTTCCGATAATATTTCTTGCTACTTTGGAAAAATAGTATAATACTTTACTACTTTATCATAAAATGAGAAATATTAAGTTATGAATACACACAAAGTGTCATATAATCAAGAACATCGAACACTGAAGAATTGCTCATCGCATTTTTTGCCGTATTTTAATTTTGTAGTCCGGCATTTTTTGCCGAATTTAAATTTTCTAGTAAATTGAATCACGCGATGCTTTCATAATTTCAGTTTTTTTAACCGGCCTGCATCTCATAACAATGAAAGGGTGATTCATCTCGGGTAATTCGACACGCCCCCGAGTCTCTACTCGCGCTCCGGGGAGTCTGAATCGTATATTTGACGTAGGTCCATTGCCTAGGCCTCGGAAATACACACTCATCTAGTACTGAGAATGACTGCATTTTTTTCTATTGTTCTTTTGTTTTTGTTCATAACGTAAAATATAAACATTTTTTCAAAAAACCGAGACTTCACAATAAAAGAGACCAATATTTAGATGAGGTATGCAAAATATCAGACAAAAATATTCAACCGTGTGGCTGGAAACTGGAAATCCATTTTATAACGCTGATAAATCCCCTTAAGGACTCTTTTAGGTTAGCGTCAAATTCCTTGGTAGCGTTCGGGATTCTCATCAACTGCACTCGTTGGGTGTCATGTTGTTTGAATGGCCGGGTGCGTGTGAAAGGCTTTGGCGCGAATATAAAGATTGTCAGGTTATTTTCACATATAACATACAATGGAGAGGCAGCGAATGAAAATGATTGTTAGCATCCGGAGGGATATCGTAGTTCAAATAAATCCAACGGATGGCGCTTCGATCAGGTAGGTCTATATTTGCATTATTATGTAAAGCAAAAATACTCAAATTTATTTAAAACTTGATAATTTTCATGATTATAAAAGAAGAACATATTTTTCAGTAACAATTAAAGCAGCTGTAATTAGTAATGAAAAAATTCATGAAAACATGTAATTTAATATTAGGGAAATTGAATATGAAAGATGACTTTTTTAAACACAGTGTGAATTGTATTCATATTTTTCTATTGTTTATTTTGCTAATGTAATTAATTCATTTTACAAACAATTGTAATTGTTACAAATTTTAAACATTCATCGATATTATTCAATTAATACTAGTAAAAATAATATTTAAACTTTAACAATTAGGTCTTTAGAGTACCCCAAAGTGTTAAAAATTCAGTAAGTCCTTGAATTTTAAAAAGAATCAAAAAAAATTTACAACGATGATGTCAAACTACCATGTGAGCAGTACAAAGCCTGGCAAATTTTTTTTAATTGAATTTACCCCTAACTTTGTCAAAACTCACCCCTTATGACACTAAAAAGTAATTTTTAAGTATATTTTCTGAATTTTATGAAAGTAAAATGAAAATTTAAGTGAAAATTATATGAAAAAATGTATTATACAAATATGAAAAATATTGCCCTTAAAATAAACATTTTCCTTTTTTTCACCCTTAATAATCCTCAAAAAATTACATTTTATTTCTTCAAAACTGATTATTAAGAATATTTAATATAAATTTCTTTATATTGAAAAAAAAAAGTTTTAAAGAAAGAAAATGTAATTTTTTATGGATTATTAAGGGTTAACAGGGGGAAAGAGTTTATTTAAGGGGCACTATTTTTCATATTTGTATAATAACATTTTTTATATAATTTGCCACTTAAATTTTTATTTTACTTTCATAAAATTCAGAAGACACTTAAAAATTACTTTTTAGTGTCTTCAGGGGTGTGTTTTGGCAAAGTTGGGGGTAAATTATATCTTTAAAAAAAATGTCAGGCTTCATACTGCTCACATGGTAGTTTCACATCATCATTTTTAAGTTTTTACGATTCTTTTTAAAATTCAAGGGTGAGACTTTAAAAAAACAGAAAAATAATTTTTTTGGACCAACCTAATATATAATTTATTATATATAAATATATATTGTTCGGAGGAACAATTAAAATTGTTTATAAAATTAAATAATTACATTAACAAAATAAAAAATAGAAAAATATGAATACAATTCAAACTGTTTCCAAAAAACTCATCTTTATATTCAATTTTCCCACTATTCAATTTCATGTTTTCATGAATTTTTTTTATTACTTATTACAGCTGTTCTCATTGTTAGTGAAAACTATGTTCTTCTTTTATATTCATAAGAAGTATCAAGTTTTAAACGAATTTTAGTATTTTTGCTATACATAACAATGCAAAAACGGGATAACCTGATTGGAGCGCTATCTGTTGGATTTATTTGAACTACGATACCCCTCCGGATGCTAATAGAACAACTACCAAAAACACATACACGGGCGATGCATAGCGCTGGGGCTGATTGCCACTATCTCTCGCACTTCGCCATTCCGGAGGGTACCTCTGCGGCAAACCTGGAAATAGAAAGCATAAGGTCACTCATGTATTTTACATTGATGATCTTAAGATCTCTGCTAAAAATCAAGAGAAACTACATCTAGCTCTAGACATTGTCAAAGAGTACACTCAAGAGATTGGAATGGAGTTCGCTCCCTCCGTGGAGAAATCTCGCAAGAGTCCGACCTCTGGACCATCAATTGCTCAGTTTATGGTGCTGCGAGGGCTTAGGCTGATTCAAATCGAAGGCTCAAACCGACGATGGATCAAAAGACCGAAAGACGCTTGCATCCACTGAACAAGAAGATTGGATGGGCAAGACAGAATGC
Organism: Andricus grossulariae; assembly: GCA_011634705.1. NCBI lineage: Eukaryota > Metazoa > Arthropoda > Insecta > Hymenoptera > Cynipidae > Andricus > Andricus grossulariae. The sequence continues at coordinate 104,344,529 of JAABKJ010075445.1, read as the reverse complement.
GCCCCGTGTTCAATGTGTGATTCACTACATAACATCTGGTAGACCGTTCACGAAAAGGGTTCGAAAGTTCGCCCAAGAACTGAGGATCTTGAATCACGCACTGAACAAGTCAAAGCTGCTGTGAATCAAGCAGAATATTGTTAAATGCGGCTGTTAGCTGACGCAAGGAGGAGAATACAGAAGAGGGAGAGGTGGATCAGGCGGAATCAAAAGTTTCTTGCCGACCCATCTCGCCTCTTCAATGATCACCCTGTTTCTGTCAAAAATCCACCCAAGCCCAATGATGTAGACTTTTTGGAGAGAGGTGTACAAGATCCCGAAAACACTAAAGTTGAAAGATGAAACTGACAATTGACTATTCCATCTGGAAATTATCGTGTGACAAGGAACAAGGTCACCTTCCAGAGGGGCGTCTTTCAGGGCGATATCATGAGCCCTTTGCTTTTTTGTATCACACTTCTGCCTTTATCTCTCGCACTACGAAATTCTTCTGAATACCTATCTGGGGACACTAACCAGCGAGAGCGTAAGGTCACTTATGTATTTTATATTGATGACCTGAAGATCTATGCCTCTGGTAAAAGAAAAATTCAAACTACCATAAATATCGTCAGGAAGTACACAGGAGAAATTGGGATGGACTTTGGATTGAATGAATACGCCAAAATTCATCTGAAGAAAGGAAAGATTGTTGGCGGTCCCAAGGACCCTGAGCTTTTGGATATAAGTGTTAGTAGACACCTTAAAACTGGAGAGACCTATACTTCGAAGCAGATACAAGCATCTTCTTTGACAGATTTGGTCTTCAAAATTTGTTTGCGTTGAACGAGGTATCTTCGACTAACATGCTTGCGGTCCTGGTTCTGCTCTACTCATTTGGGGTGCTTCAATTTACGAAGAACGAGCCTACGGCCCTTGATACCACCATACGTAAGATTATGCATATGTATGAAAGCTTGCATATCAATTTGTCAGTTCCGCGGTAATACAGTTCACGCCGTCAAGGCGGACTCAGACTTCTGAATCTCCAGTGTCTTCATAACCGAATTTTTCTAAGTGCAGCTTACATCGTTGCTAATGGCAGAGATCCTCTCATAAAAATGGTCAGGAACCACAAGATGATTGGTGAAGGAGCGTTACTTCAGAAAGCCGCGGGGCAAGCGGCCGAGAACCTTGGCCTGAATTTTAACATCAGAAGTGAGGAAAGTGCATTACTCCATCTAGATGCTTCAGCTTTAAAAGCCGAAGTTAAGAAAACGAAGTTTTAAATATTTCACCAACAGCAGCACGACAAGAAAATGCGCGGAAGCTTTAACAAAAAGGTAGAACAACTGTCCTTGTCGAAGGAGCAAACTTTTGTTCTTCTCAGATCTTCAGGGCTTAATTCAGGTACAGAGGGTTTTATTTTCGCATACCAGGACGGTGTTATTTTCACCTTAGCATACCGTGAATGCATTTTATGTCAAGAAGTTCCAAGCGATAGGTGCAGAGCGTGCGCTATCGGGGTGTCCCACCCAGGCAGAAACGACGTATATCTGCAGACATAGTGCGGCCCCAAGTTTGCTTTATTACCATTTTTGTCGCTCTTACGGTGTTGGCCGCCAAATGTTCTGGAACTACGATTTTCAGAAATCAGTCTCCGTTGCACACTTGAGTCCTGACGTTGTTCTCCAGGATTTCGAGAAACAAACTAATTCGTTATCCAATTCTCGGCTCCTTCCGAATACAACATCACTGCCAAGGAGGAAGAAATGGAGGAAATATATCAAGACCTTAAAAGGGAGCTGCAACGACTGTACGCAAAATATTCGGTAGGAATAGTTGTCCTTGTGATAGGTGCTCTCGGAGGTGCGAAGATATCACTGGTTTGCAACCTTAAAGCCATACCCGCGTGCCAAAAATATGCCAAGGTACTTGCGAGGTGGATGCAGAAAGCTGTCATCCTTGGGTCACTTCGTGTCCTCAAAACACACGAGAGTTTCGCCTGCCTGTCAATGTGAGTTCGTTGTATCCTGTGACCACCCATCTCACGGTTGTGAGACGTGGCCATGAGTGGGATTTACCGCGGTCCTACTGGGGGCCGGTGTCATTTTTGGATGGCAGTTGCTCCCAGTGGGACCCTGCGGTAGTTGTTAAACTTTGTTTTTTTTATTTTCTTATATATATATATATGATGGATGCAGAAAGCTGTCATTCTTGGGTCGCTTCGTGTCCTCAAAACACACGAAAGTTTCGCCGACCTGTCGTTGAGATTTCGTCGTGTCCTGTGACCACTCATCTCGCGGTTGTGAGACGTGGCCATGAATTCGATTTACTGCGGTCCTACTGGGAGCCGATGTCATATTTAGATGACAGAAACTTATATCATATTAGAGAGCCAATGGGATTAGAGCGTGTATTTTCTTTAAATTCAGCCAAACGTTTTTCTAATCTATATACCAAACAATTAAACGTTAAACTACAAAAAAAATATTTAAGCACTCTTCTTAAATAGGAACTGACGTCAGAAACGACGTATCAAAGGTCGTACTTAAGGACGTACCAAAGGACGTACCACAGGACATACCAGAGGACATACTAAAGGACGTACGAAAGGACGTACAAAAGGACGTACAAAAGGACGTACAAAAGGACGTACCACAGTACGTCATTTTGTATCCTAATTTGGGACGTCCTTTGGTACGTCCCTTTGTACGTCCTTTGGTACGTCCTTTAGTACGTACTTTTGTACGTCCTTTTATACCTTTTTCTCGTTCTTTTGTACGTACACTTCTTCAAGTGGGTTATATGACCTTATATAATTATATAATTCATTTAATACACATTTCATCAAACCTGATTAAAGAAACTTTAAAATTATGATATACAGTTTACATCAAATGAGAAAATTACTTCAGGAATTGTGCAATTAGTGAAAATAATAAAAATACCCTTGCATTTGAAGTATCACACGTATCATTTGCCATCTTTTTATATAGGATTGTTAGTGAGCGCACAGGTTAGCCCAAATAAAAAAAATCCTCGTTATGTTGCTCCGTTCACGAGATTTTTTCAGCTGACAAATTTTGACGACGGTAATTCAATTACAGCGCGAATGCACTGAGACGCACGTTGTCCGTAAATTAACTGTAATTGCAAACAGTCAATTCACAAATCAAAATGTTGATAATTTTATTGCATTTAGTTAAACTCTTCATCTGCATTATCTAAAAACGTAAAATGCTCAAATTACAGCTACAATAATTGTTATAAAAAAAGTTATCTCTTCTCCTAATTACCGTGGAGCAATTTACTATTTTGTTTATTCATTTAGAACCATGGACATACGCATGCTTCCTCACTTGAGCGCGGGCATTGATGATAAGTTACAAGGAGAAGTCGACCATGTTGGTCTGCAAAAGCATAGGGAGTAAATAAGAGAAAGAGAGCAGTCTGCTCTTTCTCTCGCCGTACCGGTTCAGCACACCAAAATGGTAGACCGCCCTGCTCGTAACTTTAACCCCGCTACGACATGCCTAGTCCCCTCCTATTCTTATGTCTGTGTTCAGAACTGATAGCTATCCATTGGCTGGAACCGGGATTTTGTAAAATGAAAACAAACAAAGTAATTCTATTTGTTTATAAGGAAAAAACGCATTTTCCTACTCTCGACCTTTTTTGACGAACTTCATTCCGAAAAAATACACAAGTAGTGTTTTGGATGCTAGAAATGTTTGGGATTAAAATTGTATACTTTCTTTGTTGTTTTTTTCAAGGATGTGCGTGCATTATTGTTTTTATTTGTTTCAAGTCAATAAATTAACCAATCTCTAAGTTCGACCAACCGAATCGTAAATCTTTTTGATATTTAATTTATTTTTAATCTTTTTTCCCGCAGATTTATATTTTTATGGCGATTTGCAGAAAAAATAATTTCCCAAATTTTGAACAGTGCGCAATTCCTTGCTGGGAATTTCTTGGCGTAAAATGTGGTTACGGTATACATTTCCGTGTATTTTCTTGTCGAAGAGCTGTTGACAGAAGTTTTCAACTTCTGCTCTCTTTACTTAGACTTTCAGAAGTGAGACATCGAGATGCAGTAATGCACTTTCCTCACTTCTGATGTTAAGATTCAGGCTAAGAGTCTCGGTGGCCTGATCCGCGGCTTTGTAAAGGAACTTTCCTTTACCAATCATCTCGTATTTTCTGACCATTTTCAGAAGAGGATCTTTTCCATTTACGACGATCTAAGCTGTACCCAGGATAATTCGCTTATAAAGACATTGGAAATTAAGAAGTCCGCACTCGCCTTGACGGCGTGGGATGTACAATCTCGGAATGGACGAATTGATATGCAAGCTCTTCTTCATATGCATGATCTTACGCTTGACAATGTCAAGGGTCTTGAGCTCGTGCTTCTTTCATTAGTCCAGTCATCTGGTACTTTTATCCGGTAATTTTTAAAGGAGTCATTTTTTTCTCTTAAACACTTCATTTGGAGGTGCATAATAAGGGGTAGGTTTTGTGAACAGAATTTTGTCCACCATCTTAATTTCATACATTGTTGGCGAGGTTGAACTTATTTTTTCTACACGTACATAATTAAATGTATTTTGTTGGAAAGTTAATAAAAATGGATATGAAATTATAACTAAAAACAATGTGTAAATTTACTACTTACCACTTAGAATAGTTTAGGATAATTTTAGTTTTTAATTAGTAAATTGAATATTATACATACATGTTATGTAATTGTAGCTTTGTTGTTATTTTAACACTCATTTGTCAACCTTGATGGAAAATAAAATTAGGATAATTAATTTGCGTTATAATTAGTTCGCACCTTTTCCAACTGGATAGATCACATCCTCTACTCTTAGACTAACAGTGAGGGGGTGGGGCCCCCTCCCCTTTTTCAGGTGGAACTTTACCCATGAAGTACTTCTACTATATAAAGGGTACTTTTTATGTTTCCATTTATGAAAAATCGCAGGTTCGCACAGGGAGGGCGTGGGGCCCCTCCCCTTCTTCCAGCTGAGAATAATCCATTCGACGGAATCATATGTGGTCCCTCCCCCTTTTCCAACTCGGAATAATTCATTCGATCAATCAGGATAACCACCATTTTGTTTTTAGGTCACGCCCGAATAGCCGCCATTTTGTTTTCAGGCCACACCCCTAATGGCCGCCATTTTGGGTTTTAGCGACGCCCCTCGACCAATCAGGAGAGGCTGCGCCTCTCTCCTACACTCACCCCTCATTTTAGGCCACGCCTCTCGACCAATCACAGGCCGCCCTATGGCTTAGGGTATCTACTAAGAGGCACCTTTATGTCCATCACACATTAGAGGTAAGGCGTGGTTTATCGGGTCCTAAGTATCTAAATCGAAATTTCCTTTACTGTGGCCTATACATACTAAATTGTAGTTCATAGATATTATTGTAATAAGCTTATAAGTTTATGTAAAGGGTTAATTTTAATATGTAATTTTGTTTACAAATATAAAGAAGCAATACTGTATACGTTAATATCGAAGATATATTTTCCATTCTAAATTAGCTTTATTGAACCGTACTTCCTTATATTTTGTTATGTAAAATATTTGTACCTGCTTTTTAAGCTAAAAATGTTTTTTTTTAATATATAAGGGTGCTTATTGGGTCTTTTATATATATACATATATTGGCCGACCGAATAAGCATCTTTATGTCCATCACTTATCACGGGTTAAGGGTAGTTTATCGGGTCCCAAGTATTTAAATTGAATTTTTCTTTTACTGTGACTTATACATACTAAATTGGGGTCCATAGATATTTCTGTAATAAGTTGAAGAGTCTTTGTGAAGGGTTTATTTTAATATGTAATTTTTTTTGCAAATATAAAGAAGCAATATTGTATAAGTTAATATCTAAGATATATTTTCCATTGTAAATTAGCTTTATTGAACCGTACTTCCTTATATTTTGTTATGTAAAATATTTGTACGTGCTTTTTAAGCTAAAAATGTTTTTTTTTTATATATTAGGGTGCTCATTGGGTCTTTTATATATATACATATATTGGCCGACCTAATAAGCACCTTTATGTCCATCACTCATCAGGGGTAAAGGGTAGTTTATCGGTTCCCAAGTATTTAAATTGAATTTTTCTTTCATTGTGACTTATACATACTAAATTGGGGTCCATAGATATTTCTGTAATAATTTGAAGTCTTTGTAAAGGGTTTATTTTCACATTTACATTTTTTTTGCAAATATAAAGAAGCAATATTGTATACGTTAATATCTGAGATATATTTTCCATTGTAAATTAGCTTTCTTGAACCCTACATCAATTTTATTTATTTATGTAAAATATTTTTCCATATTTTTTAAGCTGAAGATGTTTTTTTATATATAAGGGTGCTTATTGGGTCTTCTATATGTAAATATATTGGCTGACCTGATAAGCACCTTTATGTCAATCACACATTAGAGGTAAAGCGTACTTTATTGGGTCCTGAGTATTTAAATTGAATTTCGTTTTACTGTGGCTGATACATACTAAATTGGAGTTTATAGATATTATTCTAATAAGTTTAAAAGTCTATGCAACGGGTTAATTTTATCATGTAATTTTTTTTCAAATATAAAGAGGCAATATTGTATACGTTAATATCTAAGATATATTTTCAGTTGTAAATTAGCTTTCTTGAACCGTACATCACTTTTATTATGTTATGTAAAACATTTTTACATATTTTTCAAGCTGAACATGTTCTTTTATATATGAGGGTGCTTATTGGGTCTTTTATATATAAATATATATCCTTCATGTCCATCACTCATCAGGGGTAAAGCGTAGTTTATCGGGTCCTAAGTATTTAAATTGAATTTTTCTTTTACTGTGAATATTTGCTTGGATTAACCAAAAGTTTTACTTGGACCAACCAAAATATTTGCTTGTATCAATCAAAAGATATGGTATTATCAACCACATTATACTAACCAAAAAATTTGTTAGAGTCAACCAAATATTTTGTTGTCCATATAACAACTATAGTCTAAGGTTGATTCAACCAAAATTTTCTTCATTCAACCAAATCTTTTTCTGAGTGTAGTAAACATTTTACAAATTAGTGTTTTGTCTTAATAATTTTCCTAAATATTGGTCAAACTTTATACGTAATTTACATCAAAATTTATAATTTCACTGAATTGTTAACTGAAGTGTTAAAAAAATAAACAATGTATAACGTACTTTTTCCTGGTATCTGTTTTCATCCACACACTTAATATTTAAAACCCTGAAATCGTTTCGTTACTGCAAAATTGCTGCAAATTATTATGTAGTTACTATCTGTCGCTTTATGGTAAGAGTCAATTATTATCCCGGAAAAGGGTCTAGAAATTGGTAGTTAAATTCAACTCGTTTTCTTTCACTTATAAATCGTGGCGTTTTAGAGGCAAAGCAGCAAAAATGTTGCTATACTTCGAATTTACGAGCGAGTAATTTAAACTTAGTTGCCATTATATAAAATTTAAATGTATAACCTGAACTTTTTTCTTAAAACATACACATATAATCATTTAATTCGTTTATTTAAATTTCTTCAAAAATCTTTGCTTTGGTCGAGTATTTATTATGTAATGTTATAGACATTATAAAAACCAGTTACAGAAAAGAAAAACTTAATTCGGCCGGCAGAAAATTGTTCAGAATGTTTTATGGTCTCAAAAAAAATATTCCACAGATCTTTGTACAAAAAACTTGTTGATAAATTTATTAAGGTAATAGAAAATTGTAGCAATTCACTCCGCAATGAGGCGAATTAATACGCCTAAAGTTTTCGACTTATTCAAAGCCTATACAAATGTTTTCCATGTATATGACCAAGTACTGTTAATTGTCCATGTATCCTACCCTAAAATTAGTACAAAACTTAAACAATTTATCGTAGTTAAAATATGAAGAAATCAAGAATTAAAAACAAGTCCATTTTTTTTATGAAATACTAGCACTAACATAGTATAGTGCATATAGCAAAGTTAATAATAGTAACAAGGAAAGGAAAACAATAAACTGTAAAGTATGAACTTGACCTACATTTTATTTCTACATTTTTTAGTTGTTATTGATTATATGAGTACATAAATATTAAAAACTCACTGTACTTACATTTTTTAAAGTTATTCGTCAAAATAAAAATATTTTTAACTTTCTTTATAATGCATTTTAGTTGTAGTGATTTGCCCCGGAATCTTTAGATTTAGGCTATTTGTGAAGAACTTAAAAACGAGCTTCAATCACCAATAGTTTCGTTAATTTGGAAATCCTTCTTTACGAGATACATATGGATGTGTGTTTGTCTTAAGGTTGATCGATGTAAGATGTTGACATTTTTATCAATATTAGTCTCTCTCAAATCAATATACATTTATTTATATGGGCCATAAATTAGAGACATTGCGTGATCTGCTGAGCCCAAGATCAGTTTGAAAATACAATTATTAAACCTTTGATGATTCACGGTTGAAGGTATATATATGTTTGATAATATGCATAAGTTTTCAAGTTTATTATACTTTTCAAACATGTTATTTAAGCTTCCTAAATGAAAATTAATTTCGATAAAATGATGGTAGACATATAGTTCGGCGGATTATGACCATTTTTAAAAGGAAATTAAGTAAATCGTGTCAAAAGCAATTTTGTTTTTTGTATGTTGATGAAGAAGCAACGACATTCGCTGCGCGGTGTATCTCGACTCGGATTAGCGCTCGAATGGGTGACCAACTGCGACGTACGACCAGCTTGTGTATTCGCTGAGTTTTAACTAATGCTAAGCAAATACAAGTACACTGGAACATGGAATTATGACGCGTCTCGGGTGTCGTTCGCAGTGTCCTTGGCGTAAATCCAGACAGTCCAAATGCATGGTAACGCATAACCAGCCCTATGCATTGACGTTAGTTCACGCAACTTCTTGGCGTAAGCTGAGTTGTAGGTGGCGCTTGGTGGCATGTAAACGTGAATTTGTCAACAAAGACACAGCAGATGAACAGACAAGCTCTGCTTTTTACCATTTTCATTCAATTAGAAAGTGTTTTGACAAATGATTTTAATTCTAAATTATTGGGAAAATTAAGGAGGAAAGACACCCCCCAAAAGAAAAGAAACTAAAGAACACGGGAATAGTGGAAAAGAAAAAAAAAGCGGAAACCGGTGTATAGCTCCGGGATGTACTTCGGGTTATGATAAGATGATTGCTGAGAGATTGTTTTTACCAATTGGCAACTTGTAAATTTCACCCGATTTTTCTGCCGTTGATCTTCTATGTCCTCTTCAGAGACTGCAATATTATCATCCATAGAGATACTATGTTAACATATTGATAATGGGAATTTCAAAAATTCTTTATGTACGTCTTCAAACTCGACCGGGTTTCCTAGCGAAATCTTGAAATTGAAATTCACCCTGAATCAATCCGAAATTTTCCGAATCATTTAAAAATTTTCATTCGAGCTAAACAGTTTCATTCCAATCTAATTCGAAGGAAGTTTTCAATCCAAATTCATTCGAAGCCCATTCAAAATCAATCCGAACTTGTAATCCGAATGAATCCGAATAGATCCCGCCAATCCGAATTAATTCCAGTTTTCAATCCGAATGAATCCGGATTAATCTGCTCTGTCCGAATCAATTTTAATGATTCCAAAAAATTCGGATTCATTCGAATTAACCGGATATATTGATTAAAAGTTCAGATTAATTCTGATTGATTCGGATTGAAATTAGGATTGAAAACTTCCTTTAGATTAGATCAGATACAAATTTTTGAATGGATTTTCTAAATCCGAGGCTTGCGCTTGGTTTCTACCATGTAAAGGACCTAAAATAATGTATTTAATTCCTTGGAAATAAACTCAGTTTAATATTAGGCATCAAAAGTGCAAAAATTTGTGAAACTTCAGCATCTTATGAATTAAATTCCCATTGTAAATAATATAAGACTATAGAGAATCCTGTACAAGACCCTAAGTGGGTATTACTATGTGCATCCTGTGAGTAGTATACGGGGAGTCTACTAATTTTGAACCACTTAACTTCCGATTGTTTCCCGATTGTGAATTTCAATTCCTTTTTTTTTTTTATTTGTGAGCGTAAAGTTGGGGAAACTACATTGACTCTTATGGCAATTACCACATGCCCACATCAAAATTTCATACAATTTTTGCAGTGATTCTTGAAGTTCTTTTTGGAATTTGAAGACATGAAAAGATTTTTTAAATGGTTCATAAAGGATTTTATGGAATGTTGAAGGTTTTCGTGTTTAAGAGATTTAAAAATATAATTTTCAGAATTGCCAAGATTTTTGTGGAATTTAAATGAATTTTAAGAGATTTTTTTTACCAACTGTAGGATATAAATTTTAAACGATATCTATAAATCGTAAGATACCTGAAAAACATGTTTGTAAAGAAATGTTGAAGGTTTTCGTGAAATTAAACGTATCAAGAGATCTTTTAATTACTTTAATTTACTTTTATTATTTTAATTTACTTTTAATTTAATTACTTTTTAAAATATTTTTTTTCAAATGCTCAAGAATTTCGTGTAATTTTAATCGATTCCAACAAAATTTTTTAAATGAACTTTGAAGGATTTGAAAAGTCTTCCCAGTGAGCAGAAAAGTTGGAGACATCGTTACGACATCCTATGTCCATGTCGTTAAGGCATATTTACGATATCGTAAAGACATCGTACGATCTGAAGATGTCTTTTCGGTATCGTAAAGACATCTTAACGACATGGACATAGGATGTCTTAAAGTTGTCGTAAATATGTCGTAACGATGTCGTAAATACGTTGTCAAATTCTGTGCCCATTGGGTTCCTTTTTTGAACTATTACATGATGTTGAATTTAAGGGATATCAAGAGAATTTTACGAATCTTGAAAGACCTTCATGAATTTTAAAGTATCACGAGATTTTTAGAATTAATTTCAAGAAATTTCATGGAATATTAAGATATTAAAAGATTTGTAAAATTAATTTTAAGGGATTTCCCTCACTCCGATAATATGATTAATATGCTGATCACGAATCCGCTATCAGAATTGCAAAATTCAAAATGGCGGATCCAATATGGCGTCTATTTCTATTATAATTGCTATTTGCTGAGTAATTAACTTGGGGAAAGGTATACGGGGGTTTCCGTGGTCGCTCATTACGAATATGAATTCAGAATTTCAATATTCAAAATGGCGGAGCCAATACGGCGGCTACATCTGTCAGAATTGCGATTTGCTGAGTAATTCACTTGGGAAAAGGTATGCGGGGGTTTCCGAGGTCTATCATCACGAATTTGAATTCAGAATGTCAATATTCAAAATGGCGGACCAAATATGGCGGCTATTTCTGTTAGAATTGCGATTTTCTCAGTAATTCACTTGGGAAAATGTATACGGGGGTTTCCGAGGTCGCTCATTACGAATATGAATTCAGAATTTCAATATTCAAAATGGCGAAGCCAATACGGCGGCTACATCTGTCAGAATTGCGATTTGCTGAGTAATTCACTTGGGAAAAGGTATGCGGGGGTTTCGACCCTGTTAGCATAAGGGTTGACACTGAAACTTTGCTCTCACCAATTCGGTTGCTTTGAACACAAGTAACCGTTTTTCCGACACTCACTTATGTTAATCACAGTCTTGTTTCGGGCACATGTCTAGTGATATCCGGCTCGAAGGACCATAAAATGTTTATTGGGTACATGCATAATCATTAAAAAATGACGAAAGTTTGGATATAACACTAGATAAGTTTATAAGAAAAGAGTAGAAGTCAAGATTACATTAAGGGACAGAGGAGGACTACAAGTTTGTGCGTTTCGCTCGGCTGCTCATTACGAACTGACTCGTTTTAGACCAGAGGTATCCTCGGAAAAACAATCAGGTAGTCTCTTTGCTTCGCTCACATTTAAGGGCGTCGAGAACCTTCGACAAACTTGTAACCATGTACATGAATTGTAGATGTTTAACTGAAATCTAAGGAACATATTTACAGACGAAACGTGCCCAACGAAGGGCCTGACAGCTTTAGCCATAATTGAGGCAATATAAGATTTCTCCAGAATTTCAGTGTTAGCAAACCTTGAATAACGACGAGCAAGAAATATTAGTTTTAAAGAAGGGAAAGTTTTTCAGCGAACAATAGATATATAGAATGCGCATTGCACATGAAACGTATTCAATCAAATTTTTGTGTTTATATATATATATATATGACAAAATTCTGCTGCTTTTGAAATTACGAATACACTATTGAAATCATACAGGAACATTTGTCAAAATACACACGTGCAACAAAGTAAGCGAAATATTAATTGATTCAAAAAATCAAATACTTGACTCAGAGAGTCAAAGCGTAACTCTTGTTCAAGATAACTTTAGATTTACGCCTACTCGTATGGGTAAAATAGAAATATTACCCTCGGTAGGGAGTAAACTGTCGTTTGTTCTGATGGAAGTCGTTGCGACCGAATTGAAAATTAGACCCCACTAGCTTCGATCGCTGAAGTGAAGATAGCTGGTGGTTATAGGTGAGTGGGTCATCCTTGATTTCGTTCACGAAGTGATCAATCACTTTCTAGTCGCTATTTTTTGTTAAAATTGATAGTTTTCGATGTCCTGAGAAGAAATCTGATGATTTTTTTATTTCAAATTTGCAGAACATTCTAATATAGGTCATTTCTTTCAAAAAAGATGCTGTACAATATTTACTTTAATCATGTTTTCATTAAATTTATGTTTAGAAGTTATAAATGCAACCACTACAAGGTTAACATTTTTTCATTAAAGAAATATCATTTATTGTTGTTTATTCAGAAAAATTATTATTTTGAATGAGTTTATTCAACTAGAAATAAAGTATCAGTGTCCTTTGAATGCTTTTCTACAAGATTTTGAAACATATAATATAATATAGACAGTTTATTCACGTTTCACTCACGCTAGATCTGTATCTCGCGGCTGACATACAGTATTTGACTTATGTTTTCTGTTTTGTGCGATGTTTTTATCGTAAAAGATCATTTTCAAAATCTTTGAAATTTCTCATAAATTTAAAACATGAGAAAGTGCGCTTTGAAATAATTAGAAATATCAACCATGTCAATCCGATTTCGTTTTTTCTCTACTCGACTGTGAAAATGTAAAAGGAAATATTTTCTAATCTTGCCAGCATAGCTTATGCACTGAGAAAAATGGTATACACGAACTGTATAATAGAATTGAAGGATAATACACCGTTTAGAAAAGTATATTAGCGCGCATAATCTATCATATTTTTTCAATATATGAATTTGTTAGCAAATATAATCTCTAGATATTAAATTCTTATATCTTCAGGCATTAAATTGCAACATCTCAGATTTTCAAATGTGCAAACGTCTGTGTGGTCCCAGATGGTACGTCGCATAGTCGCGCGTATCATATGCATCCGTTTGCATTGAAACAAGTGATAATTAAGTTATTAAATGATCATTAGTGCTAAATAACACGTAGCTTATATTTAGAAAATGAGTAAGTTTATATTTCTTTTCATTACACATCACTGCCACTTGTACAAGTACAGAAACTTAGTTTCCTTTACTTTCGTTTTTGTAGTCTTATGATAGCCAGTTTCCTGCTTATTGTGTGTTTGAAAAATTGAAATTTGTTTCCAGTTCTACTTCCGAGCTCGTCTATCAAAATTTTGCATAGTTTATAAATACGTTTGCACAAATCATCATATATATATATATATTTCTTTGTCACTCTTACGGTATTGGCTGCGACCCTGCCCTGCCGAACGCTCCAAGGGAGATAGAGTCAATGGTCCGAAACGAGAAGTGCCAAATTTTCTGGAACTACGATTTTCGGACAGCAGTCTCCGTTGCACACTCGAGGCCTGACAGTTAACTTGAAAAAAGACGTTATTGTAAACTGACCCTTGACACATGGATACCCTTTATTCTCAAAATCAGTCGCGAGCCTGCTTGAGTAGAGGAAAGTCGTGTCTCCCACAATCTGGGAAACAAACAAAATTTAAAATACTAAAGTTTGATTTTTTGTAACGGTGTAACCTGAAAATCGAAAAGAAAATGGAAAATGTTGGAGTCTACTTTGCTAGATATGTAGATTATACCAATTTATATTTGTGAATTGATTTTAGGACTGTGAATGGAATTAATTAATTAATTAATTGAGAAAAAGATTAATTTATTGGGTTTTCACTGAATTTTATAATATTGTTTGAATATTTTTCCTAGTTATTTACTCAGAACAAATCTAGGCCTCCACAGTATTTCAGGAATTTCTTCTCTTTTTACATTCTCGAGAATATCTCAGGGAGTTTCACTTAAAGCACTCAATATTTCCAACAGTTAACTTGAAAAGAAAGACGTTATTGCCAACTGACCCTTGACACATGGATACCCTTTATTCTCAAAATCAGTCAGTTTCGTTTCCGAAAGCTGTTTCGCGCTCTTGGCCTCTGGATTGGCTGGAACCGCCTCATCCTTGAGTGCATTTTCCCTTAACAGGAACCTCCTCATTCGGTTGGGGTAATCCTCAGCATCGTCGAACTTCGCCTTTACCCTTCTCTTTAGCTCCTCCTTGCCCTCTCCGATCAAATAGCGGTGGTCGGCAAAGACCATCCAGGTGGGCCAGGTCGCGTAATTTAGTAAAACCAATCTACGATTTCTCGCTGTCGTATGTTACAATCGGGGCATTCTGGATAGTAAAGTGTCAAGTCGCGAGAGCACCCCGCACACCGTCCCAAGGCCTGCTCGTGTTCGGTGTCATGCGGATAAATACAATCCTCAGTGTCGAAACCATCAGCACCGCAGACTTGACAAAATCCAGGGCGGTAGGGCATCCTACAATCCTTGAAGTGATGTTCTCTTGATCTGCAGTTGACGCAACCGGCGATGTGTTGCTTTCCGACGTAGGTCACATAAGTCTGTGTTCCTCTGTCGACCTTGTTGGATTCCATCTTCTTTACGAGGATCTCAGCCCTTTTTTTGATCAAATCCTTGAGTAGAGTTTGACTGACAATCCTGCAGTCACCTATGTAAAGGGGCTGTTGTTGCCCCTAGGATTTATAAGGTGTGGGACACCCAATTCCTGAAGGACTTCCTCGAACTTCTGGATCTTGTCGAATGGCAGCTGTTGTACGGCCACCGATGACGCAACAAGAACTTTTGGGTCGTCAATCGTCTTGCACTCTTTTCCCGCATTAGTCGTTTTGTTCGAATGACCAACAGACGGTATTCTGTATCGACGCAGGTTCTCGGCGTGTAGCTGCGCAGGTGTGATTCTCGTTGGTTTTATCAACTTTATTTCCATCGGAGGCAAGCTTCTGACTTCCCGGAGCAACTTTTCGATGTCCTTACTAGCTTTTGACTCTGCGGACGTCGAAGTAGCCCAGTTGAGGTCACTTTTGTCAGTTGAAAAACTGTAGGTCGAATCATAACTAGTGTCCGCGAACTTCTTTGCATCTTGGAGGATCTTGTGTACTGGCGGAACTAATGTGTCAATAGACTCGTCATGCTCTGACGAAGCGGCGGTCCCCTCGTCTTCATCGTTGTTATTGTCAGCGTTATCCTCCTCAGACCTTATATGCTGTAATTCGGCCTCCATCTCCAGCTTGAGGTTCAATATTTTTTGTTCCAGCTCGGTCTGTTGTTGCCTAAATTCCAAGGTTCTTTGGGAGACCGGTGCCGGGGAAGGGAGACCAGAGCTGTTTGCGGAAGAGTTAGACATGTTGACGAACTGGGATGGCGTCTCGGTATCCTGATGTGAGGATCGACGATGATTTGCCTGTCCGTCTTGAGCTGAAAATGTACATTACTTAGCGCGTAACGCTCGACGTGGAATCTTATAATCAGCGATGCAATATTTTCCCACTAATTTACCGGCTTATTTTCACCACTTATTTTACCGGCTTTATCTGTCAATTCAACTGTAACTGGTCCACACACTCTATGAACGAAAGCTGGTCCTGCAAACTCATGCGCCAATTTCGAGGAATATGCCTCTGCATTGTTACTTAGCTTTTTACTAGGGTAATGGACTTCAGTTCCCACTTTGATCCCTACTGAGTCGACTCTATCTGAGTTGACCTTGGCCAAACGCTTGTCCAAGTTTTTTTTTATTTGACTTTCGACCTTATGACGGAATTCATCAAATTTTTTCATACGCGCAATCCATTCGTCAATTGTATCTTTGTTGGTCGAATTGTCGGTATTTTCAGTAGGCTTTAAAAGATTGCACAAAGACTTCAATGATTTCACATATATTACCGAATATTTCAAAAATATTTCCAATATTGTGAAAATACTACCAAAGATAGCAGAAAGATTTCAGAAAGATTTGAAAGCTTTTCCAAAAATTTCGAAGAATTTAAATATTTCGCAAAGGTTTTAGATAGATTTCAAAGATTGAACAAAGATTCCCCAAAGATTTTAAAGATTTTACAAAGATTTCAAATAATTCGCAAAGATTTCGGATAGATTAAAAAGATTTCACAAATACTCCAATGATTTCAATGATTTCACAAAATATTATGAAATATTTGAGAAATATTTCGAAGATATTTCAAATATTTTGAAAAGATCTTCAATGATGTCAGAAAGATTTCACAAAGATTTCACAAAGATTTCAAGGATCTTCTTACGATTTCAAAGAATTGAAATATTCGGCAAAGATTTCGGATACCAAAAATTTCATAAAGATTTTAAAGATTTTTCAATGACTTTGTATAGATTTCACAAAGATTTCAATGATGTTCTAAGGATTTCAAAGAATTTAAATATTTCTCAAAGATTTAGGATAGATTTAAAAGATTTTACAAATATTGCAAGTATTTCGCTAAGATAGATTTCAAAGATTTCTTACAGATTTTGATGATTTAAATAAATTCACAAATATTTCAAAAATGTATAAATTTTTTTAAAAATATTTTCAAAGATATTAGAAAGACTTCACAACATTTTTAATGATTTCTTAAAGATTTCAAAGATTTCACAAATATTTTATATATTTCGCGAAGATTGTAGATAGATTTCAAAGATTGCACAAATATTTGAATGATTACCCAAAGATTTTCAAGATTTTACAAAGATTGCAAATTATTCGCCAAGATTTTAAATAGATTTCAAGGATTGCATAAAGATTTGAATGATTTCCCAAAGATTTGAAAAATGTCACAATTATTTCCAAAGATTTTGAATAGATTTAAAAGATTTCAAATATTTCGCAAAGATTTTGGATAGATTTCAAAGATTGCAGGAAGATTTTAATGATTCCTGAAAGATTTCATAAAGATTTGAACGATTTCGCAAAGATTGCGGGTAGATTAAAAAGATCTCACAAAGACTTCAACGATTTCCCAAAGATTTCAGAGATTTCATCAAAATTTCAGATAGATTTCAAAGATTGCACGAAGAATTCAATTTTTTCCCAAAGATTTCATGAAGATTATTAAGATTTCGTGTAGATTTCACAAAGATTTTAGATAGATTTGAAAGATTGCATAAACATTTCAATAATTCTCCAAAGATTAAAAAAATTTCACGATTATTTCGCAAAGATTTCGCATAGATTAAAAAGATTTTAAATATTTCGCAAAGATTTCGGATAAATTTCAAAGATTGCACGAAGATTTTAATGATTTTCCAAAGATTTCATAAATATTTTAAAGATATCGCAAAAATTTCGGATAGATTCTACAAAGATTTCAATGATTTCCCAAAGCTTTCAAAGATTTCGCAAAGATTTTGTATAGATTTAAGATATTTTATAGAGATTTCAAGCATTTCGCAAAGATTTTAGATAGATTTCAAAAATGTGTATGATTTGCCAAAGATTTCAAAAATTTCACAATTATTACTTACTATTAATATTTCGGATAGATTAGATAGATTTCAAAGATTGCCCGAAGATTTCAAAGATTGGAAATATTTCGTAACAATATCAGATAGATTTGGAAGATTGCACGAAGATTTCAATGATTTCCTCAAGATTGCATAAAGATTTGAAAGATTTCGCAAAGATTTCTGATCGATTTCACTAAGATTTCAATGATTTCCCTGAGATTTCACAAAGATTTCAAATATTTCGCCAAGATTTCGGATAGATTAAAAATATTGTATAAAAATTTCACATAGATTTCAAAGAGTTCACAAACATTTTAATGATTTCCCAAAGACTTCAGAAAGATAAAAAATATTTCGCAAAGATTTGGGATAGATTTCAACAATTCAACAAAAACTTCAATGATTTCTAAAAAATTTCAATAATTTCACAAATATTTCCAATATTGTGAAAAGATTTCCAAAGATAGCAGAAGATTTCCGAAAGATTTCAATGATTTTCTAAGGATTTCTATTATTTAAAGTATTTTGCAAAGATTTCGGAAAGATTTCAAAGATTTCAAATATTTCGCAAAGATTTTAGATAGATTTTAAACTTTGCAAAAAGATTTATATGATTTTCCAAAGACAAAAAAAATGGTACAATTATTTCGCAAAGATTTTGAATAAATTTGAAAGATTTCAAAATTTCGTAGATTTCATAAAGATTTTGAAGATTTTGCAAAGATTTCGAATATTAAATTTTTAATCAAGGAAATGAATTTTTATCTATAATGATGAATCTTCAATACAAAAATTAATTTTAAATAGTGGAATTTTCGACCAAAAATTTAAATTTTTAACTCTAAAAATTATTATTATCTAGAAAAAAATACGAATTTTTAATGAAAAAAAGATCAATTTTCCGATTTTTTAACCAAGAAATATTTTTCAACAAAATTCATGAATTTCCCACAAAAAAAAAGAATGCTTGACTAAATAGTTAATGTTTTAATGAATAATGGAAATTTTTAACTACAATGATGAATCTTCAACAAAATAATTAATTTTTTAACCAAAAAAATTCATCAAGAAAAAAAAGAATAAAAAAAAAACTAATTTTCAACCAAACAAAATTTTCAACAATATAGTCAATTTTTTAATCGAAGAATCGAATTTTCAAATACAATTATGAATCTTCAAGAAAATAGTTCAATTTTTAACTGGAAAAAATAATTTTTCAACTAAAAAAAAAGAAAAATTTCAAACAAAATTGTTTAATTTCTAATCAAATATATAAATTTTCAATCACAATGATGAATTTTTAACCGTAAATGGAATAGTGGAATAGTTATATTTTCACTTAAAAAATCAATTTTTGATTAAAAAAAAACGAATTTTCCAATCATAAAGATTAATTATCTACCAAAAAAAGGCGAATTTTCAACAAAACATGGAATAGTTATATTTGCAGTTAAAAAATTAATTTTTGATAAAAAAAACGAATCTTCCATAAAAAAGTTAAATTTTTGAACAAAGAAATGAAGTTTCAACTTCAATTACGAATATTCAACAAAATAGTTCAATTTGAAACAAAAAAACTTAATTTTTAATTTAAAAAAAAAAGAATTTTCAACCAGAAAAAAAATTAATGAACCATAAAAATAATAATTTTCAACAAAATAGTTAATTTTTTAATTGAAGGATCGAATTTTCAAATAGAATTATGAATCTTCAGCAAAATAGTTCAATTTTTAACAAAAGAAAATTAATTTAAAAAAAGAAGAATTTTCAACAAAATAGTTATATTTATAATGAAAGAAATGAACTTTCAAAAGAAGGAAATTTTCAACTAGAATGATGAATCTTCAACAAAATAGTTCAATTGTTACCCAAAAAAATTATTATTATTTGAATTATTGTTTCATCAACATAGTTATTTACATTTTGTGAGTTACTTTCTTAATCGAAGAATTCAATTAACAAATAGAATAATTATGAATCTTTAACAAAATAGTTCAATTTCTAATCAAGGAAATGAATTTTCGTCTATAATGACGAATCTTCGGAAAAATAGTTCATTTTTTAACAAAAAAAAAATTAATTTTCAATAAAAATGAATTTTCAAGAATCCAATTATCTATCTACAAAAAAAGACGAATTTACAATGAAAAAAAGATCAATATTCCGAATTTTCAACCAAGAAATATTTTTCAACAAAATCCATGAATTTTCAACAAAAAGAAGAATGTTTCACTGAATATTTCATGTTTAAATTAAAGAAGGAAATTTTATAACTACAATGATAAATCTTCAAAAAAATAATTTCATTTTTAACCAAAACAATTCATCAAGAAAAACAAGAATAAAGAAAAAAACTAATTTTCAACTAAACAAAATTTTCAAGAGTATAGTTAATTTTTTAATCAAAGAGTCGAATTTTCAAATACAATTATGAATCTTCAACAGAATAGTTAAATTTTTAACCGAAACAAATAATTTTTCAACTAAAAAAAAAATCTCTACAAAATTGTTTCATTTCTAATCAAATATATAAATTTGCTATCACAATGAGGAATCTTCAATTAAAAAAATTTTAGTTTGAACCAAATAGTTGACCAAAAATGGAATAGTTATATTTTCAGTTTAAAAATTAACTTTTGATTAAAAAAACTAATTTCCCAATCATAAAGTTTAATTATCTACCAAAAAAATACGAAGTTTCAACCAAAAATGGAATCGTTACATTTGCAGTTAAAAAATTAATTTTTGATTAAAAAAAAAAAGAATTTTCTATGAAAAAGTTAAGTTTTTGAACAAAGAAATGAAGTTTCAACTTCAATTACGAATATTCAACAAAATAGTTCAATTTTAAACCAAAAAACTTGATTTTTAATGAAAAAAAAGATTAGTCAACCAAAGAAGAAGAATTTTCAACAACATAATTACTTTCGTAATCGAAGAATTTAATTTTCAAATAGAATTATGAATAATAATTTTCAATAAAAAAAATAATGTTAAAGAAAATTGTTAAATTTTTAATCAAGGAAATGAATTTTTATCTATAATGATGAATCTTCAATACAAAAATTAATTTTAAATAGTGGTGTTAATAAAATTAATTTTTGACCAAAAGAAAAGTAGCTTTCAACCTAATTAATTCAAGTTTTCACAAAAAAGACGAGTTTTCAACTAAAATCATAAATATTCGACAACAAAAAAATGAAGCAATTAGATTTTCAGCAAATTTCAATGCATTTTTAACCAGAAAACATGAAATTTCTACCAAAAGAGATGAATTTTTAAACCGAAAAGACGAATTTTCCAAAAAAAGTTAAATTTCCAACCAAAAAAGATTTCGCTTGAATTTTAACACCAAAACATGAATTTAAAAAAATATATTTTTCAACAAAATACATGAATATTCAACCAAAAATGGAAAAATTCAATTTTCAATTAAATAAAAGAATTTTGGATGATATAGTTAAATTTTTCAAACAGACAAATGAATTTCCACCTAAAATTCTGAATTAGCATAAAAAAAATTAATTTTGAACAAATTAACTCAACTTTTTCGAACAAAAAAAAAAATTTCAACCAAAAATACGAATTTTCTGCAAAACAGTTGAATTTTTAATCCGCAAATATTAAATTTCTACCATATAGACGAATTTTCAACAAAATAGTTTGACTTTGAACCAAAGAGATGAATTTTTAACAAATTAGTTGCATTTTTCAACCAAAAAGACGAATTTTCAACAAATAAAGATTTTCAGTCGAGAAAAAAAAAATTAATTCAAATTTTTAAAAGCATTATCTGTAAAGCATTTACATTTTCGACCCCAAAACATGAATTTTTAACAAAAATTTAAATTTAAGCAAACAGTTGCATTTTTAACCCAAAAAGGGAAAATTTCAGCCAAGAGTTTTTAACTAAAAAATATCAATTTAAAAAAAATAACGAATTTTCAACAATATAGTTCATTTTCCATCCAAAGAGTAGTCTTGAACTAAAAAAAATAAATGAATTTCAATTAGAAAAATTCCATTTTCAATCAGAAATGGAATGGGTAAATTCTCCGTTAATAAAATTAATTTTTGACCAAAAGAAAAGTAGCTTTCAACAAAATTAATTAAAGTTTTAACAAAAAAGACGAATTTTCAACTAAAATTATAAATATTCAACAACAACAAATAATGAAGCAATTGAATTTTCAACAAATTTCAATGAATTTTCAAACCGAAAAGACGAATTTTCAAAAAACTAGTTGAATTTTTAGATAAAAAAGATTTCGTTTGAATTCACAACAATCTTTAACAAAAAGTTAATTTTCTACCGAAATAGTTGAATTTTCAAAAAACAGATATGAAAGAGAAAAAACAAAAAAATTTCTTCACAAAAAAGTGAAATGCTGCCCATAAAAATGGTTTAATATATAAAAAACAAGATCAAAGGAAATTTCAGCTACAAAAGCTTTCCCTAATGATTTATTTAGTTTTTAAAGTTTATTTGTTTTCGAAAAAAAATGATGAGAAATTCCTTAAAATTTAAAATATTTTAAGTAAGCTTGCTAGTGTAAATCTCCCATTTTGGAAAATTTCTAAACATTGACCCATCCGATTTTGGCATGAAAAAAAAAAGAATCAACTCAAATTTTTTCTTTCCCAAGAATTTTTTCTTTCCTATAACATATCTCATAACTTTAAATGTATTTTGGAAGTTAAAAAAATTCGGGGTTAATTATTTTGTTAAAATATATAAGTTTAGGGGTAAAACTTATATATTTTAACAAAATAATTAACCCCGAATTTTTTTAACTTCCACAAGACATTTAAAGTTATGAGATATGTTATAGGAAAGAAAAAATTCTTAAGAAAGTAAAAATTTGAGTTAATTCTTTTTTTTTCATGAAAAAATCTGATGGGTCGAAGTTTAGAAATTTTTTTCAAATGGGAGATTTACACTAGAAAGGTTACTTAAAATATTTTAAATTTCAAGGAATTTCTCATAATTTTTTTTCGAAAATAAATAAACTTTAAAAACTAAATAAATCATTAGGGAAAGCCTTTGTAGCTGAAATTTCCTTTGATCTTGTTTTTTATATATTAAACCATTTTTATGGATAGTATTTCACTTTTTCGTGAAGAAATTTTTTTGTTGAAATATTTTTTTAAATTCATATTTTGATGTTGAAAATTCAAGCGAAATCTTTTTTGGTTGGAAATTTAACTTTTTTTTGGAAAATTCGTCTTTTCGGTTTAAAAATTCATCTCTTTTGGTAGAAATTTCGTATTTTCTGGTTAAAAATGCATTGAAATTTGCTGAAAATCCAATTGCTTCATTTTTTTGTTGTTGAATATTTATCATTTTAGTTGAAAACTCGTCTTTTTTGTTAAAACTTGAATTAATTAGTTGAAAGCTACTTTTCTTTTGGTCAAAAATTAATTTTATTAACGCACCACTGCCAAGGAGTATGTCAACGGAACGACCTAATGAGCTGCCCACTAGAACAGCCGCTATAATTACTCCCCCAGCAGCAGCAAAGGATATTATTTGAGCGATTGAAATCTTTAATGGAACTAACGATGCCAGTATCCACGAATGGATAAAAATCGTAAAAAGAGCTCATTTACGCTGCGACAATCAAGACTTACTTCTCGATTTTGTAATAGCTGAGAAATTAGAGACAAAGCCGAACAAGCTATATGACACATCTCAATAGGCAGTTACGAAGAATTATACTCAGCTTTAAAAACTAACCTCGGAATACAAAGCTCAATTGAATTGTGCAGAGCTAAATTGCACGCAATTAGACAGGGAGGAAACACGGTTCAAACTTTCAGCCTTCTTTTCAGAGACGCCTAGATAACGACCTTGTGTCCACGGTACAAGCAGAATACCCTTCCGGAACGAAAAGGAAAATGGACCTAGAGATAGAAGGGAACAGTGCGAGCAAAAGAATCATAATGAATTTAAGAGACGATATTTCGTCACAGGTTAGACCAATCGCCCCAACAGGCGAAAGTACAAAACTCGAATTTCTCACTAAGCGAAAGATTAAAGATGCCCTGCCACAAGTGCGGAAAACCTGGTCATTTTGCATCGCAATGTTTTTCAAGCCCCCAAAATTTTAAACTGGGACAGTTCCAAAAAAGACCACCGGAAGTAAAAACTATTTAGGAACATGAGGAACCCCAAGAAGAATGCTTAGAAAGGGAGGAGATGACAACGGAGGAAATCCAGGAGCACATAAATTACGAGGATCAAGAAGAATAGCTAAATTATCCGGAAAATTACAATCAATACATGAAAGAAGAAGACGCAACGGATCAATATACAAATTATCAGCAGATAGGGGAGCAGCAATCAACGTAATTGAGAGAAACCATTTACAGACTGACCAAGAGACCTTTGGGTTACATAAAAAATTCTCAATGGGAGAGGATCACCACGAAACAACGGAAGCCACTTATCGGCAGTATTAAAAAAAAAACTATTCCACATAGTAGAAGAAAACTTCCCACTACTAGAAGATGGAATAATAAGATTGCCATTCTTCCACAAATACCCCAGATATGCTATTACAAAAACTGATTTGATAGTCGACAAATGGAAACTACCATTACATTTCGAGGGAGGCTACCTAGCAGGAAACTCAACAAGAATCTGTAAAATCTACGTACCCGATGAAGAAAATCAATTAATTTGTATAGAAGATCAAAAAGAAATTCCTGATGGACTATACACAATATACAATAATAAGGTAGAAATACCATATTATAACTATTCCCAGGAACCCATCAAAATACCGGAGGAAATTAAATTTAGCAGAATTACGTTTGTAGGATCACAAGATGTTGATCTTGTCCAAAAAGGGGGTGATTACCCCTCAAACTCCTTCAAAATACTGGAGAAACTTTTAAATTGCCTGAACGTAAAACATATCGAACCAAAAATTAGAGAACGGATAAAAGAAATCGTGAATCAATACTCAGAAGTCTTTACTTCAGATGAAGACCCCCTACGCTGTACAAATCTAACTGAATTTGAAATAATCCTGAACACAGAAAAAATTATCAACTTAAGGTCCCATAAACTACCCGAGGAATACAAAGGATTCAGACTTAACTAAACAAGTTGATTACTGAAAAAAGGTATAATAAGAGAGACCCAATCACCTTTCAACTCCCCACTGTGTATAGTCCCTAAAAAAGGAGGAAAGCTTAGAATGGTAGTAGATTATCGTCAGATTAATAAAGACACCGATAAGGATGCATAGCCTCTCCCGGTAATAGACAATATCCTCGACTAGTTAGGAAATGCAAAGTTTTTCTCAGCCTTCGACCTTAGTGCAGGATTACACCAAATCCCCATGATGGAAGAGTGCAAAAATATACAGCATTCTCTACTATACAAGAGCATTTTCAATATAACATTATGCTATTTGGTCTAAGAAAACGCACCCGCTATCTTCCAACGTATGATGGACAATGCGTTCAGAGGACTAATTGTGAAAGAATATTTCGTTTACATTGACGATATTGTAATATTTGGAAAAACATTAGAAGAGCAGAACAAAAATTTAGTGACTGTCCTGGAAAAAATAAATCGAATCGGCTTGAAATTAGAACCATTAAAATGCGAGTACCTACGTCCAGAACTAGAATACCTAGGCCACCTGATCATCGCAGGACGAGTTAAGCCAAACCCTATTAAGATCAGGACAATTCAGGAATTCAAGCAGCTGAAAACACCTAAAGACGTGCAATCATTCCTAGGATTAGCTGGATATTATAGGAAGTTTATGCCACATGGATTCCCTCTCACCAAGGTATCACAGGTAACGAACAGGCTGATCTTCTTGCAAAGTTCGCCACTAAATTACCAATCGAAGAAGCAAATCTTTTCCTTCCATTGTCTGATACAGTATTAGTTGGCGCGTTGCGTTTTACAGGCGCAAAAACACTCAATTTTCAATTACAGAAAAAAACAACAACAACAACATTTTTCAAAAAAATCTCTATGTTCCAGTTGGTATAATTACCTTTACATTATGTGGTTAAAATATTACATCAAACAATGCATTCTTGTAGACGTATTATGGATCTGGCGAAAATCCTAGTTGCTTCAAGAGCCTTAAAAGAAGGATATCTTTTACTCGGAATGAAGTTTATTTTATTTGACAGAGCAAATTTTTCTTTTTTATCAGATTTGATTTCTTCAAACTCATAATCAGAATCTGTATCTTTTTTTAATTTGTATTCCGATTCATTATGAGCAACCATTGCTGTAAATCATTTTTCGAACTTAGGTGTCTTGTTCTTCAGGCCTCGGAATCTCAAAAGTGAAGATCTGGCTTCTTCTCTTTTATTTTTTAATCAAAGCTATCTTGGACTTTGAGGAATGAGAAAAAGGGTCCCAAGTATAGAGAAAATTGGTATGATGGTTAAAATTATTGCTGAGAGTTTCCAGTCCCTCTGGAAATTTAGATTCTAAAGAAGCAGCTTGGGTACAATAGACTTCATATTCTTTTGGTTAGAAATTCTATTATTTGCTTCAAAATTTAATTATTTTGTTGAAAACTCATCTATTTTGGTAAAAAGTAATCTTTTCTGGTAAAAAATCAAACTGTTTTGTCTTTGCATAGAAAATTGGTCTTTTTGAATTAAAAATGCTTCTTTAAATACAAAATTCATATCTTTTGTTTGAAGATTAATTGTTTTTAATTGAGTCTAATATTATATTTTTGGTTCAAAATCCAGCTCATTTTGTTGAAAATTTAATTATTTTGTTCAAAATTCATCTTCTTTTTTCAAAAATTCAACTGTTTCATTGAACATTCATCTTTTTGGATAGAAAATTCGCCCCTTTGGATTGAAAAATCATCTTTTGGTAGATAATAAAATTTTGAACTGAGAAAGATGAATTCTCAACCAAAAATGTAATAGTAGACTTTTCAGAAAGAAAATTAACATGCAACCGAAATTCAATGGATTTTTAACCCTAAAGATGAAATTTCTACCAAAAGAGATAAATTTTCAACTGGAATGGTTGAATTTTCAATTGAAACAAATTTATAACCTACTGAACAACGAATTTTCCACAAAATAGTTAACTCTTTGCTTAAAGAGATAAAATTTCAAATAAAAAAGATAAATTTCCAAACAAATAGTTGAATTTTCAACTAAAAAGATCAGTCTTCAACCGAAATGGAATAGTTAAATTTTCAGCAAAAAACAAAAATTCTTCAAAAACAAAAAAAAAACAAAAAATTTTCAACCAAAGTGATGAATTTGCAACAACATTAATTTGTTAGAAAATCATTCTTTCAGGTTGAAAATCCAAATGTTATATCGAAAATTAATCTTTTTGGTTAAAAATTCCACTATTGTGTTAAAGATTGACTGTTTTGTTTGAAGATTCGTCTTTTTGGCTTGAAGGTTCAACAATTTGGTTTAAATGTTTTTTTATTGACTGAAGAATTTATCTGGGTTGAAAATTCGTCTTTTTGGATTAAAAATTAATTTCTTTGATTGAAAATGAAACTATTTTGTTAAAAAGTAATTGTTTTGGTTTTAAATTCGTGTGAATCTACTATTTATAACTATTTTTTCTTGAAGGTTAATTCTTCTTTATAGAAATTATATTTTTGGTTCAGAATTCATCTCTTTTGGTTTAAAATTCTACTATTTGGTTAAAGATTTAACTATGTTTTTGAAAACCCTTTTTTTTTGGTTGAAAAATAATTTTTTTAATTGAAAGTTTAACTGTGCTATTATTAGTTTAACCATTTTATTATTAGTTTAAAATTTATCATGTTTAGTTCAAAATTCAACAATTTTGTTGGAAATTTCCTTGGTTGAAAGTTAAACAACTTTGTTGAAAATTCATTTTATCAGTTGATGATCCATCGCTTTTGTTGAAAATTAGTATTTTTTACATTCTCATCCTAATGAGAAGGTGTTGATTTTATGTAACATTTGACTTAGTCGGTTTCCATCAAATCTCCTGGTCTTGGAACTTTCTGAATCAGAAAAAAAACGATTTTTACGAAGGTCTGTCTGTTCGTCTGTCTGTCTGTCTGTAGTCTGTAGTCTGTAGTATCGTGTAGGCACGATAACTTTCGAAAGATTGATCAGATTCGATTGTGCTTTGGTTTCTATGTAATTTATAATGGGTTTCCTTGTCGGGATGATCATTTATACGCCTATAAACAAATAAACTAACGAAAAAACAGATAAACTCGTCACATTTTGCGGCTCCCATTTGTTTATTAGTGAGTGCTTATGAGTTTTTATGACATAAATAGTTAGAATACACTTTTACCTTTACAATAAGGCTATGCACGACCAAAAATATTGATTAGGAGCTGAATTATAGTCGAATATGTCCGAGCGCCACGGAGGTGCAGCGCCTTTTTGCACCTTATTAACAATATCTCCGGTTCTAATAACTTTATAGAAATAAAAAAAAATGGGATTTGTTTTTTATGAAATAAGGAACAAAACTTACTCATTCAAATGCTTATATCTCTTTTGGTTCAAAAGATACTGCGCTTTAAGCAATTAAATTGTTAATAACAAATTACCCGACTGTCGGATCGAAAGCCACCCCCGAAAATCGTGTTCAGCGATTTATATTCACAGTTGATAGACTTAAGATGTAGAAAAAAATTTTCAATATAAAACGCTTTTAATTTTTAATTGTTCAATAAATTAATGTTCTTGTTTAAGTTTTAATTGTTTAAGCCTTCAAAACTGAAATTAAAATTTTTTCAAATTGAACGTGTACGCTTAAAAATAAAGACCTAAAATAGAACATTTTTAAAGTCAAAGATTTTATTACAAATAGTAGTATTAAATGTCTTATTTCAATTTTTACCCAATTCTATTAGACACTTGCGTTGAAAAATGAAACTACGTAAAAAATATCCACTCTCGATAAATAATTGCAGAAACAACAGGAGCGAACACCTGGAAAATTAAAAAGAGATATCAACTTATAATATCTTTGCCTGCACTTCAACTATATAAGTTCGTCAATATTTTCAATAAAATAAATAAAAAGTTAGAATAAAATATATTTCGAACAAAAACCGCCAAAAACATAGTAAGAATTTTTAAGAATTTGTTAACCTAACCTTACTTTTCAACAATCACAAAGTTTAATTTCTACAATATATTATTTGTCAAATTTTCTTTTCACTCACCAATTTCAGAGTTTGAAAATTCTCAAGAACGATTTCCTCAAGTGAATAAGTTTATCAAAGAATAATATCAACATCTGACGATTTGCCGCCAGAATATATTATGTCGGAGAAAACGCTGTTTGGTAACATCACAATATTTCCGTCCCGAAAAATAGAATTTATATCTTTAAGAAGTCGATACACACCCGAATTTGTCACTTTTATCGCGAAAATCGACCGATTTATCACCGAAAAATCACGAAGTAAAAGTTCGTTAACCGCCTCTGAAAACCATATGTGCGCCATCATGAAATTAAGTTTATCCCACGAATTTCGAGAATCTCCAAAACAGGACAAATAAATTTCGATTATCCAAAATTATCAGAAAAAATTATCTGTTCTTGGACCCTGATGAGAAATTTTGATTAGATTTGACCACTCGCGGCATTAATTAATCCTTTGTCGGACGAAAATACGGAGGACGTTGTGACAGTTTCGCTTTCAGGAAAATACTTGCAATTCACAATGGCCAACAGCTCTTCCAAGAAAAATTTTAAACCCGGACTTTCAATTTACGTTTATTTAAATTACAGAATTTATTCAGACTTTCAAATTGTAAAATAAATAATCCTGTGGATTTTAGTTTATTAATTCAGTATTAAGTTTATAATTGACCCATAAAATAAGCAGAAACTCTAAATAAAATGAGCATAAAATTGAGTAAGTCACGTGGTCTCGCGGTCACGTGACTCATTCAATTGCAAATTATTTATATTTTGATTTTCTGTTTATCTTCGCTAGTAAAGAAGAATATTTTCATAAAATTAATCAACATTAGCTGCATTTTTTCCTAATTTACCGTTATAAACTCCAAATTTGGTTCGGAATTTAAGTAATTGCAAATTGAAAATCCTGGTTCGAATTTACTAATTTGATGACGGTAAGTTGGCCAGTCTGAATGAGGTATTTTCACTTCAACTACCAGCTAACTTCACTTCGTTGAGTGCTGAGGGGAAAACAATGTACCAAATTCATGGCATTCGGTCAAGTTTTGCCCTCTTTTGCTAATATCTTCGTAAAAACTAATTTTTTCTATATAAGTGTATTGAAAAAATATTTTTTATTTTTTAAGAACTATTTACTCAGATAACAATATGCGCGCACGGTGCCACGCACGGTGCCACGCACGAGTGCGAATAAATCGTCACGCGTGTGACGCGGATCACCAAACAGATGTGTCCGCATATGCGTCGCACGTCGCGCGAGTCGCACGCGTGTCGATGAAGTGCATCCCCTCTACGACTAGCGTAAAATATTGAGGCCATTTCGCCGGGCCTCGGCGCTCATCTTTTCTGTCAGCTTGGACTTCTTCTGGTCTTCAGCTGCGCGGCTGCCTCTCTGAATGTCAAGCATCTCATGGTCCCCGGAAAATGGTCTATCCGGGGTTTTCCCTCTTTTCCAGGACAGAGGTAACGTTGTGTCCTGCTGTTGCAGTCCATAGCTCTGTGCCTCTCTTCGCCGCAACTCCAACAACATTTGGTCTGATTTGGACCTTCGCATTTCACTGACAGGTGGCCGCAGCAATGACAGCGATAGCACCACGTGGACTTCGTCTTCTTACGCACCCTTCAAGAGACCCACCCCACATTCAGGTGTCCGGTTCGAGATAGCCTTGCAGCCAACTCCTCCCTCAGCTCCACAAAGGCCTTTAGAGTTCCCCGGTAGGTTTTTTTTGTCATACACACTATGACATCTCCCAGCTGGTTCTCTTTGAAGTGTGTCCTCAAAGCCTCCTTGATCTCCCCTGCCTCCGTCGTTTCGCCGAGATCTGGGAATCGACTTCGGTGCGGGGGACGAGTTCGCGCATGTTCCCCGTTTCTCCTAATGCTTCTTCAATTCCAGAGGACTATTTGGTCCTGCCCCCTGCCTCGATTCGCCTAACACATTTGATTTTAGCACCAAGGGTGTCGGGCTTGATTTGGCTTTTCAGGTCTTTGAGGACCTGCTGGTAGCTTTTCCCCTGAGCCGGCTTCACCAGACCTACTTCCACTCAAGCACTTCTCGGGGCCTCCTTTTTCTTTCCCAGTTCAGAGGGAGATTTCTCCCTCTGTTGTTCCTGCCGTTTTGCTGATGCCCTCGCTCCATCGATGCGGGTCTTCAGCTTTTTAGCCGATGGCTTTCGGGTTTCCGTCTCCTGGGGACTCAGAGTAGACTCTTTTACTCTCTTGCCGAGAGCCGGGTCTGCTACCGTCTGATTTTATTTGGCAGCCGTATCCTTTCCGCCTGCTGACTTCTTGGCTCCTCGTACCTTTTCGGCGAAAAACTCGCCAATCTAGTTCTCGAAGCTGTTGAACCAACTGTCGGTCCAACTTGCATGACTCTTCATTTTTTCGATTACCTCAAACGCGTCATCTAGCTTCGCTGTGATTGGCTTGTTGATGCTCCGTTTCGAACCACAAAAATCTTCCATTTTCTTCAGAATGTTCTCCACCTTTAACATCAGGTTGACACCTTGCGCCATCGCTTCCTTGAAGAACATCTTATGGCCTCTAACCTCACTTTTGTGACTAGTATTCAGCTCCTTCGTCACGTCTAGTTCTCCACCAAACTTCTCCTTGCAAAATCTCTTCTCAGGAATATAGGACATCTCCTATTCCTCCATAGAGCTACTTCCTTCTCTCTCCAACTGCAACTCCTCGATACAACAACTTTACAGGTTCAATTTTTGATTCGGCTTCATTTTGTTTCCACGAGTAGCTAGGCAGCCCCCGGAGTGCGCCACATGCGAAGGTGAGGTCTCAATACTCTAGGAGGCGACCTGGTATCCTAGAGACACCGTTTGGAACGCCACACCTTGGTGCCATTCAGCCTTCGGCACGGTTTTCAACGCCTTGGCTTGGGATTTATTCCTTCGGGACCATCCCTGGACCATTGTCCGCGACTGCTTATCAAGTTGTGTAACCGTATTTAGCAGAAACCCTCAGTACGACAACGACGACGACGACGTCGATGATGACAGCAAAATCATTTGGATAGAAGAGAATGAACTTGTGGAAATTTGCTCGCAGAAAGACACTGATGTGGATTTTGAATGTAAAAGAGCAGCTGCTGAATAGTGGAAAAACGCAGTCGGAGGAAAGAAAAGAAGAAAATTTCTCACTGTTCAATATATGTCCCGACGTCTATCTTCTGAACGTCAGTTAAGAAGGTGGGCTCAGAATATATTTTTCTTTAATTTCTAAACTTTGAACATCTTTTCACTTAACTCTTATAGACTATTTCAAGAAGGGGGTGAAAGAAGTATTTTTTCCTGATTGTTATTGGATTCATAAGCTGGGCACTGTACCGACACTGTAGAAAAAAAGCACCTGCTGGTAAAACTGTCATACCTAAAGCTATTCCAAAATGAACCACAGGTATGATCCAGCGATTAGACGTTTATGGATTTCCAGTTTGAAAAAATTTTGTCAGACATTTTTCAGGTTATGTTAAATTACATAATTATGAGATAAATCTCCACTTGAGAAACAATGTTATTAAACATCAATTTCTTGTTCACAATCAACTATCCTCTCCGAGGTATAAAAACCTTTTTCTGTACTCATGGTAAAGAAGTGGTTATGTAGACAACAGAACACAAGATTTTTAAAATCCTTTAGATTCTGCGTCTGTGTATAAGCATAGGGAATAGTCTCATACAGGGCGCTGTCAGCACATAGACTCATATTGAATGGAGGCGTCGACACACAGACGGAAATAGAGACAGACGCCGACAAAATTTTATGATTTTCGGACTGTGAGTGCCGAAACGTAAAGATCCGTTAAGCACCAAAGATGGAAAATCTGGACCTAAAATATTTCACGCGCTTTGAAATCCCTTCATACCATTTTTTTCCAATTGCAGAGAACAATTTAAACTCATTTTTTTAAATCATTTTATAAGATAATATTAGGTTTTCGAGAAAATATGCTTGTAAACATTTATACATATTTTTATTTTTAGCAGGGTGGATCAAAGAAAAAAAAAATTGTATAAATTGAAAAAATTATGGAAAAAGTCGTGAATGTTACTTTTGTTTCTTAAACTGCTTACTATGACTAATTTTTACAACTTTTTCAGATTCTTCATTTGATTTTATATAACAGAAATTTAATTTTTTATGGAGACCTGAAAGTGAAAAAATCTAAAAGCTCTAGAAGTTATTAATAATTCTTTTTCAGCACAGAAAAGCTTTTTTATGTTCCAAATGTAATTCAAAATTAATTGAGAATATCAGATCGTTGCGAATGATGAGTTGCAACAACGAGTTTGGCAACTCGTCATTGTTGACGATCTGATTTCAATTTTTTCTGCAATTTTGAATTTTATAATAAATTTAAATTCAAAACTATTGACATTGGAAAAATTAAAAATGAAATTAATTATTTCAATGTAAAAGCTTCTGACATTCTAGAAATCTAAATTGGTATTAAATTAAAAAAATTTTGATCTAAGTAAGAAAAAACTGGATTAGACACATTTTTGTAAAATCAAAAAATAAACTCACCTTTATTCTCACCATTCAAAATTTTCAATTCTAGGATTTCAAAATTGATTTATTAAAAAACAATGTTAAAAATAAAAACTAATTTTAAATGGGAAATATGGAAAAATTGAAAAATATATACTTCAGAAACTTGAAACTTACACAAATCCGAGCTTTATCTAAAACTAAAAAAAAAATTTAGTCGCGAAGTATTGTGGAACTATTTTGTACCTAAGCCCTTAAAAATATCTTTAACTTTCAGTAAATTTAATCGTTCAGAAATTACCAATTCTTATAATGTCAATTATACTTTTCGAAATTCAACCATTTCAATTTTGATTGCAAAGATTAACCTTACAGTAGGGGAAAATTGAGAATGTATTGCTTAACATTCAAGTTCAAAATTCTAAAATTGAAACCACCTCTAAGAATTTAAGAAATTATTCAATTTTTAAAAAGAATTTTTTTTTCAACTGTCCAATTTTTTGGAACGTTTTTCGAATAAAAAATTTCCCATTTAAAATTACTTTGCATTTTGAACGTTTCTTTAGAATAACTTGATTTTGAAGGTTTAGAATTGAAATTTTTTTTATTTTGAACGTTGAAACTGAAGGTGAATTAATTTTTTTAGTTTCAGCAAATTTTTTCTAATCAATTTTTACGTTAAATCATAATTTTCTAACTTAATAAATAGTCATATTTAGATAATTTCAGCAGCTTTTTATATGAAATATTCAATTTAGTTTTCAATTTCAACTCTTTCCTAATGGAATTGTCTAAACTCTAAATTTAAAAACTTTTGTATGAAACCCTTGAACGTCACAGTCGCTCCAATCCGCTCTTAATTTACAAGTGTTGAAACTTTTTATGAATTTTCATTCCCAATTTCCGAACAAATAAATTTTTAACTTACAATTCCAGGTTATTATCTCTCCAGGTGTCTACTCAAATCCTGGACAAAAATTCACTTACATTTCCAGGTTTTTCCAGGTATATAAACATTCCCTGACAATTCCAGGTTTTCCAGGTAGGGCAGACACTCTGGTCTCATCACAGTAAAATAAAACACGTAGCGCGTCGCGACAATTTTCGATAACCGGGTATTCAAAACATAAACACAGCAGTGATGACGTTAGAACCGGTGGGGTTGCATAACCTAAAAATACACAGGAATCATTACTGCGCATGGCAGAGATATCCGCGTGCTCCTGTCACTCGCATCGGTGTACAGTGCATGTACGAACGACGTTCGTATACTCTCGTGTATGTTCGTTGATCATATGCGACCGTTGATACTGGTTGCCACGCAACTACTCCCGGAATAACTCATGCCAGTGGTGCCGAGTTGAAAAGAGAGAAGGAATAAGAGATGAAATATGAATCCTTCTAATATCTTGTGAACAGGGGTCATTAAACATCAATCAACGCCCTCTTACGACATCTTTTTTGGTATATAAGAGGTCTGGCCCACTGGCACCTCAGCACTCATATTCTTCGTCAGTATGCAGGCCCTTGGTTTAGCCGCCTTGGGGTACCTGTAACAAAAAAGACCAGCCCCCCCCCCCCCTAATCCCCTTATGGTATCTCGAACTAACCAAGGTTTTTGGATTAGCGAGATACCTGTGTGCCTCGCAGCCATGCCAGTCTGCAAAACTGCATAGGCGCCTTTGCTGTGATGCAAGTTAATCTGTGTAATGGTGAGACTAGGAGTAGTCATTTAGGTCTGCTCCCGAACTTCCTGTGTCTCAACAGGCTCCCCCTGTCCCTGGCCGGCAACCCTAAAGTTGACCTGTCCAAAGTTATAGAAGGGCCTGTTGTTGAAGGCTGTCTTAAGTGAGGTGTTGAAATCTTTAGCCAGTAGGTCGGCTGCCACAAATACGAAGACCCCTCCCCTGCAGAAGGAGATCACGAATCTTGGCCATTGATCTGGGGACACTCTTTTGAGTGCCCTCCAGGTAGCCTCCCTGAAGAGCTCGTACTACTCCATAGTGAGCATTGAGTCCGGGTAATTAGCATCGGCCACCACCATCGTCAGGGGGATAGCCCTCTGAGCGGCCGTCAGTCCAGCTCCCGACGACTTTCTGTTCGTCGGCTTCTGGGCCGCATTGTGCCTCTTCAGAGTCTTAGCCACCCCCGGTGGGGTGTCCTCTGAACCCCTACCTCTCTTCTGGGCCTCAGTGCTTGATGTCGGCCCTGTAGCTGCCGACTATCCAGCTCCCACAGCTGCTCTGCTAGCCTGCTGCGATTGCCTCTTCAGTTGCCTCTTCAAAATTTTTTGTGATTTTAGAGTAAGTCAATCGAGACGGGGTTCGTTAAATATGGTAGGGGTAGTTATTGAGGATTTTTGGATATTTCTGTGGATTTGAATGTATTTAATATAGTCTTGGAAATGCGTGTCTTGTGATTATTATCAATTTGACATTTTTGGAGGGATTTTAGATTAAGGCAATCAAAACGGGGTTCTTTAAATGTGGTAGGGTTAGTTCTTGAGGGTTTTTGGATATTTCTGTGGATATAAGTGTATTTACTACAGTCTTGGAAATGCGTGTCTTGTGATTATTGTCAATTAAAATTTTTTTTTGCGATTTTAGAGGAAGGCAGTCGAGACGGGGTTCGTTAAATGTGGTAGATGTAGTTCTTGAGGGTTGTTGAATATTGCTGCGGCAGAAATAATATTAGTTATAGTCCTGGAAATGAGTTTGTTGTAATTATTATTATTTTTTCATTTTTTTAGGTTTTAGTTGAAGGCAGCGTATACGGTCTTCTTTAAATGTGCTATGATAGGGGTAGTTTTGGAAATCGGAATAATACGTATAGCCTAGTTTCCTCTAAAAACAGGACATTTCGTGTCCTTGAGATTCTTTGACTTGACGCGTACAATCTGCATGATTTAAAATGGATTCTATAACAACTATTTTGTTCAATATTCGTCTCTTTTGGTTGAATCCAACTGGTTGATCATTCATTTTTTTATTGTTGAAAACAAGTTTTTTTATGTGAAAATTCAACTATTTTATTGTTGGGTTGAAACCACTGTTTTAGTCGAAAATTCAACTATTTGTTTAAAAATTTATGATTTTACTGATTTTGTCTTGCGGTAAAAAATTCAAATATTTTGTTGAAACTTCAACTATTTTGTTAAATTCATCTTAGATGTTCGAAAATTCAACTGCTTTGTAGAAAATTGATTCTTTTGCATTGAAAATTTACCTTATATGGCAGAAAAGTCATATCTCTTAGTTTAAAATTCATCTCTTTTGGCTGAAGATGAACTGTTTTATCGGAAATTCAACGTTTCGGGTTGAAAATTTACCTGTCGTCTAAAACAATAATCTTTTTAGACTTGAAAATTCAAGTGTTTGGTTGACAATGCAAATTCTACAAATTTTTATTCCATTCCCGTATTATTTTCCAGGGCAAAATATGAAACTCGCATTCGGGAGAGTTATAATTTAACATCATTCATTAAAAGTGGTGTAACTCATAGAAGCTGATGAAATATATTGTTTCAATTCTAAATTACAATAACGGTACAATAAGTATTCAGATCGTACAATACGCTGGCAGAGTATAGCAAAAAAAGAATGTTGTGAAAATGCTCATAGGTTAGGTTCTGGTGTCGTATTTGAAAGAAATATTCATATATTGTCTACAATTATCAACATTACTGTTTTTAATTGTTTGTTTAGAGGGAAGTAATTCAGTTTTAGGAGTTTCAGTGTTGTAATACAAAAATATTCGGAACTAAGCCATAGAAACACGATGGCTTGCATGAAAAAATGCATGGACGTGAAGGAAGCTAGAGTAGTATGCCAGGACAGAAAAGTGTGGTGACAAATAGTTTGAAATTTCGTTGAAATCTTTAATAATACCCAAAAATCCTTTGCAATCTCTTCAATTTATTTAAAACTATCGATAATTCCTTGAAATCCTTAAAAGAAAATCATGAAATCTTTGAAATCTTTATAAACCCCTTAAATTGGTCGAAATCTATTGACAATTCCTTAGAATTTCCTGAAAAAACCTTGAATTCGATTTATTGAAATCTTTTTGAAATTCCTAGGTATTTTTTAAAATACTTTGGAATATTTTAAATCCTTAAATTGATTGAAATCTATTAAGAATTTCTAGTAATCTTCTAGAAAACCTCAAATTTTTGAAACACTTTGAATTCCCTTGAGAATCCTCAAAAATCTTTTGAAATCCCTTGAAAATTTTTAAAGATCTTGAAATTTCGTTGAAATCTTTAATAATACCCAAAAATCCTTTGCAATCTCTTCAATTTATTTAAAACTATCGATAAATCCTTGGAATCCTTAAAAGAAAATCATGAAATCTTTGAAATCTTTAGAAACCCCTTAAATTGGTCGAAATCTATTGACAATTCCTTAGAATCTCCTGAAAAAACCTTGAATTCGATTTATTGAAATCTTTTTGAAATTCCAAGGTATTTTTGAAAATACCTTGAAATATTTCATATCCTTAAATTGATTGAAATCTATTAAGAAATTTTTGGAATCTTCTAGAAACCCTTAAATTTTTGAAACCCTTTGAAATCCTTCAAGAATCCTTAAAAATCTTTTGAAATCCCTTGAAAATTTTCAAAGATCTTGAAATTTCCTTGAAATCTTTAATAATACCCTAAAATCCTTTGCAATCTCTTTAATTCATTGAAATCTATTGACAACTTCTTGGAATCTTCCAAAACACCCTAAATTTTTGAAACCCTTTGAAATCCCTTCAATTTATTGAAGTTCATTAAAAATTCCTGCCCATCTTTGAAAATACCTAAAGAATTTTAAATCCTTTGAAATCACTTTAATTAATCGAAATCTATCGAAAATTCTTTGGAATCTTCTTTAAAACCCTCTAAATTTTTGTAATCCTTTGAAATCCCTTAAAAATATTGAAATCTATTAAAAATTCCTTGGTATCTTAGAAAATACTTCAAAATATTCCAAATCCTTTGAAATCCCTTCAATTTTTTTAAATTCATGGAAAATTCTCATAAATCTTTTAAATTACTTTAAAATATTTAAAATCTTTTGAAATCCGTTGAAATTCTTCAAAACTCTTAAATTTTTTTTTAGAAATTCCTGGAAATTTCCTGTAATCCCTTTAAATCTTTTAAAATATCCTAGAATCGGATAAATCCTGTAAAATCTTTCCATACCTTTCAAAAATCTACGATATTTTTTACAACCACATGAAAATTTTCGCAAATCCCATAAAATTATTAAATCTTGGGAATTCCTTGACATTTTTAAATCTCTTGAAAATGACTTAGAATCTTTGAAAATAACGTAAGATATTTCAAATCCTTTGAAATCTCTTCAATTTATTGCAATCTATTAGAAATTATTTGGTATTTTTGACGAAATTTTAAATTATTTTTAATCCGTTTGTAATCTCTTCAATTAATTTAAATTTTTTGGATTATTGTTTTGCAGTATGACTGTTTATTTATGAATAGACAAAAGTTGTTTATCCAAAAAATAGCTAAATATTTGCTCAACGAAAAAGATCTATTTTGTTATTAATTATTTTTTTATAGGATGAGTATTTTTTGTTTAAATCCTAAGAATTATTATCGAAAATAAACAAATATAGTTTTTGGAAAAACGAGACGAGTGCAATAAAATGTTAATTAACAAGACTGTTTTTTATAAAATGCGCACTTTTTTTAATCATAAAAACAAGACAATGAAAATTCATCTATTTCAATATTAATGCATGTTATGAATTATAATAATATAAATTTATTTAAAAAAAGATACATTTTACAAGGTAGCTTAAAATAAAAATAGGTGAATGAGCCTTGACAAAAGAGAATTCACAATCACCCAATTTTAAATCCCATGAAGCCTTAACAAAAGAGAATTCACAATCATCCATTTTTAAAACCCAAGGAGCATTAACAAAAGAGAATTCACAATCACCCAATTTTAAGGCTGAAGGAGCTTTAACAAAAGAGAGTTCACAATCACCAAATGACAGTTGTCGATGCTTTGACCTTTAATTTTAAAAGGTCCGAATTCAAGAAATCTTGGAATGACAAAGATTCTCGTTGAAATTGAAAGGTTTGCTTCGTGTTCTGAAGTGAAAGAAAGAGAAACGAAAAAAATATCGAAAACCTATAAGCGATAACGATAAGCTGTTAATTGAGAACCGAGGCAGCGGCGCACACTCCGAGAATAATTCACCGTTTTCGTTGAAAATTCATGTACTTTGGTCAACATTATTTTTTTGGGGGGGGGGTAGAAAATTGATCTTTTTGGTTGAAAATTCATTTCTTTGGTTGAAAATTAGTTTTTTTTATTGAAAATTAATGTTTTGAATTAAAAATTTAACTTAGGGCTTAGTAATTTTTGTATAGACATTTAATCTTTTTGGTAGTAAATTCATGTATTTTGTTAAAAATTATATTTTTTTTTGTACAAAATTAATCTTTTAGGTTGAAATTTAATTTCTTTGGTTAAAAATAAGTATTTTTATTGAAAATTTATTTTTTATTCTAAAAATTTAACTATTCTATTTTATGTCGAAATTTTTTTAGGCATTTAATCTTTTTGGTAGAAAATTCATTTAATTGGTTGAAAATTCAACTATTTCGTTGAAAATTTATTTTATTTGCTTCAACACTTATTTCTCTAACTGAAAATTAAACTATTCTATTTTTTGATGAAAATTTATCTTTTTTAATTACAAATTCATCTATTTTGTTAAAAATTTGTATTTTTTTTGTATAAAATTAACCTGTATGGTCGCAAATTAATATCTTTTGTTAAAAAATATTCTTTTTCAGTAGAAAATTAATTTTTTCTTTTAATTTTATTTCTTTGGCTGAAAACTTTTTTTTACTGAAAGTTAATTTTTTAAACTAAACATTTCACTATTCTTACTCGTTTGGTTTAAAAGCTAAGCATTTCATGTAGAATTTATTTTATTTTGTTAAAAACGTATTTCTCTAGCTTCAAATTAAACTGTTATATTTTTTGTGGAAAATTGATCTT
Source organism: Andricus grossulariae (assembly GCA_011634705.1). Lineage (NCBI taxonomy): Eukaryota > Metazoa > Arthropoda > Insecta > Hymenoptera > Cynipidae > Andricus > Andricus grossulariae. Next base: position 104,303,942 of record JAABKJ010075445.1, on the reverse strand, counting down.
TTTTAATTAAAAATGCGTCTCTTTTGTTGAAAATTTGTCTTTTTTGGTAGAAAATTCAACTATTTGATTAAAAATAATTTTTGTGATTGAAGATGCATAATTTGAGTTGAAAGTTAATTTCTTTGGTTGAAAATTTAAAAATTTGTATTCAAAATTCGTTTTTATTGTTAAAAATTAATTTTTTTAAATAAAATGTAGCTGTTCCATGTTTGTTATAAAATTCATCTTTTTCAGTTAAAAATGTACTTATTTTGTAGAAAAATCGTCTTTTTTAGTCAAAAATTCTATTATTTTGGTAGAAAATACATGTTTTCGTATTATAAATTAATTTTTTTTCAAAAATTCGTCTTTATGACTTGAAAACTCAACATTTAGAATACATTTTTTTTAACGATTGAACAATCTTTCTGGGTTGAAAATTCAACTCTTTTGTTGAAAATTCAATAGTGCAAAAGTGCCATACACAATTGCAAGCCCGCAGTGGATAAATTCTCTTCTTCTCACTCTATAATCACGATGTCATGCATTTATCTTTTAGCGCGCGATTTTCAAATAGCAACCAATCGCAATATCGGTGTCAACAATTTTCAAAATTTCAGATGAGTGGTGGGGGATCCGGAGAAGCGGCAGTCGACTGTTTTGGTTAGAAAAAATTTTCTAGTGCGTAGCCATATTATTCGTTCATCGAAGTCAATTTTTTAAATCATGGAGCTCGAAGAAGCTTGTGAAGACATTAACCACGCGTTAATTCGATTGGTCGCAAAACACCAAAATTTATACGATAAATCTTGTAGTTTCTACAAAGACAATTGTAAAAGAAAAGAAGCTTGGGAGATCGTTGTTGCTGACTTAAACCAGCAAGTCGGATAGTAGTTTCAATAGAGAGATAATTTGAATAATTAAATTAACGATGATAAAATTATATAAAAATGTTATGGATAAAATGTAATGCAAAAACATTTTCATTATTTCAGTCGAACAAGCAAGAAATCGATGGAAACAGCTGAAGGCGGCATATATAAAACATCGAAAGATTGTAAACCGATACATTCATTCCGGATCTGCTCGTCAACCGGAGGCAAAATCTTGGCCGTATTACAATTTACTAGGTTTCCTGGACCAAAGAGAGGCCCATCGCAAGTAAGCTCAATTTTAAATGTAATTGAAGTACGCATCCTAGGTATGATACTACATAGCACGTTTAACCTGAACACGATCTAGTCTATTGTGCCTGCTGAAGGTATGTACAAACGGCTTATAAACATTTTTTAAGCAATTTTTATCCAACTTCTCATTTTATTCGTTTTCATCAGTTCTAACAGAATTTCACTCTCTCACGTTTCCAAAAAAATTTGCAATTATTCTAAATTTCCTGGGGACTTCTGTTAATACCTTCAGATCTTCTGATATTCGATGCGATTTCTACTTTACTCATATTTTGGTTGCGTATTAAGATATCGAGTTGAAAATCTGAAAAGCATAGAACTAACTTTTTTGAAATACAAAACAAATTTGCCTTTTGATATATTAAATTACAACACGATCAGTAGTCGACATACTGGGCTTCGTCAAGAGGTCTGGGGTCAACTGCTGAGAGCGAATAAGTAAGGATGGGGCACAATAGGCTTTATAGTTCGAGCGCTAGGGGAGCTCCCAATGGGCTTCTCGCCCGTCCTATAACTAATTAAGAGTCCTCTTCAGAGCCGAAGTGTGGCTCATTGAGGTAAAAGTCTCAAAGTGAAATCAGAATGTTCAATAAAAAAATGAAAACTTGCTCCTGAGACAGTGGGATGCTGAATGGTTATACCAAATATTTAAAATAAAAAATTATGCTGCTCCGAGAAAATCGAAATAAAATCATTCTTTTTCATTAAACAATAATATTTTCAAAAAATATAATTGCTGAAATTTTAAAGACAGTTAAACATTTGTTTACTGTATCAAAAAATTACGATTTGAACAAATCCTTTTAACACAATGTGTATTTGATTTCTTAAGAATTTTCTATGCAATAAAGCTATTTTTGGAAAATTGTTGGTTATCTATAAACAGTAGCTCATCTCGTTAATTTGAATATTCTCTACAATTCTGTAGGTTAAATTTCATTAAAAATCATATTTTATCACTTCTGAGATAAAAAATTTGTTAACAGTCTATTATAGTTTCTCAATATAAAATGTTTTAGCAAATTCAATAACGAGAAGAATTGTAGAGAATTTTCCAATGAATTATTATTAGACTAATAATTTTGACCGAAACTAATTTTTATAAAGAAATGTATTCAACTGAATCAATCAAATTTTATTTAAATTGAACAAAATATAAGTTCTAAATAAATAATACATGTTGCTTGAATATCATATCAAAGATATATTTCAGTTAAACAAAGAATTTATTTAATTTAAGCCAATTCTGTATATTCAAAGCATTCTTTTTACTTAAATCAAATAAAGCTTATTCTCAGTAAATTGAACAAATTTAAATACACTCAAAATGAATTCAATGAAATGCAGCTTCAGGAACTTTAAAGGGATCTGAATTTATTTTAATTAAAATTCAAGGCAATCCGACAGAATTCAAATTGAGGTAAATAAATTTCATTTAAAATAACCAGAATTGAATCTAAAATCTCATCCGAGGTATCAAATGAATTTGCGTTCTCATGAAAAAAGATTTTGATTCTTTAAATATCAGTCACTATAAAGAAAAAAATTCAATTGAACAAAAGTTCCGTTGAGATACCTAACCAAAATATTGTGTTGGTTCTATACACTGAAAAAAATGGTCTAGCTGTCCCAGCTAAACGTTCAGCTGGATTTCGTCTTCTAAGAAACTATAGCTGTGGTACGTAAATATCTAGCTGTTTTAGCTAAATTTCGTCATCTAGAAATTATTGAGATAAATTAACTAGAAAATTTCTAGATGGCATAATTAGCTAAAACAGTTAGATATTTGGGCAACGCAGCTAGAAATTTAAGAAACACAGCTATATTTTCTTAGAAGACGAAATCCAGCTAAACGTCTAGCTGGAACAGCAAAACCATTTTTTTCAGTGTAGTAAGCAAATTGTTAGTATATATGTTACAAACAAATATTTCGTCACTAGTTCATCGGTTAGTCAATACATCAATCAGTTTGATGTCAATTGCCACTAACCAATGAAAGACTGACGTAATATTTATTTTGGAGAACCTAACAATATAGTTGCTACAGAAGCAACATTTTTTCAAATTCCGTTTATCAATTTTCACAAGACAGAAATAATTAGTTAGTGAATAGGATAATTGATTGCGACTTATTCATTTAAACACAAACATTGATTCTAATATTTCAGTACTACGGCTTCTGAAGACTGTGAAACTTATTGTGTTTCCGTTTTCTTTTAAAGAGCTTAAACAACATAGCATCCAAACAGCTTCATCTTGCACTACAACTTTCAGTAACCAGGGGCGGAGAAATTATTCCATGATTACTATTCAAGATAAGGGAAGAAAATTCAAAGCAATCTCTGCTGCTTATGGCTCTCTGAAAAGGACATCTTCCTGTCATCAAGTTTCTTCTGGATCATGGTGCAGATCCTAAATGCGATTTTTTGGGCAAAACTGCACTAGAGATCGCGATTGAAAATCGCTATATAAACATAATAGAGTATCTTATGAAACAAGGTGTTAATGTTAATGCGGTACACTGTGTTAAATTCATTCAGCGGTCAAACTGCATTTGTATTCCTATTATTAAAAGAACTCCTATCATGATAATAGATTTAATACTTTCACGATGATTCATGATGATAAATTTGTTAATTTGTTAAGGATTTTTGTTTCTAGATTTTCCATAAAGATGTTGGCTATTACAGGTGAGATTGGAGATCCCATTGCTTGAAGTATCAACAGATGGTTTAAACTAATTAAAAGTGTTGTAAAACACGGTAAACGTGACACCGAACGTCAGTCGCTTCAAAAATGCGTTTCGGGAGTCGGGTGTGTTCGCTCGGCGTTTGGTAGAGGTTGTGACACAGCCATTTCTGTTTGACATTCTGGAGTGTCGATTTGACTTTACTTATAGTGAGTCTGAATCACTTTTGGATATTCAAACAGACTCTCTAGATTATCAAACTGACCATCTAAATTCTGACACTTCAAGTTTGACTATCCATTTTCTTCCGTGTGATTAGTAAAAAATCTAGATCAACAATTTTACAAAAATACTTTTTGACAAAATGCAAAATTCATGGAGATTCCCATAAGAAGATTGTTGACCTTAGTAAAAGTGTTCGTTTTGATTTAAAAAACAAAAGAAGTGAAGAAAAATTAGATATAAATACTGAAAATTTGGGAAAATCTTTCTTAGATTTGACTATCAAAGATTGTTATTCACAGATACACTTTTTGAATGAGAATATTAAACAAATTATTGAGAAATTAAATCCGCAAGTACCCTTTTTTATTATTAAGGAATATTTTGAAAGAAAAACAAAGCTGAATAACATTGCCCTTAAAGATAATATAAAATATGATCGAAAATTTTTAAGTATTCTTAAAGAGCAAGGAGGTGTACAAAGGTTGCATTCAAACATTCACTCAATTCTTTTTCAAGATCAAACAGGCTCCTACTTTTTGAATATTTCTAATATGATTATTATACACAGAGTTATTGAAATTTTAAGATTATGTGATGGTTTTAGCAACAAATTTGGGACAAAAATTATATTTAATTATTTGCAATCGAAGACATTGAATCAACAATTTGAAAAATACCTGATAAGAAAGTTGATGAATTTAGATTGAAATTTATTGGTTTATCTAATGACTTCTTGAGCGATGATAATCCAAAATCTTGGTTAGAAAAAGAATTGAATGAAGGTTTAATTGAAACAAAAAATTTCTTAAAAAATCTTCAAGAATTCATTATTACTAAATCAGATAAAGGAAATATTGCAGAAGCGATTCATAGAGATCTTTATATTCAAAAAATGTTGCATATCTTTAATGAAGAAGACAGTTTTCAATTGATTCCAAATAATCCCGCCAACATTCATAAAAAAGGGACTTTAAAATTCTTAGAGAGAATACGTTATTTCAACAATAGGTTCTCGAATTAGAAAATTGGAAGAATTTTCAGGAAAATTACTAAAAAATAATTAATAAGTTAATGGTACCTTTTGATTTCATTTTTGTTTCTTTTGATGTAATAGCTATGTTTCCAAACATCCCTTAGGAAAGAGTTGAAATTGCCATAAAAAACTTTGAGATTTGATTAAAATTTAGACCAAAATTCCTAAAAAAGATGTTCTCGATGCTATAAAATATGTTGTTTTTTTTATTTGGTATATTTCAAATTTGATAATAATTTCTACAAACAAAAGTTTGGAACTCGCATAGGATCATTTTGTGTCCAATTTTATCTGAAATTGTTATGGAGTATTTAGAAAATGAAGTTTTCCAAAAAATCGATTTTTATGCAAGATATGTCGATATCTCAGCACTTAGTGTACATGAAAATAATGTTGATATTCTTTTAAATGCTTTTAATAGCATACGCACAAGATTACAATTGACTGTTGAAATTGAAACTGAAGGAAAATTGAATTTTCTTGATATGACCATTATACTTTTGATTTAATTAAAATACATGCGCATAACAGAATAAATTATATAAAAAACATGAACTATCATAAAAATAAAAAAAAAATAGTGAAGATTATAATCACTTAATACTGTTGTTTTTTCATATTTTGGGAAAATCTCGAAGATTTTGAACAATTGGAAAATTGGGAAAAGATAGATATGAAACTCCAGACAAGAAATGTGTTATTTACAAAGTTAATTGCAAAGATTACAATGCAGTTTATATAGGGCAGACACGAAGGGAACTTAGACTTAGGAAAGATGAACATGGAAATAATTTTCACCGAAGTCGTAAATATCACTCAGTACTTTTAAAGCTTAAAATTACACATGGTCATGAATTTAATTGGAATGATATTAAAATTCTTTATCATGAGAGAAATCACTTAAATGTGTGCAGAGATAATGTTCAAAAGTGAATAGTATATTCTACATACGCGTACTCAATTCACCCACTTGAGGAGCCAGTCTGGTATCTCCGGTTAGCCAACTCTGCAACTGGGATCCCGAAGTAAATAAAAAAGTGCTTGCATCAACTGAACAAGAAGATTGGATGGGCAAGACAGAATGCGTCCCGTGTTCAATGTGTGATTGACTGCATAATATATATATATATATATATATGTATATTTCATACTTTTAGCTTCACGTATATTGGAAAAAAAAAATTATTACGGAAGACGCATGACACAAGGAAAAGAAACTTACAAATTTTACGCCATGGCAATAGAAAGTAAGACTAAAATTTTCGTAAATACTGATACACATGATACTTTTTGTCCTACCCCTTGCAAACCGGCTGAACGCAAGCGTTACGCTACAGTGTAATCATAAAGTAACCCTGAAGTAATCTTAAAGTAATCTCGAATTATAATGAATAAAAGAAACAAAATAAATATCTAAATTATTGCAATTATAATTTTACGTTGAAATTCACGTTAGAAAGTAGTGCCGTAATTGCAATAAGTTTATTTTTTAGCGTTAAAGAATAAAAAAACATAATGGCTGTAATTGAAGTCTTCTGAAAGCGACTTTGAGCGCATATGAGTATATCTGAGTAGATGCGCTTGAAGTCGCCTCTAGCAGATCTTCAATGACAGCCACTATGTTTTTTTAATTTCTAACGGTAAAACATAAACTTATTGCAATTACGGCATTACCTTCTAACGTAAATTTTAACGTAAAAGTATGATTGCAACAATTTAAATATTTATTTTGTTTCTTTTATTCATTATAATTCGAGATTAATTTAAGATTACTTTAGGGTTACTTTATGGTTACGCTGTAGCGTAAAGCTAGTGGTCCGCCGGTCCACCAGGGACCCTCCTTGAAAACAAGCATGTAAAGCGGATAGAAGATGTTTGGTGTACTTGACAATTTTATATTATAAGTGAAAGGAAGAAATGGTGAACTTTGTAGAAGGTCATGTTTTCATGTCGGCCGGCGGCAGAATGCGCATGAGCGAACGACACTGGGTTGGAAGCAGCCACATTTGGCCTCCTTCATGTGCATGCAATCGCGCGTTTTCAAGGGGGTTGGAAACAAAGAAAGGTTAGTCACCTACTAGGATGTTGTTCCGTATACTTAGAATTAATCTTTATTTATGAAGCAATCATTAGAATGGAATTTGACTACTTGATTTGATATTTTATTGCCGCGGTGATTACTCGGTAATGACAACTTCGATGTCGACCCAGTGAGCACAAACAATCTGGTCGAAAAATTGATGCAAATCCGGTAATTTTTTGAGGAGTAATTTTTTTTCCTCCTAAATACTTCATTTGGAGGTGTACAATAAGGGGTTAGGTTTTGTGAACAGAATTTTGTCCCGAAACACGGAAATTTTTTTGGTAAAAGGTGCAAAATATCACATGGCAGTGGATTGGTGCTTTGCTGTGCATTTTAGGGATAAAAGTGTTCTTACCATAATTAAAGTAGGTAAAATTCTACGTAAAACTAAAAAAAAGGTATTCTACCACCAATTGTGTAGGAGTTACGGCCTTTCAAAGAACCCCGATTTTTTTCTTTTTTTTGCCAAAAATCACATGTTTTTTTTGGTTTCTCTGTAGCTCGGAACGTGATCGTCAGATCTAAAAATTGTCACCAGATAAATTGAAGTAGACGTAAAGACCTGTAATTTTGAAGACAAAAACATTGTTCTAACTACAATATGTCGCGAGTTAGCACCTGATGAAGGTGACCCATTTCGACCTAAATTTACGGGTAAATGCCCAGAGTTCAGTTTTTTGTAAATAGCTCGTTTCGGGGTTATCACAAAACAAAGTTCCTAGAGAATGAAAACAAAAGAACAAAGTTCTGGGTATTTTAAAAAGAAAGATGTTCCTACCCCAAATAGGTCACAAGTCACCTTCCAAATATACCTGCTTTTTGTGTTTTTTTAACCGAATACCCGAAAGTCGTGGTTTTCTTAACATATAAGTTTTTAAGACAAGTAATAATGGTCAAATCATTATTTAATTATAAAATTAATAATAATCAACTACTTTTAATTAATAAATCAATAATTTTTTGAATAATTAAATTTTCATCACCCATCAAGTGTTATTTTTTGGCATTTTTCACTCAAATTTCTATTAGGTTTATATTTGACAATAAGAATTTTTTAGCTCACCCTAATATCAAATAGTGTTGACCAGATGTGAGAGTGATTGATTGATGGGAAAGCTCTTGAAAAATACACCAGAATGGCATAGATATGTCTATTCTTTTTTTGTAAGTAAATTTGCGACACAGATGCCAAAGTGAAAATATTATCCATACATCCCCTACCACGGTGAAAGCCTGCTTGGGCTTCCGGCATAATGTGACACAACGACTCTCATTTTTCCAATCTAGCCAACAGAATTTGCGTAACAATTTTAGGAAGTGAGTTTAGAAGGGCAATAGGTCTGTAGTTATTGGGATTGGCTGGGTCTTGTTTTTTATGTATCAGTGTGTGTGTGTGTGTGTGTGTGTGTGTGTGTGTGTGTGTGTGTGTGGACTCACTATATAAACTTTATTGCAACATTTGCCTTTTATCAAATACATAACACCAGAAAAATTTGCAATGCTATCACTGTCTTGTTTCTTCAATCAATAATTATCCAGAGCATTAGTATTTTTGAAATAAACATTTGTATTAAATTTTGTAAATAAACGTCTTAAGCGTTTAGAGACCTTGTATTTATGGCCAAGTAATTTTTAAATCAAATTTATTGTAAGTATCAATCCATTTATTTTTCACACTAGTACTAATATATCTCATGAATGCGTTCAGTAATAATGTCATCAACAAAATGAAGAGGAAAATTATTATATACTAATGTTGTTTTTGAATGATTTAAATTTTCTTGTCTAAATTGAATTTCACTTAAGGGCCTAGCCGGATTTCCATAAATAACGGCCCCCAATCCAAGTAAGATTTCGTATCAACTATTCGAGGGCATTTGGTTTAAGATTGTTTGTTGCAAATTTGCAGCCCGATAGCCGCTATATTGGAGGAGTAATCCATGATTATGCGAATTTCGTTTTTCGCAATTTTCAGCTAAATTAATCATTGGAAAAATCTGAAAAAATGCACAGTACCTCTTCCCATCAAGAGACATCTCTGTGTGTTTTTCGCCAATTTTTTCGTCCAGAATTCGCAATGAAAAAAATTGCAAAAATTCTTACACGCGATTTTTTCATCAAACAAATCCGTCAGCAAAGCCGAGTTTTTCACCATTAATGAGTCCCCCAAAGAGGCATATATCCTAATTTTTTCAGATTTGAAAACAATATTAACGATACTTAAAAATAAAGAAGATTGTTACCAACATCAGGTAAATGCCATCCTCCGGTAATGCAGATTTACCATGGGCCAGTAAGATAGATTTATCATCGGACGGTAATGCAGATCACTTGTATGGATCGAGCTTTAGTCAGTATATTAGGCACCTACCTTACCGAAGTTGAACCCCAACCCTGGGATTCTCCTTAGGGTCTCTGCATCGGGGAGTCCCTTTCCGAGGAGGAGCAGTAGGAGGCTTAAATAATTAACTAATAAAATTAACATTTTACTAATTACATTGACTTATATCTAATTTATAATAACTTATAAATAATTAAATTTACACTAATATTAAAGATTTACTCAAATTAACAGGATAGCGACTTAAGATTAAATACACACATTATTATTCGTTTAATATAAATATTTATTCAACAATAAACTTAATCGAGTTTTACAAAAATTGGTCACATTCATTATAGAAATCTTTGATTGTATAAGTATCAACTCCATCTTCATTTGTCGGTACATTTCTCGTTGTAGACTTATCTGGTAGATTCATAATCCAATTTCTTAGAATTATAGCATTATTAACAGCACAATTGTCATTATATAATTGAGTATAATGTGTACATTAGGGTGGTCCAAAAAACGCTTTTCACCCTAGAGGGCAAGCCCCCCCCCCCCAGAGTTTCCATTTCCGGAGAAAAAAAACCCTAATTTTTGTTTTCGAAATTCGAATATTATCACGTGCCACGGGGCACTTCAAAATCCCATTTAATTAAAATGGGGAAATTTGAGATTTTCGAAAAATTGAACTCCTACTTCAGGATTTGATTGACACGTGCCAACTTTTTTAGGGATTGAAGAGGAGTACCTATGAAATAAAACCATACTAATAACTTTTATTTCTAACCCAACCTTACCCCCCACAGCGCCCCAAATATGACCCAAAAATCAAAAAACTACATTTTTACGTATCATTGTTACTTTTTAGCAATTTCTGTCGTCTTTTTCATACAAATAATTACTAATGGACAATTTCAATATTTTCCATGACTTTTTAAACAATTTTTAATTATTCAAACAAATGTAACTTATTTAAGCAATTATTTATTCCCAAAAAATTTAAAAGATAATCATATTTTCTGATTTAAATATAACAATTTGCCATTGTTTGAGGTAGTAAATTTTTTTAAAAACATTATGCACTTATTCAAACAATTACTTATTGCTTTTTCTCAAAATTTCTAAAAATTGACTCAGAGATGTCCAGTTTTTTCTCAAATTGGTATCCTATGCTACTTTTTAGTTAAAAATTATATAATTTTGATACTTATCTTTGAGTCAATTTTTAGAAATTTTGAGAATAAACAATAATTAATTGTTTAAATAATTACATAATATTTTTAAAAAATTACTACTCCAAATAATGACCAACTATTACATTTCAATCAGAAAATACGATTATTTTTTACATTTTTTGGGAATGAATAATTGTTTAAATAAGTTACATTTGTTTAAACAATTAAATTGTAAAAAGAATGTTTTGAATTTTACCAATTTTTAGAAATGCATTTATTCAATTAAGATTGAAAAGAAGTCCATTTTATAAAGAAAAAAATTAAATAGACACTAAACTCATGATTCTTTTCAACCTGCAGGGTTTGCTTATGAATAATTTAAGATTTCTTTTAATTGAGTTTACATATTTTTACATCAATTTTCTTGAAAGAAGTCTGTCTTTTTATTTAAATTTTTGTAAAAAGAATGTTTTGAATTTTACCAATTTTTAGAAATGCATTTATTCAATTAAGATTGAAAAGAAGTCCATTTGATAAAGAAAAAAATTAAATAGACACTAAACTCATGATTCTTTCCAATCTGCAGGGTTTGCTTATGCATAATTTAAGATTTCTTTTAATTGAGTTTATATATTTTTACATTAATTTTCTTGAAAGAAGTCTTTCTTTTTATTTAAATTTTTGTAAAAAGAATGTTTTAAATTTCAGCAATTTATTTAGAAATGCATTAAAATACTTTGGATTGTTTACTTTTCCTAATTGGAAAATTTAATAATCTGAATAGATTGGTTTCATAATCACCCACAATATGCATTTAAATATTTTGGATTGTTTTTTTTTTCCTAATTGGAAAATTTAATAATCTAAACAGATTGGTTTCAGAATCACCCACAAATATTTCAAGTGATTGGATAGATCTCTCTTCTAAAAATGTGTCAAAACAATTCACTGTCATTTCCCGGACCCACTATTTAAATTGTTTTCCACCAAAAATCTAGCACCAATTCAGAATCCGGAACTTTTCAAAAATTCGGCTCCGACCTGCCATTAAAAGGATTTAATCTGCCGTCTCCGTCTCATTAATATGACAATTGACACTGCCAGTTTGCTTGAAATGAGTGACAGACACTCCGTCTTTCCTGGTAAGTATGCAAGACGCGTTGCGTTTGTGTCGTAGCATCGCACCGCACCGGATTCTGAGATCTGAGGAAAGAAAATTGCAAATTCCGGAGGGATCGGGTGGAGAGGGTGGGTTAGTTGAGTAGGGATTGAGGATTCGAAGATGGGATGGGATGGGATGAGAGATGGCCCGGGGCTACCAACCGAAAAGGCTCGGCCGTATCCTGGCGAACTGGTTTTCGGTGGCCTCGTATCATCCAAAACTTCTCCCGATCAGTCCCAATACTTCAGGCTCGTCGTCGTCTCGCGAAACGCAATTAACTTTACTCCAAATGCACGCCTTCTCGCCAAGTTCTTCGCAGAATTTCGGAATCGCGAAACAACTGGATGGTAGGAAGATTCAAGTTTTGAGTTTCGAGTACTCACCCAGAGTTCGGTTCCCCAGCTCATGGTTTCGGGACCTAGAAAACAGGCACGACACTTCCCACCCGGCACACCCGGGACACCTTCGATTGCACTCACAGGACCGAAAACGCATGTAACAATGTAAATCACTCGCCAATTCGCCGCACTTCACCAAATTTCACTCCAACATGTCTTCCGAGCAAACGTAAACGACACGAACTGCCAGACTGCCACCAACTTGCTCAACTCGCTGCAACCTGGAAATCCGCCCGGAATCTTCAACTAGCGACATCTTCCCACAAATATGACAAGTTTCTTCGATAGGGAGCTTACGAGTTTGCCGACTAGGTAGCGCCAGCTGCTTCAGTCAGAATTCCGCGAAAATTTAAATTGTATAAATGAAAAAATGCTTTTTTTTTACAAATTAATGATAGGGTACTTGTTAGAGTTCTTAAATTCTCGGGAATTTAAGTTCGGGTTATATAATGGAGAAAATGACAGAATTTATGATTTTTAACAATATTGTTATTATTTACGTTATTTACATACTTACATATAAGTTTTTTACTTATATGAATATATTTATAAATTGAGAAAAATACATAGAAGAAGTTTGACTATTAGGTATTTTCACTTCAACCACCAGCTAACTCCCACTTCGTTGATTGCTGAGGGGAAAACAATGGACCAAATGGATAGGACAAAGCTTTATTTTTGTAATATCTTCGTAATGAATAATAATTATCATCATTTTATTATGTTATTAAATAGTTTCTAAAAAATAAAATCTATTTTTCCAATATAATTATATAGAAAAAATTAGTTTTCACGGAGATATTAGCAAAATAGGGTAAAAATGGACCGAATCCCATGCATTTGGTCCATTGTTTTTCCCTCAGCACTCAATGAAGTAAAGTTAGCTGATGGTTGATGTGAAAATACCTAATTAAAATCATTAAAATATTAAAATTTTGGGTAGCAAACTATCTAAATTTGAATTTACCGCCAATTTATCAAAAATTGAGTTGAAATTTGAGGTTATGTTGACTTTGGATTACTTATCTAGCAAAGTAGACTCCAACATTTTCTATTTTCTTTCCGATTTTCAGGTTACACCGTTACAAAAAATCAATCTTTACTATTTTAAATTTTGTTTGTTTCCCAAATTCTAATAAGTAAATTATTATTGAAAAATTCTCAAAATGAAGTATCAGTACTAAAGTTCAAGAGTATTCAAGAAAATTGCTCAAAATTGGATGAAAAGTGACAGGTTTATGATACGAAAACCATCATGTGGAACATAACCTCGAGAAGGAGACGTCAAATTGAACAAAATACTTTTGAGTGGGAAAATTGTTCAAAATTCATTTAACTTACATGTAATTTAAGGTGACATTGTGTATTAAAGCGATTGTTCACAAGATTTAATGCAATTTTTGCGCCTAAAAGGTCATTTCATATTCTGCAGTTGTAGGAAGGAGAAGTTATGTTTTCGTGCCAGGTAAGAAAGAAAATCATACAAAAAATGTAGAATTTTCTAATTTTTAATTTACTCTCCTTCTTAAATTATTTACGTTATAATTTTTATTAAAGTAATTACATTTTTGATTGATTATGATAAGCAATGAATTCTTCTTTGCATAAAGGTACGTCGCATTCTTCTCACATGAAAATTGTTCTTTTGATTACTCCTTTCATTTCGCAGACAAAAATCGTTTTAATACACAACGTCACCTTAAATTAAATGAATTTTGAACAATTCTTCCACTTAAAGGTATTTTGTTCACTTTGACGTTTCCTTCTTGAAGTTATGTTCCACATGATGATTTCGCATTATAAATCTGTCATTTTTTATCTAATTTGAAGCAATTTTGATGAATATTCTTGAACTTTAATACTGATACTTTATTTTCAGAAATTTTTAATAATAATTGATTTATTATTGAGAAAATATGTTATTCAGTGGGCCCATGTACTTTTTTAATAGATACGATCCCGAAACTCTTGCACTAACACTCATATACTTTGTATCGGTGACGTGATCACGTGGTGTAGATTACAAAGTGGGTATACGCTAGTCAAGGCAGAGGGTTAATGTTTAAACCTTCCTGAATATTATAATTTTATTATGGTATAAATATATAGGTAAAAATAAAAATATATAAATTATAAATCAGTCTGAAATTGAAACAATTTTCAATACTTAATTTTTTTAATAAAGTATGTCTTAATTCAAAACAAAAGCATCACTCAAAGATTAAGTGCAAGGTAGTGTGTTTTTTATTTTGATTTATAATTGACGTCAAATTGTGAAATTCTTAGGACCCAATATTTGATCAGTTTCGAAACACATTCTTTTAAAGTATTGGTCGAGCGAATAGCGCACTGGGTTTTCATTCTGAAGGTTGCGAACATCTTATTAAAAAAATGTTTGTATGTTGAATTCCTATTTAATTTTGTTTAATTTATGGCTAAATTCACATTTTATATACCCTTTTTTAAATTAAATTATTAAAAACTCGCTTCTTCGAATAATTATCGTTTTTTAAACAAATATTTAGCAATAATTAATTAATTTCTTCATTTATAATTCATTTTTTAAATATTATTTTTCCGTCAAGATTCTTGTTTAAAATTATTTATTTAAATTTGAACGATACAAATTTTGTATCTAGTTGAAAATATAATTTCAAATTCATATTATCATTTCAAAATATACACATTTTTAACAAATGGCAAAATTAATATTTATAGAAAATAAATATGCTTACGAAAAAATTTAGAAAAGTCGAATTGTTTTCTATTGAAAAATAAAAATATTGCAAATGTTTATTTTTGCATAATAAAGAAAAATGTTAAGGGAAAGGAATATACACAGAATTTCATAAATAAAAAGCAATAAAAATTAGAAAAAATTGCGCGCAGTGAAAACCGAGCTAGTGCTACCCGACCAGTTGAAAAGAAAAATTATTCAAGTGTATAACTGGGCAGCGAAGACTTTGAAGTCAGTTTTTCTCGAAACTGACCAAATATTGGTTCTTAGTTTTTCTTTTTTTGCTTCTGATTAATAAAAATGTTTGTATATTCGATTCCTGTATATAATTATTTTTCAATTGGAAGTGTCTATACGTCCGGACAGCCCGTACGTTTATGCAGGTTTATAATACGGTTGAGTCTAAACGTACGGACTTTTGGACTCGGCCTTTTTAATTAATCAAAAATTAACATTTGAAATGCTTCTTTCAATAATAATTCATTTTTTATTATATTTCCGTTAGGATTCTCTTTTAAAATTATTTATTTAAATAACCGACTTTTCATATCAGATTACACTGAAAAAAATAGTTGGTTGGGCCAACTAATAAAGTAGTAGGGCCAACTACTTTAGTTTGTAGTATATGCCGCTGCAAAGACCGAGCGCGTAGCGCGAGGTAAACACATTATCGAGCGCGAAGCGCGAGAACCAACAGTCGCGCGCCCTACGCGCGCTCAAACTTGCGAGCGAAGCGAGCCGCGCGCGAAGCGAGTCATGAGAGTGTGCCCGCGCAGCGGGCAGATTTTTTTGTTTGAAAAAGAAATCCCAAATCGGTCAAGAATGCCTTTTACAAATTAAGTTATTTTGAATCTCATTTTTTTATTAATGCCGCTGTGTGGTGCACATGAAAAAATGTTCAAAATAATATTCCGGCCTATATTTTGAACAGATTGTAGAGTTATTTTTCAACAAAAGCTAAATTAATTCTAGAGAGATCTGTGATAGCCGATTTTCAAAAAATTTGATCAATATTTTACATTATCATTTTATTTTAGTATAACCTTTGCAAAAATTTAATGTTTTTATCTTCCGATGCATTAACATATGCATACTATTTCACACAACTAACAACTTTCAATTGGTATACACTGCGAATTTGTGTTTAGCAATAACCTTTGTAATGAAATGACAATACATTACTCTCAATATACAATATACAAATTTCTAAAAAAAATTACCTCAAACTTTAAAAATTTTCTAAAACTCTGTATTTGTTTATAAAGATGAGAAATATACTTCCATTTATTTTTATAATGTTTGTATGTGACTGAAAATTGGATTACAGACAAAATTTACTTTATAAATATTCAAAATCATTACAAAAGCTCAGACTGCTGCATTGGAATCTTGAAAATTTTAATGTTTGGAAAGTTTATATTTATTCAATAAAAAGTAATTACTGTTCAAAGTATTTCAATTAAAAAATGCATCATTTGGCTATTTCTTAGCATTTAAACAAGGTTCTTTCAACGTAATCATCTGGTAATAAGAAATTTGTAATATTTTTTCTGACAATTCGATAGAGATCCACTATTGTTATCCTAATCACTGGGTGAGACGCAAGCGAAAAGCTTTGAGAATATTTTTTAAGAAATTCCAAAATTAGCATTATTAAAATTTTGAGTGTATTGTTTAACAACATGCCCTAACAACCCATTTCAAAGAACAATTATTTCCACTGAGCTCTAATCAATGAAGTAAATGATATATTATGGTTAAATTATAAAAATTCCTTGATCCATAGATAATAAATTGTGCAAAATGAATTCTAAAAACTGTTATTATAGATTTTACTACATTAATATTTACAATATCAGATTTCTAATCCAGGAATGTAAATTTGCTATTCAATTAAATACAATTTTTTTAGTAATGGGAATTTTGCACTTACCTTCAACTTTTTCGAACACTTGTTCTTGTTCTTTAAGGAGACTTAGAAGAACACTACGTCTAGCTACGGAGATGTTTTTACGAATGAGGTCCAAGTCACGTGAGGTGATTTCCGATGAAAAGTGATTCGTTTTTAATTCAGAGTGAATAATTTTTTCTGGTTTAGCATACACTTCTTCCATTAATTTTCGTTTAGCGTTGTTATTTACAGCTTGTCTAGCAATATTGAGATCTCTTGTATGATTATGATTTAAATCTTTATCAATCACAATATTACTGTCAATACTAGGGGTGTGCATTTTTGCAGAACAACCTTTGTTAACACACCTCCAATACACGGTTCCACTTTTAGTAACACATCCTTTGCGAAACTTGTAGTTATCAAAAACCAACAATCTTGTACCCTTTTTACTTAAAATAGAGCGTGCTTCCATCATGAAAGAAAAGAAAATTTCAGATGTTACTCGGTGAAGCGTTTACTTTGAAATGCAACCCAGAAGCCACTTTTGTCACCCTTAAGTAGTTATGGGTATACAAATTTTGTTTAATTTTCACGTTTTCATTATTTGAATATTTAATAATCCATTATTTCTACTATGACATAACTTCATTTTTCTATATTTCTAAGAATTATGCATTTTCGAGATCCATTATTTAACGCAGTCTGGTATTTTCCATTGAATTGACAGAGTCCTGGGTTTAAACACGAGTGGATGCAGAGCTCTTGGCTCCCGAACATTGCCCCCCCCCCCCACCATCGACGCACAGTTCTTCCATGGTTCATTCCAATCGTTTCAATTCCAGGATACTTAGATTTTTCCAAATACATTTATGGCAATATAGAAAAGCCCGAAAAACGTAAAAAATGTTTAATAAACCATTTTTGTATATTTTAAGTCGTTCCCATACAATCAAGAATATTTCCTGTTCTCAAAATTCCTCAATTAATAGTAATTAAATCGTGATACTTAGAAGTATAATTAAATATTTTTATTCAAAATAGCACTAAACGCACGGGCGGTTCACGTCCCTGGACGTTTACAATATTAAGAGATCAAAGAAAGATACTGTTTTTCTGATATACGCTAATTTTAGCAAGGTGTTACACAATCAATATTTTAAAATAGAAATCTGTATTATCATCGGAGAATAATAATACTCAGATTATAATACAGATTCCTATTTTAACTCACTTGGTTCCAAATTAAATTTTTTGTGAACAGTTCTACAGTTTTGTAGAAAATTCGTCTTTTTCGCTTAAAATTTACAAATTTGATTTCCATATATTTACTTAAAAAAATTTCTAGTTGGAAATTGAACTCTTTTGTAGAAAATTTATTTGCTTTCTAAAATCATATCTTGTGGTCGAAATTTAATCTTTTTTGGTTAAGAATGCAACTGTTTGCTTGAAAATTATTCTGTTTTGGTTGAGAGTTCAATTGTTTTCTTTAAAATATTATCGTCTTTTTGTGTTGAAAATTCGTTTCTTTTTTAGGTTACACATAATTTTTGGCTTGCGTGCCTCAAAAATTTGAGAATTCCTCAACTGCGGATTGAAAGAGGTAGTGACGGATGAGTTAGTGTCTACATTTTCATGGCCCGGTGGAGAAAGCAGTCACAAGTTTGTTGACACCAAACTTTCTAATGTTCTGTTCCGTAAGAATTTTCTGCCATTGTATAAAATTGATTAATTCAACAATATGCTAAAATGAAGTTCATCTCGAAGGGTTCAGAACACGATTTTTCAGTGTAAAAAATATTTCAGTATTGTCAGCTATTTCAAAAGATTGTAAGAGATAAAGTCAAAGCAACTACATTATTTTCCTCAATTTACATTTTAGGTGGTTCTGCGAGGAACTAAAGAAAGGTACCGGAAGCTAATCAGAAAAAATCTCCCAGTAAAGCCAGGAAAAATGAATCCTGATAATCTGGATAATGAAGCGGTTTTGAGGAGACGGATACGAGAGTTAGAGGCAATTCATGTTCAACAGGATGAACAGTATACTGAGAAAAATATTGAAGACCCTGCAGATGACGAGGAAGAACAGTTTGGGGATGTTAAGTCTTAAGTTGTTTTGTCTACTTTTTATACAATGATATTGAAAACGTTATATAAATTTCATTGTTCATCTTATTAGAAAAAATATTTATTATACTGGGTGAAATTAAAAGAAGAAAACGCTGAAATATTTTATATTGATATAATAAGATTATTTTTCAAGTCTTCGAATTAGTAGAGAGACTAGTGCTCCATGCTTGAATGTTTAATTATTAAACAATTTGAATCATTTCTACATTCAACTGCTTAGACATTTATCATGTAGAAAATTTCATTCGATGAAATTCTTCATCGTTTTCAAGTTATTTTTTTTTATTTTATTCAATTTCACACAGTAAAATTTTTAAGGATAATATTCAAGAGGAAACACATAATTCGAAACCAACTGAAGTTCGCGTGGACAAAAAAAGAAGTTGAAAACGATAGAAAGGTTAAACAAATAAGCTTTTCTACAGGTTACATGTCTGGACAGGTAAATGCGGAAATTATTCGAATTGTTTAACCGGTCAAGCGCGGACCTCTAGATTAGACTTGAAAAGTCATCTTTGCCATTTCTGTTAGAAGTTGTTGAAAACGTGGTGAAAATGTCAGTGTTCATGTTGTTACAAAAATATTTATTATATCCGGTGAAATTAAAAAAAGAAGAAAGCTCTGAAATATTCGAATCCTTTTTAATAAATAATTGTACCTGAAAATACTATGTTGAAATATTTTTAATTAATATAATAAGATTATTTCTTAATTCTTCGAATTAGTGAAGAGACTAGTGCTCTACGCTTGAATGTTTAATTTTCAAATAATTTAAATAATTTCTACGTTCAACTGCTTAGACATTTATCATGCAGAAAAGTTCATTCGATGAAATTCTTTATCGTTTTCAAGTTATTTTTTTTATTTTGACCAATTTTACACAGTAAAATTTTTGAGGATGCTATTCAAAAGGAAACACATAATTCGAAACCAACTGAAGTTAGCTTAGACAAAAAAAGAAGTTGAAAACGATAGAAAGTTTGGGAAAGCCTCAGTTCTAAACCGCTGCATTTTAAAAGTGTAATTTTGCCAACAGATTTACGAAGCAAAATTAGTGGATTGTGATCGTTTTAAATTTTTTGGTTACATAATTTGAAGTTTGAATATAAGAGAAACTTATTGACATCACAAAATTGTTTTGAATTTGCAGGCAAAAATACTGTAATGCAATTTTTTGGAAAGAGAACATTATTGACAGCAAATATTTATTTTTTCTTTCTAAATTGCTGTCAAGATTACTTGCAATTGAAAAAATGGAAAGCAGGTAATTTTGACAGCAAATTCAGCGAGGTGCATCAAATATGAAATTATCAATATCAGATATCCCGATAACTCATTACTAAATACCACATTGGATGCTGCAAATAGAGAGGTCGAAATAGTAAATGCATAAGAAGCGAATGTGTGTGCGCATGTTGGTACACACACGCGCGCATACGCACCTGCATATACAATATATGTCTTGGCTTAATTGGCTGCGCAACAGCGTCTTGTCTTAACCGACTGGGCAACCCGTCTTGCCTTGATTGGCTGGGCTGTGTGGGGTCTCAAAATCCAACCTTCTACATCCTCGTCGTGGACCCTGGAGACTACATCTAAAATCTGTAGCGACTGAATAACGGCAATGGCAAATGCATTTATCGCAAGTACTTCATTTTAATAAATGTGATAGAATTTCTTTTGAAAGTTTCTTATAGTTATCAACAATTTTTTCAATGAGTAAGCTGTCTGATCCCTACATGACCTTTACACCCCAGGGATATGAGTTTGCGACCATACAACAGAGGTATAGAACGCAGAATTTCTCGCATTAGTGTTACATTTCCGTGTTAAAAAGGGAGCTTCTATTCAAAAAATTCAATTCAACCGTCAAATAAGTCTCAAGAATAAAGGCCAAGGTCAAAGTCAAGGTCACTATCGTATGCCTCCCTGTAAACCCTATAACTTTTGTTTCGATCTTTTTAGCATAAAACGCTTTCCTGAAAAATTATTGAGGTGCTACTTTAAAAATAAAACTCTCTTCATAATATAAATACCTACATTTATGGCTGTGATTGTGACGCAAGTCTACAGCACATCATGATCCACTGCGCATGCCTACGAGACACCATGACCAACTGCACATGCCGACGACCTATCAATGATTGCTCCGCATATATTTTTGGCTTATGTGGAGCTAATCTTCTCAGGAATCTAGAGAGAAAAATGTCACACACTCTCAAAATTGGCCCTTTTCGAATCCACACATGGTGATATTTAAACCCCAATTACACCACGAAAACTTCATTTTTTACAGTTGTGGTCATTGCGACTTTTGATCACCATAACATGAACTAAATTTTCCCTCAATTAAAAACAAATTAGCTTAAAGCCAATTTCTGTACAAATTCTGCGGGGTTCTTTATCGTGGAAGAGTAATTTTTCTGTTATTGGACTGCTTTTGTAGCAGTGGTGTATTTTACGGTCTTAATATATAAACAAAAAAGGTAAGCATAAATCTTCCGTTACTTAAAACATAAAATTCTATTGTTAGCGGTTTTAGAGTTTTCTTATTTCACAGTTCTTTGAAATTCCTGGGAAATTCTTGGGAGCATCTAAAATCCTTTAAGATTACTAAAATCATTTGTAATCTTATAAAAGCCCGTCAAAATCCATTAAAATCCATTGAAATATTTAGAAATCCTTTGAAATCTTTGAAACTACGTTAGCTCAACTCGATAAACTGAAAAAATGTTAAAAGAATTTTTGTTAGTAGTTATTTTAAATTTTGTGAAAAAACTTTATTTTTATGGTTATTATTTACAGAATGATGAAAAAATCAAAATAATCATCTAATTATACCCACATAAAGCCTTTATAACGTTATTACAATGTCTTATAGTAAATTTATTCAACTTTAAAGTTATGTACTATAATTGTTTATTTTTATAATTTTTGATGAAATTTATAGTCGGTCAAGTATTGAAAGGTTCTTTTCTTATTTGAATCATTTGAATAAGAACGAAATATTGCTACTAACGCGACATTATTTTTATTTTAACCCTTTTTAATAATTTTCAATTAGATATTTGCAATTTCATCAAAGAAAGATGAGATTTGTATTAAAACAGATGCATTTTTTAACAAGAAGACAAATTTTCAACAAAATAGTTGAATTTTTATCTAGAAAAGACATCATTTCACTTCAATACCAAAATATGAATGTTAAACAAGTAAATTTTCTATGAAATAGTTGAAAATTAAAAAAAAACAGTTCAATTTTAAACCAAAAAGAAATACTTTTTGAAACATTGTTGAATTTTAAAGCAACAATTAAAAAAAAATCATTTTTATTCTCAGAGCGAAATAAACGTCGATGAGTTTATTCAAAAACTGTCGAAAATAACTCAAGGCAAGATTCAGCCTTAAATTTTATGTATTCAATTGGAGGCTGCAGATAAATATTTCCTAATTGCAGACAGCCAGAAAGTAGAAACAGCCGACAATGGATCTCCCTCGGCTAACACAAAGTCTGAAAATTCAGTGACAACTCTAAATATTTTATTCTGCAATATTGAATAAATTATTATATTATTAGTACTCAAGTTCTTTATGTACAGGGGGTTAATATACGGGGTCGACATGGTTTGAATAAATATATATATATATATATATATATATATCCACACAAATTATGTAAAATCCTCTCACCACCTGACACTGAACACGTTCTCACTTCCGCCACCAACATGCAAGTCCACGTTACAGGTACTTAGAGAGACACAATGCGGCGCTGAAAGTGTCATATTACCATCTTGGGCACTTCCATGGTGTTGATCTATTGCCCATCTTGCCATAACCCAGAGGGAACTCGAGTCCGTTGTGGAGAATGATCAGTGTAAGATCTACTGGAATTTCTCCTTCACCACCACTCAACGTATCAGACATGACAGTTGAACATGCATCTGGTGGAAAATTTATCTGTTTTGCAGACGTTTTGCTTGAAATTCTGATCTTTTGTTGAAAATTAAAATTTTTTGAAAATATAATTGAATTTTTAATTAAAAATTAATTTTTTCATCCGAAAATTAAACTATTCCATTTTTTGTTAGAAATTTATCAGTTATAAATTGAAAATTCAACTATTTAATAGAAAAGTAAAACCACTTTGTTAAAAATTTGTTTTTCTCAAGATTCTGTTTTATTATTGTTCCTGAAAATTGAACATTTCTGTTAAAGATGAGTTTTTTTCTAAATTAATTTTTTTGTCTGAAAATTAAACTATTGCATTTTTGGTTAGAAATTTATAATTTATAAATTGAAGATTCAACTACTACTTTTAATTGTTTTATCTCAAAAGAAAGCTAGGATTTTTTTTGTTTATGAGTACTGTGATTCAAGAGTCAAATTTTCATTTTTTATTTACTAATAGTCGCGATAAACGGTTTTTGATAATATACTGCTCTAGTTCCTGCTCTAGCGCTTTTTAACATTTTTTGATAGCAATAATAAAATAAGGTATACTATAAACTCGATAGGTTTTTCTACGTTCTACTAGAAAAAATTTGTTTATCACGACTGAAAGATTTAAAAATCGCTGTAATATACAATATCCACAAAAATAAAAAAAATTTCAACCCCTATCCCTCAGTCAATATTTATCTAAATAAATCAAACTTTGCCCGGATATAAATTTCTTAGGGTAACTGAAATAAAACAATCTATAAGAATGAAATGTGTACTTTATTTTGCAATATATCAGATACATTTTCATCGAGCACGGAGAGCAAGAGAAGTAATGTGAATATATATTTTCTAAAGCCGAAGGAGCTTGAGAAAAGGAAATTAAAAATCTCAAAATATAACAGTGGTCTGCGAACAAAATGTGTCCGCGAGCGCGCGAGGTGCGCAGATTGCTTCAAATCGAATGTGCCATGTGAAGCCTCGTGGCTTAGACAAGTACTATTTGAAATTTCTTTCTCATTATGGTCTGGTTGCCTAATGGGCTATCCGCGATTTCTTCTGGCGTCAATGGAACAACAGCGCCAGTGTTCATATTTATTTTAGCCCGTTTTTCAGACATTGGCCTAACAGATGTATATAATCCACGAAGAGCCGTACCATTACCATCTTTTTCTAATATTGCAAATACGTCACCATTAAGCGTTGTTAATACAATGTGTTCTTTGGTTGGTATGGGGTTATTGATATAATGATATGTTCTAAATTGAATTGGTTTATTGGGTGGAATAGTATATCTTTGAAGTTTGAATTTCAGGTCTGGATTGCTGTGGGGAATAAGTGTAACAAATGGAAGTTCGTCAAGTGCAAATCCGAGTATGGACGAAGAAAGATGCCTGGCAGAAGGAGACGTGGATCTGGCGCGAAGAGGAGACCTGCCAGGAGGAGAAAACTCGGCAGCAGGAGGAGACCTGGCAGGAGAAGGAGACCTGGCAGAATAATGAGGTAAAGCAAGAGAAAGAGTCGTATCTGGAGAATGTCTGTCAGAAGAAGAAGAAGAAGAAGAAGGTCTGCCTCGAGAAACACCAGAACTAAGCTCCTTATTGTGCAGAAGATCAGATTGTGAACTAAACTCTGCAACAAGAAACAGAGAATTTCATTTTTCTTAAGGTACATATCGTACTTCGCATATAGTGTCTGTGTGATATTTCATATAATATCATTATTAGAATCAATGTATGTTTATTTACACTCTAATTGAAAACACGTTTAAGTAATTGTGAATAAAAATTGTATTGTATTGTATGAAAATAGCAACTTGGTTCGAAAATAAGTTTATAACCCTAGCGACAGTTTCAGATACATAGGCCGACAAAAATTAACTTTCTTTGTACAAAAAGATTACACTAGGTGACCCCGAAGGATTTTCATGTGCTAAAAATCAATCAGTTGTTTAAATTTTTCCTGTACATAAGGATTTTAAGAGATGCTACCCAGAAAAAGAAAAGTCGCCATTTTCTGTCATATTTGAAACAATGAACACGTTACTAGGCCATCAAAATCATTCGGGGATATATATATATATATATATATATATATGAATATTTGCCTCTGTATGGTATACCATGTGGTGTGCAATCCCCACGCAAAAATTCCCTTCGTTTGTTGCTTCCCCGCCTTGCATTCTTTATCTCACTCTTTCGATCTCACTCTTGTGATCTCTCTCCTCTCTTTTTCTATCTTTCTCCAGTCAACTCTTTCTCCTTCGCCCTTCCAGCAGTAGTGCGCACCAACATCGCCGGAGAAGAGAGAATCGTTACTACGGCAAGATCAATATGATAGGAGAGCGCATGCCTCTGTATCCGTACATACGCTTGAATCCTTTTCGGTCCACTCCGACCGTACGAGTCGAACGGAGCAGAGCAACGTGCTGAAGGGAGAGTAGGTAGACCAAGCAGTCAAGCACGTGCCTTCTCTTTATTTTATAATCTCATTAATATATATATCTTTTTTTTTAGTTTATATATATATATATGTGTGTGTGTGTGTGTGTGTATGGGGGAGAAAATACTTTCCTAATTTTTTCAGATTTTTTGAAATTTATTTAGAGGTTACGAGCATCAAATTGACGTAAAAATAGACATTTTAGTAGTTTGGGATTTTTTAAGAATATACATATTAGTTTTATATAAATATCTCATAAATAAAATTTGTATCTAGTACAAAGGAGAAAACTCTCTTTTTGTATCCGATTGAAAAAGAAAAATATTTTGCGCTGGTAAAAGTCATAAAAACTATGAATTCTTAAGAACAGAGAAATAGAAGAGCATAATTGTACCCCTAAACATTTTTTTCATAAGGTTTTTATTGGTTTCTTTATCACTAAAATTTGATGAAATAGCAATATACATAAATACGAGGAAGAAAAATTAACTTACCTTATATAAACTCATTTTGATATAATCAGAATAAGTATACAGTTGAAAAATGCACACTTTTCTTATTAGGAAAAATGTTATATACTAATGGTTGACCGATAATCCTGAAATTGAAGTTAACTAAGTTTTTTCTCACTATTCTTATAAATATTCGAGAAACTAATAATAATAATTGCTGTTTTATGAATTTCAACTTACACTAATTATGCATATTATACAATAATGGAAACCGTAATATCAGTAAATAACTCACTTTGACGTTCAACTGTATATTTGTTGCGAAAAAAAAAATCTTGCATATAATATTAATTATCATTTCTTGCTATATATATATGTATTCATTTATCAAATTTCAGTGACGAAGAAGCCATTAAAAGCCTTATCAAAGAATATTTAAAAAGTATTTTTTCTAGTACCCAGGTTTAAAATTTGTCATCTTATTTCTAGTACACGCGAACTTCAATTGTAGCAATTTCGATTAGGGGGTTTCCAATATTACGTTACAGCGGCGGTTCCGGTTGAGGGGAGCCGCAGGGGGATGTCCCGTGGTCACTTATGTATGACAAAACAGTAGGATAGCGATAAAGCGCAGTACCCCAACGGGCTAGCTGGTAACTAAGTCACGTTGCGCAACATGATGACACGGTCCTGATGTTTACGCTTCGGTAAATTTCAAGTCAAGGTCAAAACCAAACTCGTGCTACTATTGAAATTCGCGTGTATATACTTCCCTCCTATTATATGCAGAATTAATTATTTGTGTCCCAGAAGTAGAATGTCTTCAATACTAATAATATGAATTGCAGAATTTGTAATTAAAAACATTTCTTGAACATCCACATTTGGCGGGCCTATCTTCATAATGGACTTTGAATGAGTTACTGAAACAAATCGATAACTTTAGCGCTGGGTCTAGTTTGATTCAGTTTTCCGAAATACATACTAGCCCTTTGCGATTTGAAACTGGATTAATTTGACATAAAATTCCGTAATATAGTACACAGTATGTTTTGCATGTAGTAAAGCTTCATTTTAATTTATATTTTAATGAGAAGAATAACGTGCAATGTCCTTTACGTTATTTTTCAATTGTAGAAGAACATTTGTCAATGCTTATGTTAATAAATTTAATAGTTTTCACCTGTTCTCACACTGTATTTACATTCAATTGTTTTAATTGCAATATTGTTATGTGCAGGGGTTGCGATGTATACGCCTGCTGAGTAGCTATGACAGCACCATCAATTTGAAACTATCGGGAAGAAATTTGAATTTCAATTCGATATTAACAAGAAATCTTACAGTAAATAATTAGTTTTGAATCGCAATAAAACATTTTTGATCACAATGAATATTTTGGGTACAGTCGTTGCAGCTGCCTTTTAAGGTCTTGATAATTTTGCTTATTTTCTTTCTCCTTGGCAGTGATGTTGTATTCAGAAGGAGCCGAGAATTCGATCACGAATATAGTTCGTTTCTCGAATTCTAATCTCTTCCTAAGCACCTCCGCGTAAATTTTATATGTTACTGGCATGAGAGTGATTCCTCTATAATCTTCCATTTTTCTACCCCCTCCTTTCTTTAATAACGGAACTACCAAACCTTTTCTCCACTCCTTCGGCCATCCTTCCCTTCTCCATAATCTATTACACACTTCCTAAATCTCTTCTCTAACCCTTCGTCCGCCAAATTTCAACGCTTCATTCTCCATCCCATCATCTCCTATCGCCTTGTTTCTTTTTAACTTCTCAATTGCTTGATTCGCCTCCTCCCTGGTCACCTCATTCCCACTTTTCATTCCTCCCTCCTTCATCTTCCTACCTTCCCTCCTCACCTTACTATCCATTCCTCCTAGCAATTTCTTGAAATATACCGTACATTCATTCATACTCATCACTTCATTGATTCCTTTGCATCCACTCCTTTCTCTATTGATCACCTCCCAATCTCTTCCTTTCTTTATTGCTTTGTCTACTTCCTCCATGTACCTCACCTTTTCCTCCTGTCGTTTTACTTCCAGTAATTTCTCGTGTTTCCTTTTTCTTTTATTATACTCCTTTCTGCCTATCGCTCCTCTTCTCTAATTCTTTAACGATAACTTCATACGCTTTTCACTCTCTACACATTGCACATCCCACCAAGCTCTCTTCTCCCTTCTTTCTTCCTTACTTGGCACAATTTCATCCACTATCTTCTCTACCCTTCCCTCCATCTTACACAACATCTCATCTACGCCTCCCCCATCTTCAATCAAACCATTCCCTTTATCCATTCTTTCAGTATATTCTCTCAGCTTATCAACTCCTCATTTACCCGTCTTTGCTTTTTCCCCTGTCACTCCCTCCTTCTTCCTTCCTTTTCTTCTCCAGTTCACGCATTTCAACGTTGCAATGACCGGGAAGTGTTCTGACCCTATTTCATTCCCCACTTCCATTCTTTCCAACACCCTGAATTAAAACCACCCATGAGGAAGTTTGGAAAAAACAATATACCCCAAGGGAGTAGAAATCTCCCCACTGATTCCGATCGGGTTCCAGCCCTGGTGGTCAGTGCCGGTTCCATGGATTTTTGGGGGAACCAAACATACTTGGAAAGAAGCATCTGTGAGTAGTAAGGAGGTCCTGTGGACGTCACAGAAGGGAAAGATTGGCGTGGTCAGTCTCTCCTCCGATGTATGTAGGAGGGCTTTGAGTCGGCGACTCAAAAATTGGAGAAACACCTACAGGAGTTACGGGAAGTCATTGGAGAGCTCAAGAGCTTTAGCGACTCTAAGAGCAATATGTGGCTTTCAGTGCGGAAGGGAATCGGAGATGCGGCAAAGCTGCTTAACGATATGGACATCAGAATAGACGGCGTCAAGACCGAGTTTCGAATGATCGAAAGCTGCTACCAGGACACAATTGTCGAACGGGTGCAGCAGATCAAAAAAAGACTAAGGCCAGAAGGCCACCTGCAATGGGGTGCAAACTGCTGAAGAAGCCGGGAAAACACTCGCTCCCACACCGGGGATGAGGTCGAGAGACCCCACATTGAGCCCTCCGAGTCTGCTACGCCAAGGCCCAGAACGAAAAGGTTGAAGTCCGGGAACAACGTTCCGAAGACTTCAACCCCCAAATCAGAAGGAGGACGAAGGTGGAAACGACGAGCATCGTTTCACACAAGAAGGTGAGAAAGAGGCAAGCTAGACTCGAGGCAATTATCATAAAACCGGCCGAGGGCTCAAGCTACGCGGAGGTCATAAAGAACCTGAAACAAAAGGTGAAACCCGACACCCTCAGCGTGAACGTCAGGTATTTTAGGGTAACAAAAAAAGGAGAGGTACTCGTGGAGGTCGAGCCTACAGCGAAGGGCAGATCAATGCTCTCCGCTGCCATCAGAACAGCTGTTGGAGCAAGGGGTTGTGTTCAGGAGCTGGTCCCCCGCACTGAGGTCGAGGTACTGGACCTGGACACAACGACGGATGCGGAGGAAGTTGAGGCGGCCGTTAGATGATATTTCGCCGAAGAAAACGCAGGAAAGATAACGGTCAGTCAAACGACCTGTATGTTTGGGCAGTGGGACCATCTCATCCTGACTGAAACAAAAGTACGTTCTCCATTACCGAGCTCTCAAGCATGCTCTTGCAAACGGCATTGTATTAACCAAAATTCAAAGAGTACTCAAATTTAATCAGTCAACATGGCTGAAGAGTTACATAGATTTCAATACTTATAAGAGGGCACAAGCTAAAAATAAATGCGAAAAGAACTTATACAAATTGATGAATAATGCCCACGACATTATAGCATATGTATATATATTTATATATATATATATATAATATAATATTATAAAAGCAGCGGTTGGGGAAGCGCTCCGCGTACATATCCATTTTTCGAGAGGTAGACACGTTGATTTCGCAAGGATTGAATCGAAACATGCTGAAGCTCCGGGTGTTTTTGGCACCACAGAGTATGCATACGCGCCATAAAGCCTCGCTGAAGAGGGATAATGCTGGCATCGTAGCAGTCTAGCAATTCATCCTTGAGTTGATTCGTTCACTCGATGTGGGCGTTTCGCCGGTTCGTCGTCGTGTTTCCATCTAAATTATTTTCAACACCCCGAACTCTGGGATGATCGACATTGTTTGCCTACCCATTGTCGGGTGCTATCATCCTTGTAGAGCCCCGCGTGCAAGGATAAGGCTGCATACGCTGAGAGGTCGCCCGGTATCCCAGAGTCATCGTTTAAGACACCTCAGCCAGGTGCCATTCAGCTTTCGGCATGGTTGCTACGCCTCTGCTTAGGGGTTATTCCTTCGAGATCATCCCTGGACAATTGTCCGCGACTGCTTATTAATTATTGTTACCATTTTCAGCAGAAACCCTTGGTACAGGGACCCTCTATCCGCAACCCGAGGACTCGTTCGATTGCTTTGTCATAGGCCATTTTTTCAGATTAAATAAAACATATTTGTTTTAGATAAATATATGATGGATAAAAATTGTAGCCAATACAAAGAACAGATCTTTCACTTTGTGTTAGATTGAAAAAAAATACAAGGCGCCAGTAAAAGGCATAAAAAGTACGATTTCTTATAAAGAGGTAAATATAAGGGCATAATTTTACCCCTAAACATTTTTGGTAAGGATTGCAAAAATTCTGAGGTCTTCTCCACACCATAGGTGAAAAATATATAACAGATATGAGATGAAAAACTTAAAACAGGGACACCAGAAAAATAAAAATAAATTATTCAACAAGACTTTTAATAGTTTTCCCACCAATGAAATGTTATAAAAAAATAACATACATCAATAGGAGGGAGAGAGAATAACAGATTACTCATTTCATATGAAATCGTATTTTTAATATTTTCTTATATTTGCCACAAATTTAAGCACATCATTGGTCTATATTTTCTTATATTTGCAACAAATATACAGTTGAACAATTTAAACTTTTTTTTAAGGACAAATGTTTTATTTTCTTATTCAATGAAAAAAATCGGTAATGCATTTGTGCTTCGCAACATCACAAATGCCTAAATCAGTTTACGTCAAGTTGTTACATTGTCGTAGACTGTATTATATAATATTGGAAATTGTAAGATCAATAAATAAATTTTACTCTGACAGCATAAATAAAAAATTGGACAAGTGCGTGCTTCGTTTAAACTAGAAGTGACTAACATTGCACAGTGCATCTGTATGTTTGTTGCGAATATAAAAAAATATAGATAAATGATGTACTGTGTATTTGTTGTGAATATAAGTATATATTAAAAATATGATTTTATATAAAATAAGTAATTTCTTATTCTCTCTTCCTCGTATTGATGTATTTTATTATTTTATCAAATTTCATTGATGGAGAACCCATTAAAAGCCTTGTTAAATAATTTTTTTTTACTTGTTTATTTTTCTGGTGCCCCGGTTTTTAATTTCTCGTCTCATATCTATTATATATTTTGTCCCTATTATATGGGGAAGACCTCAGAATTTTGACAATCCTTACAAAAAATGTTTAGAGTTACAATTATGCCCTTATATTCATCTCTTGCTAAGAAATCGTACTTTTTATGCCTTTTACTGGCGCCAAGTAATTTTTTTTTCAATGAGACACAAAGTGAAAGTTTTGTCCTTTATTTTAGCTACAATTTTTGTTAATAAGATATTTCTCTTAAACAAATATGTATATTTTAACAAAATCGAAAACCATGAAAATCTCAATTTTTACGTAAATTTGATGCTCGCAACCTGTAAAATTTGTTTAAAAATCTAAAAAAATTAGGAGTGTATTATGTCACCCAGAGAAACAAACTGTCGCGATACGGCACCCGAAAAATAAAAACAAGTTTTTTGTGAACCGCCCTAATTTATATAAACTAGAGATCAGAGAAGAGCGACCAGAACTGCCAGACAACATGACCTACAAATAAACATGAATATAGGCGGCAAATACAAATCCTTTCAATAGGTGGAGAGATAATGTGGTTTCAGATTTCGAAAAGCTCCTTTCGAAATAATCGCAACCTCGTTTTTATCATAGGATGTAATAGTATATTATGCACCTAGGGGGAGAAGAGGTGCTTTTTCGACGAGTGTATGTTTTCGGTACAAGTCGGAAAAGTGCCTCTCCCCCTTGGCGCATACGATATTTTTTATAACAAATGGATGATTTCAGACATTTTTCGAAATACAGAAATTCTAAATTTGTTGTATGATTTTCTTCCTTACCTGTGACGAAAACATAACTTCTCCTTCCTACTATTGCAGAATATGAAATGACCTTTTAGGCGCGTATCATAAACCTGTCAATTTTTATCCAGTTTTGAGCTATTTTCTTGAATATTCTTCAATTTCAGTACTGATACTTCATTTTGAGTATTTTTAATAGTAATTTACTTATTATTTTAAAAGCTTCTATCGAGGGGCCAAATAACCAGGCAGAGGGTTAAAGATGTATTTTTAAATTCTAAATTGTCATAACTTTTAAAGATAAAAAATAAATTGATTAAATAAATACAAATATATCAGATACATAATAAATTCATGGAAGAGATTGCAAGAATTACATCTTTAATCTATTTCTTTTTTGGGCATAGCAGCTATTTCGGCAGCGGAAATTCCGGCGTCCATTGCTATAAGCGATTCTGAGATGCTAGTTATAATAGAGTTATACTTGGAAAATAGCTCATGAATTTCGCCTGTTAATGTCTTCGATTGTTCGTGCATCTTCAGATAGTTCAACATGATGCTGCTCAATTTTTTAGACAATTCTGGTACATCTCGAATGCGATCTGTTTCCAACACCGGTACTAGTTTTTGCATTTCAGTGAGTAGACGAAGATTCTCTCTAATTTCCAATTCCGTAGCTAGTATAAACTCTAGTTTAGCTTCTGTTTGTAATTCACTATCTTCAAAGTGTGGTTCCAAATAGCTGCTCAATTCTGGCAACCTATTAATCAATGCGTTGGCATTTTCACGTCCAGAAAGCGCTGAAGATACAAAAACATTTGCGTTTACGAGGTTTTCAATAACAGGAGTTTCAGGTAACGCACTGCCGGCTACAGACGTTCTACCAGTGCCATAAATCTGCTTTTCCAGAGAAGCGACTCGATCCTCGAGAATTTGAATACCGTCCACCATTCTGGAACACAATGTGATAGAATTGAACATAAGGTTTCCTTTGGAAAGTCATTTAAATAATATATAGAACTAATAGGCGGAAACGTTTAGTTTATAAAAATCTTATTCCTAAACGGTCATACAAGAATTACGTAAGATCGTTAAGAGAGAAAACACTTTTCCCCATATGTCTCACTAAGCCCCGTTTCACGTTAACATACATAGATACAAAGATATTAATTGTAATGTATGAACATTAAATTATTAAAGTTCTGGCAATTTGGGGGCTTCCACATACCACGTGGTTTCTGTAGGGAGAGGTTCCATGAAAGGCAACATTTTCTACATGGAGTGGGTGTCTGAGTCCGAGCCACGTGGTTTTACACTGAGATGTCCAAAAAAATAAAACGCATTGTTTATTCCTTGTTGGAAATGGCGCAAGAAAACCTAAAGTCGATCCGAGCGAAGCGAACTTAGCCGCGTTGAGTGGCGTTTCTAAGATGGTTTCAAAAAATTGAAATATCTAATAATTTGTTGTTTCATTTGCGTTCTACAAGAAACAGGAAAAAAACAACGCATTTGTTCTTCATCCAATAGAAGCTGTCACTGGTGGAAGTCGTGCGCTGATTGTTTAATTGAGTTTGAATTTCCATTACGTAGCGAATCAAATAATAGTTTATAACTTATTCCTTAATGAAAATGCACTTGATTTTGGATCTCAAATTTTTAAACGGCTGGCGTGCGTCTTTTGTTTCTGTAACATATTTTAAAACTTTAATTGGCAGATATGAACTGTCATAGTCCCTTTTCAGTATTTTTGGCCGTTCCACTGATATGTATATATATATGACCTAGAGACATCAACTTCCATTGAAGTAACCGTCTTGATCATCGGCGCTCTTGGAGGTGCCAAGGTTTCACTGGTTAATAGCCTGAAAAGCCTCTCTGCGTTTCAACAAAATGCTGAGACATTTGCGGGGAAAATGCAGAAGGCGGTCGTCCTTGGGTCGCTCCGTGTCCTCAGGGCGAAGGAGCACGAAAATTTGCCGGATTATCATATTGAGTTCAAGGCAGACTGTAGCCACCTATCTCACAGACGTGAGGCCATACCCGCGTGCCAAAAATATGCCACGGCAATTGCAAGATGGATGCAGAAAGCTGTCATACTTGGGTCGCTTCGTCTCCTCAAAACACACGAGGGTTTCGCCAGCCTGTCGTTGTGATTTCGTCGTGTGCTGTGACCACCCATTCCGCGGTTGTGAGACGTGGCCATGAATGGGATATACCGCGGTCCCACTGGGAGCAATTGTCATCTAAAAAATGACATCGGCTCCCAGTAGGACCGCTGTAACTCCCATTCATGGCCACGTCTAACAACCGTGAGATGGGTGGTCACAGGACACGACGAAATCACAACGACAGGTAGAAGGTATTTTGTACCCCGCCAATTCGTATCCAACCGATTTGAATCGATCTGCCCATCCACATTACCAAATTTCGTAATGACTCTGCTTCAGGTCAACCCAACCGGAAAAAAACTACTTCATGGAAAAACCTCCGGAGAGTCTTATATATTTTTAATTACACTGTATTCAATATGAATTTTGTATATCATCGCGACACGTTATAATCCTTTTTTATGTTCAATAACAGTTATGTAAGCACTAAAACAAAACTTTTTCAAAAAATAAAAATACTATTCACTTTGAAGAAAAATGTATTTCTCATTTTACAATTGAATCTTATGCCAACACAAGTTTAAGTTTTATTCATGAGGATTCTGGTGATCATGCATTACCCGATTTATTCGGAAATTTTTTGATATCAAGCGCCCGGAACCTACTGGAGTTTCATCGATTTCTTCTGAGGTCATCAAAGTAACCATGCGGCTTTCCATGTTTATTTTTGCCCGTCTGTAACTCTTATTATGACGTATATACATTCCTTCAAGAGCAAAAGTACTCTGCAATACTGCAAAGACGTCACCATTGGATGTAGATATAACAATTTGTTCTTGGGTTGGCGGACGTACATGGATACGAGTATTAGGCGCTACTTTGAATTTAATTATAGTATCATCAGGAAAAGTGTATCTTCGAAGTACGAATACCCGTTCCGGATTTTTGCGAGGAATGAGCCGAAGAAAGTTAAGGTCTTCAAGTCTATATCCATTTCTGCTGTTAGAAGAAGGAAGCCTGGTAGGTGGAACAATAAACCTGGCAGTAGAAGAACTGCTGGCAGAAGAAGAACGGCTGGCCGGAGGAGATCTGGACCTGGACCTCTCAGAAAACCTTCCAGGGGAACGATTTCGATCAATAGGTGGTCTATGAGGTAATGATTGTGAACTCAACTCTGGAACGAGAAACAGAGGATCACATGTTTTTTGAATTCGTGCTAAGGCAGAATACAGATTTCGGAAAATTTGTCCAAACTCCAGCATAATTCACGCGACAAAGGTAGTTAGAATCCAAAATGATGCAAACGTTTAAGGCTATCCTTTGCAAAAGTTTCAGATAAGATGTAGGCTATGGTTCAATTGGCACCAGCTACCTTAGTGCTATTGCCCTATGACGCACTTTCCCCTCACGCAACCAAACTGCTACCGATGACCCCGACAAGCGGGAGTCTTTTATAACTACTGAGCGCTGAAATGCAAATAATTTAAAAAATTTGGTTCAACACTAAGTAATTTAGGAACACAATATATCCAATCTATGAATTATGACCTGGTCCCTGACAGCTGAGTATTTTTTATGTGAAATGAACAAATTTTTCAGCACGGATTTTGCTAGCACTTTTTCTTCAGGGATATGGGGACCAAACTTTGTGAGCCGTTCCTTGACATCAAATATGAGTAATTTGTGATGTGAAATCCGCCAACAGAGCGTCTAAAGGACAATCAGAATTTTCTAACTTTTATCAGCTTTCTTTCAATTTTGTGAATTCTCAAAAATTGAACTTTGTTTTGTGTTGCATGACATTAAATGCGGCTTGATTTTGAAGTGAAATCCAAAGACCGAGCGCTTCAGGAAAAATTATTTTCAAAAATCCAAAAATGGTATACTGGGTTGCGTGAGTGGATGAAATGTTGTAGTGATGACGCCATCGCCCTCTAAAATAATGTGTTACATATTAAAGTACTTATACCTGACAGTATATCACTTGATTTTCCTGCAAGAAATTTTTTTCAATAATTTAAAGACAATCTAATTGGTATTTTTCTTCATTATCGTTGCAAACATAAGTTGCACGAATTTAATCAAATAAAAGTTTTTGAGATAAACATAAATCTCTTTTCTTTATTCGCGTGTGTGCAAATAAGTGAGTACATATAATGATGTATGAATCAAACATAAATCTTTCTAGATGACTGGAAAGAGGCAGAATCAGTTAATGGCTTGCAGGAAATTTTGAGCAGATATGCTAGTATCAAATACTAGCATGAAGAAACCCGGCCTTAAAATTAATGCGAATAAAACAACAATTATGTTTTTAAATCAAATGAAGAGAAAAAATTACGCAACATTATTTTAGACGATAAGAGAATAGAACAAGCTGATAAATACGTGTATCTTGGAAGTTTCTTCTCTAGAGATTAAAAGATCGACAGAAGGATAGATAGGCGCATAAAAGATGGTAGGAACGTTATCGGCACTGTGAAGGCCGTTATGAAAAGTGAAAAATATAACAAATGAAGCTGAAATTGCAATATCTAATTCTGTAGTTGCACCCACTCTGCTGTATGGTAGTGAAACCTGGATCTTTTGAGAAAATGCGCGTAGCGCGAGATAAATACATTAGCGAGCGCGAAGCGTGAGATAAATATATTCTCGAGCGCGAAGCGCGAGAACGAACAGTCGCGCGCCCTAGGCGCGCTCAAACTTGCTAGCCGCGCGCCTAGCGCGCAATGAGAATGTGCCCGCGCGGCGGGCATATTTTTACAAAAATTTTCTTCATGATTTTGTGAACATCAAAGCAGATCAAATTATATATTTGTTCTGAAAAATTTTCAATAAGAAGTTTTTTTTCCATACTTTACTTTTTATTCATGTTAGTATTTATTTTAATAATTGGTCAACTATTTTTAATGAACGCATATATAGTGGATTTTTCATCCTTAGATTCTTTTTATTTTCTTATAATTATTGTATGTTTTGTTTTGTGTGATCCCTAATTTGAAAAGCAAATATTTCATATCAAGCATTTTTTTCTCAAATTCGAAAATGAATGATTTAATTTTCGTAACGAAACAATTTACATTTTTTTCTCAAGTTAGGGTAAAAGATACAACATTTTTCATCAAATATTTAGTCCTAGGTTGAATTATTTTTGACCACACTTTCAGTAATATTGGGAAAAAAGTGTAAACAATAGCATTTTTTTGGGTTTATATACCGTCGAATTTAATTAATTTTTTTACAAAACTATGCTGATTTTTTCTTCATTTCTACCAAGATTGGAACATTAAACAAATTAGTCGTAATAATTTGAAATTGTGAAATCTTTTATAAATTTAGTGTTCAATTATAAGAAATTTTTGAATATTTGATACCTATTTCTTCTAAGTTTAGATTTTCCATTTCGAGGTATTTTCTTTACAACCAGAATCATTATATTGTATACATTTTACTCTAAAATCTCCATAATGTTGTAATTAATCAGCATTTGAGTTACAAAACGTGTTCGCTGATAATATGAGCTTGACCTTCAAAAATGCACCACATCAAAATTACATAATTTATAGAAAATTTAATTCAAAGCCAGCCATTATACCCAACTCTCTCTTAGTTATTATACAAGATTTCAATGACAAATGTCAGAAAAATATCCCGGTCCATGTAAGAAAATTGAATATAACGTGGGCCACCAAAAACTTTTGGTCCGGCACTGGTCGTTTCTCACAAGAGGTAAGAATTTTCTTGGTTAGTATATAAGTACAATTTCGACTGGTACCCGACTGTAACCACATCTCGCGACCGTGATATAGGTGGTTACAGTCTGTGACGAATTCAATACGATGATCAGGCAAGAGCATCGTGCATCCTGAGGACACGAAGCGACCCAAGGACGACCGCCTTCTGCATTATCCCCGCATGTGTCTCAGCATTTTCTTCACTTGACTCTATTTCACTAGGAGCGTTTAGCGGATCGGTATTTGGGGTCATGCCGTAAGAGTGACAGAGGTGTGCACGACACGCTCTGCAGCTATCTTTGGGAATGTCTTAGCTCAAAATGTAGTGACGGTATGCTAGAGTAGAAATGACACCGTCTTGACATGCCAAAATGAAACCCTCCGTGCCCGACTTCAATCCGGGTGATTTAAGGAAAGCAAACGTAAGCTCATACAACATCGACAGATCCTCCACATTTATGTGGAAGATGCCGGGCATATTCTTCTCGAAAGGCCGATCGCGGAAGCTTTTCTCCTCTGCTTTCTCAATCCGGGCCTTCAGCAGTGAGTACTCGAGATGGATAAGATTTGCTGCATTTTGCTTATCACTGGTATTCAAGTCAAGGCCGAGTGTCTCAGCAGCCTCCTCCGCTGCTTTGTACAGAAACGCCCCTTTGTCTACTTCTTCGTATTTCCTGACCATTTTAAGAAGAGGGTCTTGTCCATTTGCGACTATATCTGCTGTACCCAGAATAATCCTGTTGTGAAGACATTCATGATTTAGTATTCCGCGTCCACCATGACGGCGTGAGATATAAAGTCTCGGAACAGAAGATTTAAGGTGCATGCTTTCGCTCATTTGCATAACCTTTCAAGACCCGATATTGCGGGATCTGCGCTCGTCTTTCGTACATGGAACCACTCCAAATGAATAGAGTACTACCGAGGCGGCAAGCACGTTCGTCGCAGATACTTTGTTCCTCGCCGACAGTTCTGAAGACCAAATCCGTCGGATAAGAGTTTAAATCTGCATCGCAGAGTATCCTTTATAGATGTCACATCCTGAATGCGGGTGTATGGCACGCCCAGGTATGTATAGGTCTCTTCAAATAAACCTTGACGCATTTTTTAACCTGAACTCCATCCCAATCTCTTCAGTGTACTCTTTGACAATGTCTAGAGCTAGATGTAGTTTCTCTTGATTTTTAGCATAGATCTTAAGATCATCCATGTACAAGGTATTTAGAAGTTAAGGATCACGGTGAGAAATTGTCTTGTTCATTTTCGTTGACTTTAACATGACTGAGCAAAATTCCTTCGCAGTATTTTTGATGTTTCTCGAATGCAATATATTTAAAATAATAGTTTAATCATAAAAAAATAGATTCAAAGCATTTTTTAAACAATTTTTAATACCAAATTTGAATTAAATCCCAATATAATTTTCATTTGATTTTATTTGAGCAATAATATAACCCAGATTCATTTGTTTTACATTGAAAATAACAACATGAAGTTATCATATTCAAAAACAGGACACGATAAAAATGACGCCATAAAATAAGAGATCTCTAACTTTTACAGTGATAATTTTAATATCAGTATCTGCAATATAATATAATATGTAGTGTAGTGTAATGTAGCGTAGTGCAGTGTAGTGTAGTGTAGTGTACCGTAGCGTAGCGTAGTGTAGTGTAGTGTAGTGTAATGTAGTGTAGTGTAGTGTAGAGTGTGAGTGCAGAGTGTAGAAGGTAGAGTGTAGAGTGTAGATTAGTGTGGTGTAGTGTAGACTGTAGAGTAGTGTAGTGTACTGTACTGTAGTGTAGTGTAGTGTAGTGTAGTGAAGTGTAGTGTAGTGTAAAATAGCGTGTAGAGTGTAGAGTGCAGTGTAGTATAGTGTAGTGTAGTGTATTGTGGAGTGCAGAGTGTAGGGTGTAGTGTAATGTAGTTTAGTGTAGTGTAGTGTAGTGTAGAATATTGTGTAGTGTATTGTAGAGTGCAGTGTAGTGTAGTGTAAGTGTAGTGTAGCCAGTATACTGTAGTGTAGTGTAGTTTTTTATGGTTTTATTTTTCTTGTGTCCAGTCCAGTCCTGTCCATTCCAGTCCAGTCCAGTCCAGACCAATCCAGTCCAGTCCAGTCTAGCCCAGTCCAGTCCAGTAGAGTCCAGTCGAGTAGAGTCGAGTCCCGTCCAGTCGAGTCAAGTCGTGTCCAGTCCAGTGGAATCGAGTGGAGTCGAGTCCAGTCCAGTCCGGACCAGGAACACCCAGAGCTTTAGCACGTTTCCTAACAGGCTTTGCGAAATCAACCAGCCTGCCTCTAAAAAAATGGATATGTACGCGGAGTGTTTCCTCAAACGTTGCTTGAACAAGCTGCAGACAAAGATGAGGAAACGACATTAGGACCAACCGCAGAAAGCAGACACTTTCTGAGAAATCCGAGATAGCAATTATGCTGCAACATTTCATCATCAGACCGTGTTCACACACAATACATGCACACAATCAGGAGATCACAGACATGGCGGGCATGTTATCTTGTGAGCGCACAGTAACTGCAGCCGGTCTACAGGACCTGTAGAGGACTCAGAGCGTTTTCAGCATGAGGCCGTGTGCTAACGCCGGATGCCAGCATGCCGTGCTTCCAGGGCCTGATAGCGTAATGAGCAACACATGCACTATCTCAAAATCTACCAACTGGCCTATTGATCTATCTGCAGAGCCTACCGGCACAGTAGAGTTAGCGTGGCGGAAAATTGCCATTTGGGTATGATAGCGATTTCAGGACAAGGCGCAACATATATGTTAGGTTCCTCCTAAGCCCTAAGATCTGGCATTGGCTTATTCGAATCGAAGACTAAAACTGCCGATGGATTAAAAGACCAAAGGACGCTTGCATCAACTGAACAAGAAGATCGCATGGGCAAGACAGAATGCGTCCTGTATTCAGTGTGTAATTGACTACATAACATCTGGTAGGCCGTTCACGGAATAGGTTCGAAAGTTCGCTCGAAAACTAAGGATATTGAACAACACACTGAAGAAGTCAAAGCTGCTCACAATCCAGCAGCAAATTGTTGACAATCTACGGCTGTTACCTGACGCAAGGAGGTGAATACAGAAGAGGGAAAAATGGATCAGGGAGAATCAAAAGTTTCTCGCTGACCCATCTCACCTCTTCAGTGAACACCCTGTTTCTGTCAAACGCCCATTTCGCAGTGGCTGGTGTTAGGACGCACTATACTTCTACCAAAAAAGGCAACTTGTCCAACCCAGAGAATTACAGGCCAATAACTTGTTTCAACACACTGTATAAGATCCTTACAGCTGTCCTAAACAACAGGATTCTTCGGCGAATTGAGCCTGTATGGAGTGAGATATACGAACAACCTGCTAATTGACAGGTGTGTCTGTAAAGACGCTGCAGCCCACCAACGCGCCCTGTCAATGGCCTGGGTTGACTACCGCAAAGCTTTCGATTCAACCTCTCATAGACTTATCATGTGTCAGTTGGAAAGCTTGAAGGTACATCCACACATAGTGAGATGCATAGAGAGATTGATGCCTCTTTGGAAAACTAGATTTAGTAGCAATGTTGGATAGTTCCTCAAGGTCTACCTGCGGTCCTGGGATCGGGAACTCAGTTCTAGAATGATGGTCCTGAATGTCACAGTAAATTGGCTCCAGTTGTTCGGATGTCAGGAAGGAGAGATGCATCTTCCCCTGACGAGCTGCGTGGATAACTCTCAAAATTCTGTTTGCAGTGCGGATGTAATCATCGATCCTGGAGTCTACTGCCCTAAGTGCACGGATTAATGCTTCGGCATGTTCAAGTTCTGCCACGACTCGCGTAAGTTTAGTTAGTTTTAAGTTGTTTTGAGACATTTGGCGTTCATGCCGAATCAATCTTTCACTATTGCTCTTGGAAAATTCGTGTACTTCCTCTAGTTGTGATCTCACTATATGGGTTTGTTTTCCGACTAAGTGAGATATGTTAGCTTGGGCCTGATTGAGCTCGGCGATCTCTGCTTCGAGCGTTTCGCCGTCGCTTTACGTCATTAGGCCGGCTATAGGTCCAAGGAATCCTCCCAGAATTCCTAGCAATGGTTGGGCTCGTCGGCTCCTTATCCCTACAGGTAGACTTGGAATAATGGTTTCATCCGTGCGTTCCTTCATTTCTCTGGCATGTCGGGAGATCTCCTTCTTTAGGCCTTGGGCCACAAGGAGTTTGGCGTCGAGACCGTAGTCTGTGATAGTTTGCAGACACGATAGTCCAAACCCTGGCAAACATAAATCCGACAGGCGTTTGAACTGCTGTTCGTAGGAATCCAGTGGTCCTTGGATATTCTGCAAGTCCAGAAAGACGGTGATTCTCCAGGTGGCGATGACTCGTTTCATAATTCCCAGATGCTCATTGTATACCCCCGAGCTAGTCCTTACAGGTATGTCACTATACATGGTGGTGTCCAGGCCTTCAGAAGCAATAAGGGGGAGCAGGGGAATTAGGAACCAGAAAGGCATCATCTCACCTAAAAATAACATGGGTTAGGTTTTTTCATCAGGGATGAAAGGAAGTCCAAGACAGGATAAACCTTATTTACGAGAGAGAACGCAGAAGGTGATCAAATACCTTAACAGGTTAGCAAGAAATCAACCCTAAAAGGCATATTCTGTCTTTGGATTCTTCCTTGAGGTTCGTTGGGTATTAGCAGCGAACGATCCTGACTTTATCCTTGTATTTTGCGAATCGGTCGCCGGTCTCGGTTTCGAGGATGACGTTATTATTTGCTGTGAGTCCGACTATTGTGTAAGGGCCAGTGGCGCTACTATCGAATTTACCGTCCATCACTTCCTTAATGACGTAGGCTTGGTCCCCTATTTTTCAGTTCAAGAGCAGGGCCTTGAGATCGTACTGTTCTTTAGAGGTAGTTTTTG
Source organism: Andricus grossulariae (assembly GCA_011634705.1). NCBI lineage: Eukaryota > Metazoa > Arthropoda > Insecta > Hymenoptera > Cynipidae > Andricus > Andricus grossulariae. Next base: position 104,261,114 of record JAABKJ010075445.1, on the reverse strand, counting down.
CCTTGATCAAATTTGCGACTGCGAGTTTCTGGATTTCTGACAGCCTTACTATCAGATCGCGTAGATAGGAACCGTAGGTCTCAATTTCTTTGCCTTGCGGAAAGGAACTCGAAGTTCTCGCCACTCGACCAGAAACCAGTTCATAGGGCGTGAAATTGGTCGCTTCGTGTACTGACGTATTATAAGCAAACATGGCGAAAGGGAGCAATCGATCCCAATCATCATAATCCTCAGCTTAGTGCTTAATATAATCTGTCAGGACTATGTAACTTCTTTCAAGGGCCCCGTTGGTCTGGGGTCGGTAACCAGAAGTGGTAAGCTGTTTGATATGAAATAACCTCTCAAGATGTTTCATAAGCTTGCCCACAAAGCTCCCTCCTCTGTCGGTCAGGATGCTCCGAGGGGCACCATATTGAGAAAACAGGGAAGTGGCCACTACATGAGCTATAGTGGTTCGGCTATGATTTTGGGTCTTAATTCGAGGGGAGGGACCTCTAACTTCCCGTGACAAAGAGTAATAGTGATGCCGCTGTCTTGGAAGACGGTCATCAGTAATTACGCCATTTTATTTTGGGGCAACGGTCCTAATGCATCTCCAGAACTGGCCATTCGGCAAAATGTTTGATTGTGCATCTCTAAGGCGGTACGAAGGTGGGTTAACCCTGTGGTTACGTCATTCCAGTCGATATTGTCTACGTGTCGTTTTTTTATTATGACAGAGTAGGTGTAGTGTCGACCGTGGGGAGTACCCGTGACTTGTCCCTTCTTGGGCCTGCGTTCCCACAGGTCTTGAATGTCAAGACGCTCGGTAGCGATGAGGAGCTTCGCAATAGTGTTTGTTGGTTCGCAAGCTTCCGAAATAAAATGAACGTAATTGTCTCGTCGGTACGTCAGAGGTTCAGTCCATTGATGTAGAATGTTGGGTCCGCTTTCGCTTGGATCACCCGATTTTGACCTTGCTTCAATAGGTTTCTGGAGGGGTGTTTCAGTATTTGGGGAATGTTATTAGGCTTTGAAAACAGTAGAAAACAGTGAAAATGGCACTTTTCAAGCAACCGTAATTAATATTTTTTATGAAGTTTTCATTGAAAAAATGCTTTTATGTGGATTCCGAGGACCTGAAGAACAACATATTGAAAGTTCAAATTAAAAAGTGGATAACGTAGTGGTTAAAATTTTAATTGAAAAAAAAGATGGTTTTGCCCATGTTAATTGCATAAGAACTTCAAAGGCGATGGGGCACCTCTAAATATTGCTTAAAATAAAAAAAACTGGCGTCTAAAATCGCATAAACTATCGTTATTTGCCTTTCGCTCCTAAGAAAACAAAAAGTGTTTTTTTTTTGTCACCCTAATATCGAGGGTGCCTTCAGCAATACTCCTCCACAAGTCATCCGTCGAGAGGCTTCAAGGTTTGGCGTGCCAGACTAGCTACTAAGCTGGATACGGAGCATGCTACACCGGAGGAGATTCGAAACCAGATAGGACGAAGGCCTAGTATGAGGAATAGCGTCACAGAGGTGCCCACAGGAGATGTCCTGTCGCCCCTCCTGTGGTGCATTGTAGTAGAGGGTCTCCTTCGAAGGCTAAATAAGGAGAGGTATTGTACCCAGGGCTACGCGGATGACTTTGTAATCCTAGTCAGGCGGGCTCATCTGGAAACGTTGATGGGTCTTACGAGTTCGGCGTTGCGCATCGTAGAGCTGCAGTGCGATAGCTCAGGGCTCTCGGTAAATCCGGAAAAGACCAGCCTCGTCATTTTCACGAGAAACTACTAAGTGTCGAAAGTTGACGCTCCTGTATTTTGTGGCAAAAGGCTGACGTTTTCAGATTCAGTTAAATATCTGGGAGTAATCCTAGATAGCCACAGGCGAAACATGTAACGATGGAGGACAGGCTGCGACGATTACGAACGCAAGCGCTTAGGGGTTTGACGGGATGAATGAGGACTACGCTTACAGCGGCGATAGGATTCGTGCTCTGTAAAAAATCCCTACGTGTTGCGATACTTGCAAGGGCGGCACACACGATGGGAAGCGTGCCAAAAGTAAATAGATGGACTCGGGGGACTAGGCACACTAGGCTCCAAGTGACGTCAGCGCACTACCCATTCTAGAGATGTGGCAAGATAAAATAACAAAACGCTTTGACTTCGCCAAGACTTTCCGCGTCTGCATCCCCAGCAGGGATATGTGGAAAGCAAATAACAACCCGCTCTTCCAAGGACAACTCTGGTATACAGATGGCTCTAGAGGAGCAAGAGCGCCAGGAGCAGTATCTATGACAGCAACAGAAGCAGGGGGATAGGGATCTCGCTTAAGCGACATGCTACTGTCTTTCAGGGTGAGGTTTAGGAAAGCTTAAATTTCTTTTTAGGAATTGCAACTACAATTATATTTACAAACATACCGTTCAGCCGGCCCAGTGCCGGAACCTGGCCAGTCAGCTGCCTCCCCCAACATGTCGTAAAAGTAAAGAAAAAGCATTTTAGGACAGTATAAATTTTGTTGTGTGAGTAGTACCTACAATAAGGGTGTTCGATTCAGATTCGATTCTTGGAAAAATTTATTTTTAGGGACAAAAAAATCGATTTTTGAATCGATTCTTTACTATTCGATTTTTTTGTGAATCGATCCTTTAAACTATGAATCGAAGGGCGGATTTCTTACTTTTTGAAATTCTTTGATTCGAAACCACCATGTTAGGAGCCTATAATGCCCCCTGAAAAGTGAGCATTAGATACCGTTAGATAAAACTTCCAAACTGTCCTGAACATTACCGTGCAATAGTCCCTGACAAGCGGACATTTTCTTGGTTGAACGAAATTTGCCATAACCTTTCAATGGAATATTCTGAGCCTTTAATTGCCAGTTTCAGGAAATCTTCACCGAATTTTTGGTGCTACCTGGGAGATTACTAGTTTCACAAATGGCCATACGAGATTACCGATCACAGCCAAGCAGATGAATGCCACGTCAGTTGTATCTTTTCAGGATCGAAGTTATTATAAACATCACGACTAACTTTTAAGACAGCCCTACAGTCTCATAACATGCTGATTTCGAATCAAATATCATACGTCAATCGTAGGGTTAGATAGGTACTGACGTGTCTAACCCTACTTATGATGTGATATACTATCATCTCTTTGTTTTCAACCACCACATTTTTTTTACACCGTGACACCAAATTAAATTATATTATATCTTGTCAAAAGACAAGACGAAATCACAACGAGCCGAAATTTCGATCACGAATATAGTTCGTTTCTCGAGGTCTTGGAGAACAATGTCAGGCCTCGAGTGTGCAACGGAGACTGCTGTCCGAAAATCGTAGTTCCAGAAAATTTGGCGTTCAATATTCAATAAACAAAAGTGCCATTTTCGCATTATTCTTTGAGTATTTTGGCAGAAAGTAAACTTTCTTTTAAGAAAACCAGCCCACGGATAAATTGATCAAAAATCGCTCACATTTTGTCCATATAAAATGTAGTTTTTAACATAATTTATTTTGAAGAGGAGTCCGCCTTTAAAATAGGTATAATGTTTAACATTCAATAAACAAAAGTGCCATTTTCGCATTATTCTTGAGTATTTTGGCAGAAAGTAAACTTTCTTTTACGAAAACCAGCCCACAGATAAATTGATCAAAAATTGCTCACAGTTTATCCATATAAAATTTGTAGCTTTTAACATAATTTATTGTGAAGAGAAGCCCGCCTCAAAAATGGGTATAATGTTCAATATTCAATAAACAAAAGTCCCATTTTCGCATTATTCTCTGAGTATTTTGGCAGAAAGTAAACTTTCTTGTACGAAAACCAGCCCACGAATAAATTGATCAAAAATCGCTCACATTTTGTCCATATAAAATGTAGTTTTTAACATAATTTATTTTGAAGAGTCCGCCTCAAAAATGGGTATAATGTTTAACATTCAATAAACAAAAGTGCCATTTTCGCATTGTTCTTTAAGTAATTTGGCAGAAAGTAAACTTTCTTTTACGAAAACCAGCCCACGGATAAATTGATCAAAAGTCGCTCACATTTGGTCCATATAAAATGTGTAGTTTTTAACATAATTTATTTTGAAGAGAAGCGCGCCTCAAAAATGAGTATAATGTTCAATATTCAATAAACAAAAGTGCCATTTTCGCATTATTCTTTGAGTATTTTATCATATAAGAAACTGTTCTTTTCCGAAGCCTGCACAAATTGATCGAGTATAAATTAGAAGATTAGGTTATTATTATTTTTCAATATTTTCCCCATGTAGAGAGCTGATTATTGTTTAATGTATCCGAAAATGTTATGATGCAATAATAATAGTGATATAGTTTTTCAAGCATACAACCGTAACCATAAGCTTGATGTCGCTGAAGTAGTTAGTGACAGAGGTGAGGTGTGTAGTGTCTAAACATTACCGACATTACAGTTTTCGCAAAGATCTATTAGAATTCGATTTTTCTTTTTATAATAAAGAATATATATTTAAAAATGGATAAAAAATGTTCAACTATTTAGTACGAGGTTATCAATTTAGAAATAAATAAAAATAATTATATATACGATACATGAAACAAGAATATACCGGTAGTGATCACTAGCGGCAAATCCAGGAACTAAAAAACCGGTTTTCTGCAGAATTTTTCTTGCTTTATTGTGCGTCAGTTTCAGCAAACTTGTGTTTAAATAAATGAATAAATCAATATTTTTTCACACGTATCATATTTATTATTAGTTTCCGCATGGCGGATTTCTCCTATTTTAAGCATAAAAAATTGTTAGAATTAGATAATCTAAGGTTTTGTTAATAAGAAAAAAATTGTTTAATCAATTTTATTTTCAAGAGAAGTCAACCATCGATGTCGGCCTACTTTTTACAATGCAAGAAACGAAAATTTAATTCATGCATTATTTTGCGAGTGTGTTGGCAGAAACTGATTTGAGGATGTTACCGTTTCACCCACGAAGGAATAGTAAAGAGTGGTATCCCTGTAAGTGGGGAATGGGACGAACAACGTCCAAGAATTACTTAATGCTTGCCACGGCTGAAAACTTGGTCTCTGTATCGCGCACGTACGCACTGGCGGTTGCCATGTCAACGATGTCAACACGCGTTGAATGTTTTGATCTTGTGTTTTGCCAAGCTAACCTACAAACGAATATTTTTATATTAGTAGAACAAAATAAAAACCAGGGGGGTGCTTCCACTGTACTGCCCAATGTAAAAAATATGTCATGAGAGTTGAAAACGGCCGTCCGCGGAGCTAGTAGTAACTTTGTTCTACAAAACCATGCAATACCATAGGGAAAATGCATAAAAGTTACACAATAAATATGAAAAACAATTTAAAATCATTTTTTCTTGACAGTATAGAGTCAGTTAGTAAATGAGACTTATGTAATTACTTATTATTTTGTTTAATACAGGATAAAGCGGCATAATTGACATCATTAAAAAAAAATTGCATGGATATTCGGGTCGACTTATAAAAAATAATGAAAAAATAAATAACGAACACACAAATTGAAGAAAGAAAATGGTCGAAAATATAAATGACCGGATTATAAAATTTCAAATAACTGCAAGATTTTAAATTGACAACAAATAAAATCCCGAATTAAAAAATATCCGAAAATAAAATTGACCGACTTCAAGACTGAATTATAAAATTGCCGAATTATACAATTACCAAATTATCATGATACAAAAGAAATGTCGTGAAATTTCAAATAAAATCTGTACTCTGTATACATTAATTTTAAAAATGAAAAATAATAATACTTCTTATAGATATTCCTAAATGTTATTTGAATATGACACACATTTATTTTTATTCAAAAAATTCTTGTAAAGAGTTGGTCATTTTATAAATTGTACGACAATTTTGTACCATGTTTGACCTTATGGAATAGATTTGAAGAATTAAATTATAAACACATCTCCATTAATTAGTGTTTAATTGAAAATTATATTTTTTGTTGACAATCTTATTTGTCATATCTGAAATATTGACAAAATTTGTGAACATTTGTCAAGAATCATGTGACAATTATATTTTTATAACCTTAAAATAAGCAAAGAAAATACGTAAAAAATAAATAGCTATTCCAAATTTTCATTTCGTATACAAAAATATTTTTCGCCTTAAATCATAATTTTGATACAATTTTCCTGATATCTTCAATAAAAAATTTTTGGATTAAAAATTTTTTTATTTTGTCGAAAATACCCAATGAGCACACGAGTCTGAAAGATGTCGTTATGATATCTTTCATTGGACGTTGTAAAGACATTCGAAAAGGTAACTTAAGGACATGTTTAAGATAGCTCAAACATGTCACAAATTGTTTGCATTCGCAAAGATAACAAAGCGACTTTATAAGGATAATCGAAAGTTGTCTTCAGGATGTTATTTGGTTGATCTTAAAGTCAATAAAAAGACATTCCTAAGACGTCCATGTGAGTCCAATTAATGCCCAACTTATTTACTTCAAAATTCTAGCAGAAATTAAATTTGTTGTTATAAGATATATTTTAAAACTGAAACAGCTTTCAATAATGACTATCAACTAAGCATAAACTGATATTTTAATAATAAGGGCACAACTAGTGAATGCTGTGCAAGTCAATGTCGTAAAGATGTCGTAAACACGTCGTAACGATGTCGTAAAAACTCTGGCCCACTATTCCCAAATTCGACTTCCACGCGTCTGAATATACAATTGGTGTAGCTGTCAAATCGATTTTTAAATTCACAGCATTCTCGTATTGCCTTCTCCGCACTGTAATGAGGATATGAACGATTTTCTCGCGTTTAGAATGAATTTCACTGATTGTAACCCTCTAGATTATTCGCAAAATGCCAAATTGTTCACTCAAAACCCAGGGCATTATAAATTGCCATTCGTCTCAAATTCTAGCAGAAATTAATTTTGTTGTTATACAATATCTTTTAAAAGTGAAACAGATTTCAATAATAACTATTAACTAAGCATAAACTGATATTTTAATAATAAGGGCACAACCAGTGAATAGTGTGCAAGTCAATGTCGTAAAGATGTCGTAAAGACGTCATAACGATGTCGTCAAGACGTCGTATCGATGTCGTAAAGACTTTGGCCCACTATTCCCAAATTCGACTTCCACGCATCTGACTATACAATTGTTGTGGCTGTCAAATCGATTTTTAAATTCACAGAATTCTCGTATTGCCTTCTCCGCACTGTAATGAGGATAGGAATAATTTTCTCGCTTTTAAAATGAATTTCACTGATCGTCACACTCTAGATTATTCGCAAAATGCCAAATTGTTCACTCAAAACTAAGGGCATTGTAAATTGAAATTTATTTCAAATTCTAGCAGGAATTAATTTTGTCGTTATGGAATATCTTTTAAAAGCGAAACAGCTTTCAATAATAACTATTAACTAAGCATAAACTGATATTTTAATAATGAGGGCACAGCTAGTGAATACTGTGCAAGTCAATGTAGTAAAGATGTCGTAAAGACGTCGTAACGATGTCGCAAAGACTTTGGACCACTATTTCTAATTTCGACTTCCAGGCATCTGACTATACAATTAGTGTAGCTGACAAATCGATTTTTAAATTCACAGAATCCTCGTATTGCCCTCTCTGCACTGTAATGAAGATAGGAACGATTTTGTCGCGTTTAAAATGAATTTCACTGATTGTCACTCTCTAGATTATTCGCAAAATGCCAAATTGTTCACTCAAACCCCAGGGCATTATAAATTTCAATTTAAATCAAATTCGAGCAGGAATTAATTATGTTGTTATGGAATATCTTTTAAAAGTGGAACAGCTTTCAATAATAACTATTAACTAAGCCTAAACTAATATTTTAATAATAAGGGAATAGCTAGTGAATACTGTGCAAGTCAATGTAGTAAAGATGTCGTAAAGACATCGTAACGATGTCGTAAAGACTTTGGCCCACTATTTCTAAATTCGACTTCCAGGCATCTGACTATACAATTAGTGTAGCTGACAAATCGATTTTTAAATTCACAGAATCCTCGTATTGCCATTCCGAAGGGTACCTCTGCGGCAAACCTGGAAATCGAAAGCATAAGGTCACTCATGTATTTTACATGGATGATCGCAAGATCTATGCTAAAAATCAAGAGAAGCTACATCTAGCTCTAGACATTGTCAAAGAGTACACTTAAGAGATTGGAATGGAGTTCAGGTTAAAAAAATGCGCCAAGGTTCATTTGAAGGAAGGAAAACTTAATGGCATCCCGGAAGACCCTGAGCTCGTCGACAGAAGTGCTAGACGAGACCTTGGCCATGGAAAGACCTATACATACCTAGGCGTGCCACAAAGCCGCATTCAGGACGTGACATCTATAAAGGATACTCTCCGAAGCAGATACAAACGTCTTATTCGACGGATTTGGTCTTCCGAGCAGTCGGCGAGAAACAAAGTATCTGCGACGAACATGCTTGCCGTTCCGGTAGTACTCTATTCATTTGGAGGGGTTCCATGGACGAAGGACGAGCTCAGATACCTCGATATCGGGTCCCGAAAGGTTGCGCACATGAACAAAAGCATGCAACTCAAATCTTCTGTTCCGCGACTTTACATCTCACGCCGTCAAGGTGATCGCGGAATAATAAATGTTGAATGTCTTTGTAACAGAATTATTCTGTGTACAGCACATATAGTCGCAAATGGACAAGACCCTCTTTTTAAAATGGTCAGGAAACACGGAGAAGTGGGCAAAGGGGCGTTTCTGTACAAAGCAGCGGAGGAGGTTGCTGAAACACTCGGCCTTGACTTCAATATCAGGGATGAGCAACATGCATCAAATCTTATCCATCTCTCCGCTTCCGGAGTAAATACTTCTGAAGGCCCGGATTAAGAAAGCACAGGAGCAAAACTGCCGCGAACAGCTCCTCGAGAAGAAGATGCACGATATGTACCACAGAAATGTGGAGGATCTGTCAATGTCGTATGCTCTAACGTTTGCTTTTCTTAAATCACCTAGCTTGAAGTCGGACACGGATTGTTTCATTTTAGCATGTCAAGACGGTGTCATTTCCACTCTAGCATATCGTCGCCACATTTTGAGCTAAGACATTTCCGATGATAGGTGCAGAGCGTGTCAAGCACACCCCAAGCATCTAGGATACATACTATCTGGTTGTCCATATCATGCGGGAACGACCTACATCCCAAGGAACAATGCGGCATTAAGAGTGCTTTATTACCATCTCTCTCACTCTTGCGGCATCAGCCCAAATACCGCTCCGCCAAACGCTCCTAGGGTAATAGGGTCAGTTGTCGAGAATAAGAAGTGTCGGATATACTGAAACTTCATATTCTCGACAATTGTTTCTGTTGCGCACTCGAGGCCTGACATAGTTCTTCTTGACTTCGAGAAACGAACCATGTTCGTTATCGAATTTTCGGTATCAGCTGACAAAAACATCATAGCCAAGGAGAATGAAAAGAAAGAGCGGCATAAAGACCGTATAAGGGACTTGCGACGGTTATACGCGGAATATTCTGTTAAGCTAATCGTCCTGATCATCGGCGCTCTTGGAGGTGCTAAGGTTTCACTGGTTAATAGCCGGCAAAATCCTGCGGTTGTCCTTATGACAAACTTATAACTCTCTCTCTCTCTCTCTCTCTCTCTCTATGCGTGTGTGTATGTTTGTGTGCGTGTGTGTGTTTGTTTTTATGTGATTCTCTACTGAATACTGCAAGCAATGAATCTTTTGATGCAATGACAAGACATGAGGCTGAGTGCTTATCATTGAGTATTTCTGATTTTTAATGTTTGTGCTGTTTAATAACATGCCATCATATTTTAAATCACATAAATGTTGCTACTGAATTGCTTCAAAGTTTCAATATGGATTTATCAAGCGCTATCAGTGAACTAAAAGGAGTTCTAAATTACTTGAAATTGATTAGGAGTTAGAGGTCGGAAACGACTGCTACCCCAACGTCGCAATTGCTCTTAGAATACTACTTACTCGGCCGATCACTGTGGCTAGTGGCGAACGCAGTTTTTCAAAATTAAAATTAGTTTGAAACTACTTAATGTCTACGATGAGTGAAACGCGTTTAGTAGACTTAGCAATGATTTAGATTGAGCACAATTTTGGTGAAAATTTGGTCATCATCCTAGATCTTCCGTACCTCGAATGTACCTACCTTGAACACTTGGACATGTTCTGAGTGGATGCTCAAAGTATGCACGTTACGGGTACATAGAGAGACACAATGCAGCTTTAAAAATGTTATATTACCATCTTAGGCACTTCTATGGTGTTGATCTATTGCCCATCTTGCCATACGCCCAGGGGAAACTCGAGTCCGTTGTGGAGAATGATCAGTGTAAGATCTACTGGAATTTCTCATTCATTTTTTAGATGACAGTTGCTCCCAGTGGGACCCTGCGGTGGTTGTTAACCTTTAGTTTTTAATTATATATATTAAAAATCTAGACGATCTTGAGAACAGGGTTGGTTTTAAATTTTTTCTTCCGAAATAAGGTCATTATGAAGAACCAAACTGGAGGAAGGTCTGCGAAAAGTTTTGTAAACCTTATTTATTTATGGTAAGAATATTTTTATTTTATTTCACTAAGATATTGTTCGTAACACAAAATTAATTTAAAAATAACGCTTCGTATCTTTTACAGCCTTTGCTGCTACTTTAACTTTGCTTACAGCCATTTTAAATAATGTTAATATTTTGTATTGTTATGAAAACTTAATTAGAATATGCGGTAAAATTAATATTTCAAAATTTTGTGATTAGATCGTGACTCATAAGATTATAATAAATAACATCAGTTTTTCTAACAAATATAAATAAATCGTGTGATAAATTCACTTTCCGATTATAAACTTTTACGTTGTGATGTTAAGCATTAAAAGTCCTATTCGTCGAAAGTTTGAGCTGAGGGACTAAAATTTGTGAGTTGGCATTCGAACTCGCATCCGAAAAAAGAGAAAAAATAGTGTTTTGAAATCGTTTAATATTTTCTATTCTCTTTTTTAATGTTACAATTCAAAAAAATTCCTATTCAGGATGGCCGTTGGATGGGGAAACCGAGAAACCTGGGAAGTGACCGGGAATTTTTTTAAACTGAGGAAAACCGGAAAATGACATAGAATTTATTTTTTAACCGGTAATTTTAGAAACTTTTAGAAGAAAAATCTATCTGAAATATTTGAGTGTAAAACAAATTCAATTTAGACTCGAATTTAGAAAATTTTAATTAAGGGCATGTGATACTTCGTCGTGTGGTAAATCGGGTTCAGATCCCCCGGGTTTTTGTCCACAAAAATTAAAAATTTTAAAAACTCTATTTGGAGATGCTATAAAATAGAACAACAGACGTCCCCGAACTCTTTTTTGAGGGATAATAGCAAAAAAAATTTATTCTGCTAAATAAAAATTTTCTCTATGTGCACTATTTGGAGGTTAGGATTCGTTTTTGAGGTATCTGCCATTCCGATAATGTCAGTCTCTGTTGTACCTCAAAATACACACATATTAATCAAATTCAGCAAAACGAAAATTTTTAAAATTATTCCACAACAGAAGAGTTCGGGGACATCCATTAGCATGTTCGCTATCATTCCCCAAATTTTTAAGGCAAAATCTTTATCATTGTATGAAAAAAGCCGGGGGAACCTAACACTGCTAAAATCGATAATTTTCTAAGTATCACATGCCCTTAAGATGAACCATTTTTCAATATATAGAAATATTTCACTGTTTATATTCAAAACTAAATAATTTGAAAGTGAATTGTTCGAAATAGAGAGCCTTAAATCGTTAAAATTTCAGACAACTAAATTTAAACTTTGAGCGTCACAAATGTAATTATTTTATTTATAAGTTTTTTGATTTGTAAGTAAAATTGTTGAATTTTGATGTATAAATATCAATAAAACAATAATTAATTTTTTTAAATTTGAGTGAGTTTAAGAGATATTTAGAAGTTTTAAAAATATTCCAACTTTATTTAAAACTTAAAAAGACTTCAAAAAATTTTAAACAAAATGTAAATTTTTGAACATTACAAAATAAATTTTCGATGTCATTCAAGGATTTTGAAAGGTTTCAAGATAAAAATAACAATTACTGGAAATTCATGGCAAAATTTCAGATGATGTTTTATTTTGAAAAAAAAATTAAGATAATATTGAAAATAATTAAAAGATATGATGTATAAATAAACATGAAACAATTATCAATTTATAAAAAATCGAGGAAGTTTAAGAGATATTAAAAAGTTTAGAGATGAATGAAAAATAATTTAAAACTTGAAAGGATTTTTTTTAAATATAGATTTGTTAAGATTTCAAACAGAAAATGTAGAATGTTTTTAAGAATTTTAAAAGGCTTCAAAATGATAAAAATATTATTAAGATTTCTAAGAAAATTTAAAATGATTTTTCATTCTTAATAATTAATTTCGAAATAATATTTTAAAGGATTTCAAAGAATTTCCAAAGGACGCCGCACAAAATGTATTGAAAAAAGGTGTCGGTGGATTTTGATAATTTTTTTATATTTTGTAGAACATGACCCCCCCGAACAAAAAATCATCATGACAAAACCCCGAAAAATTGACAGATTTTCATCTGCACTGCGCCAAAAGTACCCTTTCAGACCAGAATTCACGCTACATAGAAGCTATTGGCGCGAAGCTCACTGAAAACACTTAGCACTCTGCAACTGTGACATTTTGTAGGCACACATCACTACTTTACCACCGAGCAATTCACGCCTACCCCGAAAGGGAAACGGCTTAATGATATAATAATAATGTCACAATCAACTAAGTAGTTGAATTTACGACAATAAATATTAAATCTGCACGAAAAATGTAATATTTGATATTTCAATCAAAAAGGATTTTGGTTGTAAACCACAAACAGTTGAATTGAACTAAAAAAGATGAATTTTCTACAAAATTAATTAATTTTTAACTAAGAAAGATAAATTATTAAGCAAAAGTGGAATAGTTACAAAATAAAAAAAAAACGAATTTTCAACGAAAGAAATAAATTTTTAACTAAAATAATGACTCCCCAAACATAAATTGAGTTGTTAAGGAATTAGCTGAATTTTGTACCAAAAAAAGGTAAATTTTCAACAAAATAGATCAATTTTCAACAAAGAAACATAAATTTTAAACCAAAAATAAAATAGTTCTAACTAAAAAAGTTAAATTTGCTACTAAAAGAAAACAAAGTTTCAACAAAATTGTTAAGTTTCCAACTAAATAAATTAGTTTTCCACCAAAAATGGAAAGTGAAATTTTCAAATAAAAAATTGAATATCCAACAATATATACAATTTGCAACAAAATAAGAGAATTTTCAACTAAAAAAGAAAAAGTTTTCAACCAAAAACGGAACAGTTAAATTTTCTGTTAAAAAAATTAATTTTCAATTAAAAAAAAATGAATTTGTCAATAGAATAGTTGCATTTTCAGCCATGGAGATGCATTTTCAACTTAAGTAATAATTCTTTCACAAAAACAAATTCTTTTTATCGAAGTAGTATCATTTTGAACCAAAAAACATTATTTTTCAACGAAAAATTGAATAGATGATATTCCAACCAAAAAAGATTTTAATATTAAATAAAAAACAGTTGAATTTAAACGAAAAAGACAAATTTTTAATAAAATACTCCATTTTTAAATTGAAAAATTAATCTTTCAACAAAAAATGTCAATAAAATAGTTAAATTTTAATCGAAATGAACAAATTTGCAAGTAACAAAAAAATTTGCAACCAAAAATGAAATAGTTCACTTTTCAGTTAAAAAAAACTATTTTAAACTAAGGAAAGGAGGTTTAAACGGGATAATTAAATTTC